>CM062810.1:682380483-682777637 GCA_031772625.1 Pinus tabuliformis | reverse complement strand
GACAATGCAAGTCCCTATGTGATCTTACAACTCACCATACTTAGCTCATAAGGAAGTGAGGCATTGGAAAATCCATTTCTAACAGAACTAGTGACAATTTATATTTTGTTGTCTCTCTAGATCTGCAATAAGATTGGAAACAAGAGAGAGTTGTGACTGCTTTGGACCCCCAAGTGTTTGAGATTCAGATATTTTGGAAGAGGTTTCTCACTGGGTTCCTGACCCTGGCTACACCAAGGAAAGAAGGAAATTGTACATTAGAAGATGAGAACTTTGCTTGATAGGGTCTTAAAAGACAAATAGGGGATATACCATATTTTTCTTTCTGTGGAAGACATTAAACTAATTCAGAGGAATCAATGCTCTTACTTGGAAAGACTGGATGCAAGGCTTGAACATCTAGAAAATCCATTTGCAATGTTAATCTAACCTCAGACCTGCCCTTGTTACTTATTCTTACTCTTAAATGGGTGGAATGCTTAGTGGCAATTTTTTGTATTACAATTTATGTTATAGTTAGACTTCTTTTAATGAATTAAAACCGACCATATACAGTTCCATAATTAATTATGACTAATTAAATAATTTACTATAATTTTCCATACTATTCTCTCTCTCTCTCCCTCTCCTCTCTCTCTCTCCCTCTATATATATATATATATATGATATATAAACTAAAAAATTGTTTTCTTTTGCAATTAGAAACTATAACCTGATATGAAGAGTAAACTCACATTAACTATTATATATACCTAATAAGTATCATATGAACTGTGGAATAATGATGGATAACTTACCATCAAATTTATTTCATGGATTTGTAAATATCCGTTCACAATTTTCTTAAAATTATCGAAATTTTGGCATACATGTCATTGATTAGTGACATAAATGACATCAAGGATGACGAGAGTTAAGCGTTTCATTATATCTCTGTATTTAACATTGTCATAGAAAACAATTAACCTTTTGCATATCATATAATTTATTTTTCAATGTTAAATTTTGATAGAGAACTAGCAACCTCTCCAGATATATGCAACAACTCATAAGTCACATATATCATGGACTCATAATGGAAAAGGTGTGGCTTGATCAGAGGTGATCACAAGAATTGGCACGGAAATATTTTGATATGGTCTTTATTCAGTTTTCCCATGTTTTGTTATTTTGTAATCTGTTACATTTTAAAGAAGCAATCAAATCTGTTGTAATTCATTTTAGGTATCAGAGCCATCGAACGACGAGATAGCTAGTCAATCAGACAACTGGAGCTTGGCTGATATATTTTGTAAATATTGTTCAAAGATTCCCCTCTCCTTATAAATAGACGGAAGAAACACTAAACAAGGTTCCCAATTTCTGCATTCTAAATGCCCAAATTTTGCTTTTGCAAGTTTTGAGCTATGTTTGTAGAGAGAGTGTTTCCACTTTGGTTCAATTTGCTTGTTCATAAGGTGCTCGGGCATATTCAATTGTTAAATGTAATGGACTGGTGATTTGGACTCCCTATTCAAAGATTATTGATACAATTTGGTTGATTCTAATGTGAGCAATGCACATTATGTTTTGCCCTTTTTTTATCATTTCATGTATGTCTTTCCTCTTCTAAAATTATGTTATAAAGCTGCTAGTTTCACTCTCTCATGGGTTTATGTATGTTGCTAAGTAGTGAGAAGTACCTATGTAAACACATTTACTTGTTTTATTTGATAGTTTGCAGTGTCTGTGTAATCACATATTTACTGGTGTTATTTGATAGCCTACAATATCTGTATGTAAGCACAGATTTACTTATGCTAATTGGTAACAAATGTATTCATGAGGCATAGAGGTTGAGACCTTAATTCGTGCTCCACTTTTTCTACATTTTCACCTCCTCACCCTTCCATATTTCTGCTATAGATTGTTGCTTATGATTTTGTGTTATGTCCAGTCCTCTGCATTGATTTACCTCGTTTTTTCCTTCCTCCTATTCATTCTATATATACAATAACAATGTTAAACTGTGTATTTTTGTGTGTTAGCCACCAAAACCAACACATTTCTCTTTGATATTAGTCATATCTACTAGTGTTTATTTCAATCTATGTTCTTGCTTTAATTTACCTTGGTGAAGGGCTATTGAACCAATTATGTGACATATGGAGTGCATCAGAAATCCTTTAGATAATCTTCAAAAGCACTCATCTCGGATGCCCTAGGCACTGGTCTCCTATCAACCCACAAATTGTCTCTAGGAGGCTTCTCTATCTTCTGAAAGCAATTGTGTGACAGGGGATAGAAAAAGCTACAACATCTTTCTGGCATCATTGTTGGGGAATGATAAAAAATATTTTTTCTGTGGGTATGACAATTTTTACTTTACCTTTGTCGAGTGAGAAAGGGAAGTGTCGATTAAAGATCTCTTACCTTAGCGACTCCATTTTTTTAATCTTATTGTAAACATATTTCTTTTTCCTGCAACAATATATATCAATTCCAGTCCCAACTAGAAGGACCATGGATGAGATTAAAAGAGTTGAGCATCTAATATCAATTTGGGGGCTGTGGGGCATTCCTGATTTAGTTGTTGACTTCCAAGAGAACAATGACATAAGGTCTAGTACTCAGATGTTGGGATAGTATCATTCGAAGGTTGGCCTCACTTGGGTGAATTGAGCCTTCTGCCTAAGCAGGAGTTGTATATAAATAAGCTCACTATGTGAGTATTTAATTTCCAATTTTTAGAGTTTGTAATTTTTCATTTTAGTTTTATGAGGATAGGACTCCCAACAATAAAGTTCCATGGAAATTTTTTGGTTTTATAGGTTCAATATATTTTTTACTCCATTCCCAATGGTGAAGGCTACTAGTCTGTAGGTTCTCACACCTTGCCAGCAAGGCATTGTCCCCAACTGGGGCCAATGTTGTCACTTACTACAAAATGTGTTTCCGGCTCTCCAAAGAGTAAATGAGAAGAGAATTTTGCAATCATTTTCCATGCAGCAGAAGGAATCAAAGCCTAAATCAAACCCTCTCTATTAGAAAGTGCTCTGAACAAGCTTTCCAACGATATGTGGAAGTCCAAAAATGGACTCTTGGATCAAAATATATGGTCTGCTGAAGTTCAAGGATTGAAGCCTTAGGAAGGAATATCAGAGGTTTGATATATCGGAGATCGCATATCAGAGGTCCAGAGATACCGGTGATTGCAATATCGTAGCATCAACCATATCGGTGATGGAAACATGGAATCGATATGGAATTGCTCCAATAAGGAAGTATAGGGATTTAAAGAATGTATGAATTGGCAGCTGCAAGATTGAATGCAGGAACATAGGAGATGGTCTCAAGTGTAACAACAATTGTCAAAGATTGTTGGGTCAAGGCAGCAAGGAGCAGGATCCACAGGAAAGAGTGTTGGGTCTGCCTTGAGGTGATACAAGCCATCTCTGTGCTCTAACGCACATCTTCAGTGAGATAAATGGAAGCAGTGTGCAAGTCACTTGAGAATTAGTTTCTCAGCATGGAGCTCCACGCAGTAATGGAATGAAAGACTACGAGGTCGATCTCTGTTTTTGCATTGTGACAAGAAACCGAGAGTTAGTTGCTCCTTTCTCCAGAAAGTGAGGAATTCAAGAAGTTAAGGCGAAGATGAGAGGTGAACTTGCCGAGTAACAAAGAAGGAACATCATGGAAAAGGTGTGGCCTGATCAGAGGCGATCACAGGAATTGGAATGGAGATATTTTTCTATAATCATTTTTAGTTTTCCCATGTTTTGTTATTTTGTACTTTGTTGCATTTTAAAGAAGCAATCAAATCTGTTGTAATAATTTTGGACAATAGAGCCATCGCAAGCTGAGACAGCTAGTAGATCAAACAACTAGAGCTCGGCTGAGATATTTTGTAATTGTTGTTCAAATCTTCCTCTCTCCTTATAAATAGAAGGAAAAAACACTTAAATGAGGTTCCCAATTTCTGCATTCTAAAGGCCCGAATTCTACTTTGGCAAGTTCTGAGCTCTGTTTACAGAGAGAGCGGTTCCACTTTGGTTCAATTTGCTTGTTCATAAGGTGCTCAGGGATATACAATTGTTAAAAGTATTGGACTAGTGATTTGGACTCCATCTTCAAAGATTAATGAAATAGTTTGGTTGATTCCAATCGAAGCAATGGACACTATGTTTTCCCCTTGTATATCATTTCATATATGTCTTTCCTCTTCTGAAATTGTGTTATGAAACTACCAGTTTCACTCTCTCATGGTTGTATATATATGCCGCTAATTAGTGAGAAGCACGTATGTAAACATATATTTACTTGTGTTATTTGATAGCCTGCAATATCTATGTAATCAACTGATTTACTTGTGTTATTTGATAGCCTACAATACCTGTATGTAAGCACCAATTTACTTATACTAATTGGTGACAAATGTATTCATGAGGCGTATAGATTGAGACCTGATTTCATGCTCCACTTTTTCTGCATTTTCACCTCCTCACTCTTCCATATTTCTACTGAAGAATGTTGCTTAGGATTTTGTGTTATTTTCAGTCCTCTGCATCGATTTCCCTCCGTTGCTTTCTCCTATTCATCTATACTATGATATTTCTCCTTGAGATTACCCATATCTACCAATGTTTATTTCAATCTATGTGTTTGCTTGAGTTTACTTTAGCGAAAGGCTATTGAACCTATTACGTGACATATGGAGTGCAATATAAAACCTTTAGATAATCTTCAAAAACCCTTATCTCAGATGCCCTAGGCACTAATCTCCTATGAACCCAAAGAATGTCTCTAAGAGGTTTCTATATCTACTGAAAAGAATTATATGACAAAAGATATATAAAGCTACAACAAATTCTATGGCTAGTGATATTCTAACATTCCCATGTTCCCAAATTAGTTTATTAGTTTCTACAATCTTTAAATATAAAATATTTATTAGTTCAGTCTAAGCTAAAATATTTATGAGTTCATTAAAGGCGTGATTACTCTAAAAGTCTAATGTTGTACACAACAAACCCAACCGAGATCTATTAAATTGAATCACTAAAATAGAGCTATAAATGTACAATAATATCTTTTTTTTGTGCTTTTCGACTTGACCATATACGGTTTTACATATCCAAATCGCGGTTACTGGGCCTCGAATTCGATGTTCTATGGAAGGTTTTTTTTTTTTTTTTTTCAAATTTTTTTATTTTTTATTTTTTTTTTACTGATTATAGTTAAAAAAAATTGAAAGGTCATAAAATTGTTTATTTGACATATCGAGCATTTACGTTATTAGCCATAAAAATAACAGGTTTACTGGTAAAGGAGGCCAATGGTCACTATCTCAAATTTAAAAATTTGTAAAAAATAAATCAGATTTTATTCTATACACTTTTACTGGTGGAGGAGGCCAATCTTCACCATCTCAAATCTAAAGATTTACAAAATTCTTTTCAGAGTTTATTCTATAATTGTGGCGATTGGCTTTTTTCCTTATTAGGAATATTCTATAATCGTGATTGGTTTTTTACTTATTACGAATATTTTTCTTCATTTTAAGAGATAAACTCATAAAAACTTATATCAAAAGAAGTTGTTAACTTATATTAAAACAAGTTGTTATTGCCATTTCAATAATGGTTTATTGGTTTTTTACTTATTACAAATAATTTTCTTCATTTTAAGAGATAAACTCATAAAAACTTATATCAAAACAAACTGTTAACTTTATATCAAAACAAACTGTTAAGCTTTTGTGTGAATCACATAAAATGCTTAATATGTTTTTTTGATTTTAAAATTATTTATGTATTTAGAAATATATATTAAATAATGAATAAGTGTAATATGTAGTGTTATTGTTTAGTATTTATTTTTTTTATGTAAAAAGTAATTGAAAGAGAATAATTATAAGATAATAAAAAATTATCTATTAAAATTTTAAATATTTTTTTAATTAACCATTTACTATTTTTAAAATATATTCTTTCACCATTTTTAAAATATATTATCTTTTTTATTAATAATATTTTGGAAATTAAATAATACTACTTTGTAAATTAAATAATAAATAATATTACTTTGTAAAATAAATTAAAAAAACAAATGATGCTTGATTCACTTCGTATTGTAATAATCTAAATTTAGCAGTGCCACAAAATTTGTAATCTAATCTTTAAATGTTTCATTTAATTTTTCAAATCTCTTTATTATTATATTTATATTTAAAACCCTGGTTTTTTCAAAATATTTAAAATTTTAAATATAAAATATTACATTTTAGGATTACATTATAGGTTACTAATTAAAAAAAAAAAAAAAAATCTAGAATATATTATATATCAATCTCTCATTACAATTACTCAGGTTAAAAATATCTTGCTTACTCTATTATAGGTAAACCTGACTTTGTATTATATTAACAACAACAAACCAAACCTGAATGCTTTATATATCAACCGTCGGCGCATATCGAAGTGCTAATGGATACATTGAATTAATACAAAACCTATAGGGTATAGGGCACATAAGGTATATCAAAGGTTTTAATTCGCATTAATGAAGCTATGAGAGTGGGAGTCTGACCTGGCAGATTGCAGATTTGGTTGCATGTGATATTATATGATATTAGAGTTGTTTTTAGTGTAATTTTTTGAAGTTTTTGGTGTTAGAATTTGGCAGAAAAAATTGTGGTGAAATTTTGATTTATGTTATTTAAATTCATTTTTTAATTATATATATGCATTCCGCACTTTAGAAAATTTCTAGGACACTACTAATGTGCAGAATTTACTCATCAAACTTGTAATTTCAATAAATTCATGCAAAATTTTTAGATAAATTAAACTAAAAAATTCCACCACAAAAATTTCCAAAAAATAAAAATAATTCATATAATATTAAATTACCCTCATTGTAAATTATAAAAATTTAATTATAAATTACCATTCACAAAGTATCTTTCCGGTATCACCTCGGATTACAATTACTGGGGTTAGAAATATACTGCTTGCTCTAGGTAAATCTGACTTATCTATTTCAACAAACGAATGTGGGCTCGAAGAATTTCAAATTCATTTTAAATAATGGACAAGATGTGCTTTGAAGGGAATGTTTTTAATCGAATACATTTATGATCGTCATCAGTATCATCCTTAGGAGGAGTGATAAGGGATACTTGTCAAGTGAATTTAAGAAAGTGAACCCACCTATTTTTGATCGGGAAATTAAGAAACCACAAGATGCAGAGGCATGGTTGCTTGGCATGAGGAAGTTCTTCAGGGTTCATGATTATTCAGAGAACTTGAAAGCTAGTCTAGCTACCTTCAATCTCAAAGCTAAAGCAAGCATTTGGTGGGAAGATGTGAAGAATGTTAGGTGTATTCATGAAGAAGATTTGTCTTGGAGTGAGTTTAAGTGGCTATTTAAGAAGAATTACTTGTCAGAAAGGTACTTTGATGACATGGAAAAACAAATTATGAACTAAAGATGGGTTCCATGAGAGATGATGAGTACACTCGTAAGTGTTTGGAGTTACTGAGATATGTTCCTTACCTCACAGAGGAGAAGGCTAAGATTTAGAGGTTCATTACTGGGTTACCAGTTGAATTTAAAGATAGGATTGAGTTCGATGAGCCTAGATATTTGGAGGAGGTCATTCGAAAGCTAAAGCATTGTTATGAACAAACGAAGCGCAAAACTGAGACTAAGCCAGAATGAAGAGGTAATGCAAAGAACAAAGGAAACTTAGACAAGAAGCGAGCAAGACCACAGGATTCTGGTAACAAGGAGAATGTCGCACCACCTAAGAGGTTCAATGCATCATATAATAGGGACATTGATTTGAAGAAAATAATAAGGATGGAGGCTAGAAGCCTATAGAGTGTTGGAATTGTGGCAAATATCATTGCAAGAGAGATTGTCTGTAGAATCAGGGTGGTAGACCTCATATATACAGTGCACAAGAGGTGCAAACAATTGGAGACATTGGTCAGAGTATTCCACATATCTATGCAGCCTTGAATAACAAACAGGCAGAGCATCAACCATCTATCATTGAGATGGATGATAATATTTGTGATCAAGCTATTTCTATTTTGATTGACCCTAGATCTAATTATAACTATGTTAGTCCTAAAATGGTGGATAAGTGTGGTTTGAGTAAGGAATTGTATGTGGACTCTTAGTTAGTGCAGTTGGATACAGGTACAAAGAAGCGAGTGCATCATTGGGTAAGAGATTGCGCATTTGACTTAAATGGTATGCCTATAGCAGCACATTTAAATGTATTATTGTTGGGTTCATACAGTATGTTATTAGGCATGGAAGCTGTATCTACATAGAACCAAGGTAGACTTCTATGATAAATCTATTGAGTGTGTTGATGACAATGGAGAACCAAGAGTCTTGTAAGGTAAGAAGAAAGTTGCATCTATTAGGATGGTGACAACTATGCAAGCAAAGTGTAGCCGCAGGAAAGGGTGCAAGCTATAAGGGTAAGGAGGTTGAGGATGCAGATGTGTTGAACAGATATCTAGCATTACAGCAATTTCAGGATGTATTCCATGAGTACATTACAAAGTTGCCACCTCACAGGGAGGTAGACTTTTCGATTGAGTTAGTGCCAGGGGCAGCTCCATCATCGAAAGCACCTTACAAGATAAGTACAACTGAGTTGGTTGAGTTAAAGTTGCAGCCGAAGGAAATGTTGGACAAAGGATACATTAGGCGAAGTGTATCACCATGGGTGCACTGGTCTTGTTTATGAAGACGAAAGATGGTACTCTCATATTATGCATTGATTATAGGCAGTTGAACAAAGTGACCATCAAGAAAAGGTACTCTTTGTCGAGGATTGGTGACTTGTTCAATCAATTGAAGGAGAACAAGTGTTCTCAAAGATTGATTTGAGATTCGGATACCATCAGATACACATCAAGGAAGAGGAAATTTACAAGATTTCATTTAGGACCAGGTATGGGCATTATGAGTTTGTTGTAGTTCCATTTGGCTTAACTAATGCTCCAGCTACATTCATGTGCTTAATGAATAATGTATTGCATCCATATTTAGATAAGTTTATTCTCATGTTAATTAATGATATAATGTTATATTCTAAAAAAGAAAAAGAGCATGACGAGCATCTAGCAGCAGCGTTGAAATTGTTGAGAGAGCATCGGTTGTATGTTAAACTTAGAAAATGCAGTTTCTTTCAGTCGAAGGTACATTACATGGGGCATATCGTCTCCAAGGAAGGCATTGCAGTAGATCTAGAAAAGATAAGAGACATCATGGAGTGGGTATCTCCTAAGAATGTGGATGAGGTGAGATCTTACATGGGTTTGGTAGGTTACTACAAGAGGCTCATCAGTAACTTCTCGCAAATTTCTTATCCTATCACATCTTTGCAAAGAAAAGGTAAGAAGTTTGAATGGATAGAGGAATGTGAGGCTAGTTTTGAGAAGCTCAAGTAGTTGTTAACACATACACCAATATTGAAGATTGCAGACCCGAATAGAGAATTTGTTGTGCGCACAGATGCGTGTAAGAGAGGACTTGGTGGAGTCCTTATGTAGGATGGACAGGTAGTATGCTATGACTCGTGGAAACTGAATGAGCATGAACATAACTATCCCACACATGATCTTGAGTTGGCAACAATTATACATGAACTGAAGATGTGGAGACACTATCTTCTAGGCAAGAGTTTCACATTGATGAGTGATCACAATGGGTTGAGGTATCTATTTGACTAACTAAATCTGAATGGTAGGTAAGCTAAGTGGTTGGCTACGATCATCGAGTTCGACTTTGAGATCAGATACATCAAAGGCAAGGAGAATAGAGTGGCAGATGCTCTTAGCAGGTGAGTACAGGTGAATCACGTAGCCGCTATGAGCTCTTATGGAACAGATTTACAGGACATGATCTCGCGGGCAGGACAACTGGATGTCAGATATATAGAGATTGTGTAAAGGTTGTAGCAGAGTACAGGTACAGGTGATGGTATAGGTATAGGTACACGTGATGGTACATGTACAGGTAATGGTACCGGTTCAGGTGCAGGTGCACAAGGCTTGGAATATTGTCTTACAATAGATGGACTGGTTAGGTTCCGAGACAGTATATATGTGTCAGATGATAGTGATCTCAAGAAAGTGATCTTAAGGGAGTTTCATGCGAAACCATATTCACGTCACCCAGGTTACCAAAATACATTGACAATAGTGAAGAGAACTTACTATTGGCCAAACTTGAAGAGGGATGTAGCAGAGTTTGTGGTTGGATGTTTTGATTATCAGCGAGTAAAAGCAAAGTGTAAGCATCCAAGTGGACTGCTACAACCGATCATGATTACGAAATTGAAATGGAAGGTCATTTCAATTGACTTCATCGCAGGTTTTCCAAAGACAGTGAAGCAGCATGAATCCATCATGGTCATTGTGGAGAAGTTTCCAAAGGTTTCCTTCATTCCGGTGAAGTCTACGTTCTCAGCTAGTGATGTGGCACAAGTATTCATCAGAGATGTGGTGAGACTACACAGTGTTTTGAAGAATATTGTGTCAAATAGGGATGCAAAGTTCACTTCCAAGTTTTTGAAGGATTTATTTGCAAGTTTGGGCACAGAATTTTCCTCCAGCACAGCTTATCATCCGCGAACATATGGACAGACAGAGAGGGTCAACAGGATATTCGAGGACATGTTGAGGATGTATGTGATGCATCAACAATGAAAGTGGGAAGAGTATCTCCCCTTGGTAGAGTTTGCATACAACAACAGTTATCAAGAGTCATCGAGGATGAGTCCTTTTGAGGCACTGCATGGGCGGAGTTGTAACACTCCTATCAATTGGATTGATCTGGTTAGCAAGGTATTGTTTGGACAAGATATGTTGGCAGACATGGAACAAGAAATGCAAGTAATCAAGAAGAATCTAAAGAGAACACAGGATAGGCAAAAGAGTTATGCATATAGGAACAAGTTGTTAAAGGAGTTCCAAGTTAGGGAACAACTGTACTTGCGCATCAAACTGAAGAAGAGCTCCTGTGGATTGGCTCATGTGCCAAGCTAGCACCACAGTTTTGTGGGCCCTTTTGCATCATTGAGAGGATTGGGCTAGTAGCATATCGAATTACACTTCCTTTAAAAGTGAAATTCCATGTATCATTGCTTAAGAAGCATATTAAAGGTGTTAATCGTATAATTGACTGTTTTTATTGCAGATGGAACCATATGGAAAATTCCAGCCGAAGCCTTAGTGTATATTGCAGAAAAAGGTGTTCATGCTCTGAGACCAAGAAATAGAGAAATTTAAAGTGCAATGGAACCACTTTAGGCTCGATGAAGCTACATGGGCGATGGAGGATCAGATGCGGGCTATATATCCTTGTTTTCCAGTTGAGGCAAAGCAATTTGATATGGTAGTTTGGTATTTGCTTTATGATGGTTTGGTACTTGCTTTATGGTGGTTGATATATGGTTCATGATGGTTTGATATATGCTTAGACATGGTGTTTAGTATATGTTTTGATATATGTTTTGGTATATGATTTGGCATATGTTTTGGTATCTATAGTTTTTATGATGTCACTATATGTACACCTTCGTATGGATGTAAATTGATCCGGATTTAAACAGGAACGCAACAAATTACAGAGATAACCATATACACAAAGATGCAGCGGAAATAATACTTCATTTCATTAATGGAAAATACTGAAATATGCTTACAAACAGAAATGGCAATAAACTAGCTAGGGCGATGGTAGCTTATCTCTGAGAAGAGATGTGATGGCTACATGCCTCTGAACTATGTTACAATGAGGCTCGAAGGCCTATTTATTGTTGAGAAACAATGGACAACCCTTAACATTCCAAAACCTAACCCTAGGAGATGAAACGCCAAACTGTGGGCCCCGTTTGGGTAAATTGGTACATCAACTTCCCGGGGTCGTAACTTTGGCATACGATCTCTGTTTGACGCGTACAATAGCTCGTTAGAAAGATCTATCCGAGCACTACCACTTTGGGAAGGGCAACATTGGTCCATGGACCCATGTTGCCCCCAGATTTCCCAAAAAACGTCGTTTAGGGCCTCAAAACGGCTCCGGAAGTTCAGGACCCGAAAAACTGCTAAAAATAGTAAGTTGTGCTACAATTAAGGAAACTGAAAATGCTGAGAAAGACAATGGTGGGGGTCCAGGTGGACTTGGCAGGTGGCCACCAATATCCACCTGGATCATTCCTCCCCCCTTAGGAAGCAATGGTCCCCATTGCGTTGAGCTCCTCCATGAGATGAGGAAACTTCTGCTGAACTTGTTCCCTGGTGAGCCACTTGCCCTGCTGAAGGAGTTGGCCCGCTTTGACAACTCGATACAGTTGGATATTCTGTTGGCGAGTGTTCTTGATCTGTGTGTCCATGATCCGATCAGTTGCAGCTTGTTCCATGCAATCTGGATTTAATTCTGTGGGTTTGAGCTGTTCTGCAATGTCGGATGTGTCTAACAATGGTGGAAAGTATGGCCGAAGGCGGTCCACATTAAATACTGGGTGCAGGCCAAGGAATGGGGGAATGCTGAGCTCAAATGCATTGTCTCCCATAGCCTTAGTAATGGTGTAAGGACCATATCGGAGTGGTCTCAATTTCGATAGGCTCCAGTAAGGCGTTCCTTTTGCAAATGCAACCAGACTTTGTCGCCCACCTGAAACTTGTGTGGCACCCGATGTTGATCATGTCGCTGCTTGTACTTGGCATTTGATTTCTCAAGAATGTCATGGACCTGCTGGCGAATATGTTGGATTCGCTCAATGAAGCTGGTGGCCTTATCTGTTTCGGACTGGACATGAGCTGAATTCATGTGAGTAGCTGCAAGTGGCATGGCCACATCAATGGGGCATAGTGGCTGGAATCCCAAACCCACCTGAAAAGGGCTATGGCCAGTGGAGCTGTGAAGAGCTCGGTTGTAGCTGTGCTGAACGTAGGGGAGGCTCTCGTCCCATGTGCGTGGATGCTTTGAGTTATACATGCGCAGAATGTGCACAATCATCCTATTGACAACCTCTGTCTGGCCATCAGTTTGAGGATGGAAGGCTGTGGACTTCGTGAGTTTGGTGTCCAGCATTGACCAGAGACTGGACCAAAAGGTGCTGAGAACCGACTGTCCCGATCTGAGATGATAGACTGTGGGATCCCAAAGTGCACCCACACTCGTTCAAAGAAGAGTTTAGCAGTGGCTTCTGCTGTGATATTCTTCTTGCAGGCCATCATAATGGCCATCTTTGAGAACCTGTCGACGACCACAAAAACACAGTCATTTCCATGCTTAGTGGAAGGAAGGCCTGACATGTAATCCATGGAGATGGATTCCCAAGGTCGACTAGGGGTAGGCAACGGGGTATAGAGGCCTTGCTTCTTAATGGTCGGTTTGGCAATGGCACAGGCAGTACATGATCGGATGTACTTCCCAACATCCTGTCGAAGATTCGGCCAATAGAAATAGTTTTGCAGTACTGCCACTGTTTTCTCGACCCCGAAATGCCCAGCAGCCCGACTGTAGTGTGCTTCCCAAATCATCTTGGCACGCTCGCTTGAAGGAACACAAAGGTGACCGAGGTGGCATAATAGGGCATCCTGGAGGTGAAAATCTGCAACTTGCCGACCCTCCAAGAGTGTCTGGTATGTGTGGCCGAATTCTGGGTCGCTTTTGTAGAGAAGTGGCCAATCAGAAGTCTCGTGCCCGCAAGAGTTGAGCACGGTGGTTAGCGCCATGATCGGTGGTCGACTGAGGCAATCTGCAACATTATTGGTGCTGCCCTTTTTATACTTGATATTCAAGTGAAACTGTTGCAGGTATGTAGACCACTTCTGATGGCGATCATTCTGCAATTTCCCTTGGGTCTGTATGAACTGCAGAGGTCGGTGGTCTGTGTGGATGACCGTTTCCTTCCCCAAAATGTAATGCTTCCATTGTCGGCAGGCCTGTACAATGGAATACATCTCTTTATCATAAGTGGGGTACTTCCGGACTGTGTCTGAAAGTGTTTCACTGTGATATGCCACTGGATGTCCATGTTGAGTAAGGACTGCCCCAATAGCATAGTCAGAGGCATCTGTCTCGACCTCAAATGGTTGTTGTAAATCTGGTAACGCGAGCACTGGTGCCGTGCAGAGGCGATCCTTCAACTCCCTGAATGCCTTCTGTTGAGATTCAGACCAAAAGAATTTTGCTTTCGCCCCGCCCTTGGTGACTTGACTCAAGGGCCAAGAAATATGAGAAAATCCCAACACAAACCTGCGGTAGAAGTTGGCAAGACCTAGAAAGCTGCGGAGCTCTGTTAGAGTGGTTGGAGAGGGCCAATCCCGAATGACTTGGACCTTGGCTGGATCGACATGCACCCCCTGTTCATCAATGATGTATCCCAGATACTGAACCTCGGTCATGCCAAAAGTGCATTTCTCCAAATTGGCACATAGCTTGTGTTGCCGCAGTGTTTGGAGAACCTGTCGGATGTGGTGGAGGTGCTCTTCCCAACTCTGGCTGAAGATCAGAATGTCATCCAAGTATACTACTACAAAGGAGTTGGTGAATGGCCGCAAGATGTCATCCATTAGCCTCATAAAGGTTGCAGGAGCATTCGTCAATCCGAAAGGCATGACCAACCATTCGAAGAGGCCCTCCTTGGATTTGAAGGCAGTCTTCCACACATCTGAGGGTTCAATTGGTACCTGGTGATATCCTGACTTCAGATCGATCTTGCTGAAATATTTCGCCCCCTTTAGTTGGTCTAGGAGGTCATCAATCCGCGGGATCGGGTACCTATTACGGACAGTGATCTTGTTCAGCGCCCGATAGTCAATACAGAGTCTCCACGTCCCATCCTTCTTCTGTACCAACACTATCGGGCTACCACAGGGCGAAGAACTCGGACGGATGTGACCTTTCTGCAGGAGCTCCTGAATCTGTCTCTTGATTTCATTGTTCTCCAGAACGGAGCGCCGATAAATTGGTCCATTGGGTAGCGGCGCACCTGGGGTCAGATCGATGGAGTGCTTGACTTGACAGTGCAGAGGAACCCCTGCCGGGGAGGTGAAGATGTCTTCGTACTCCTCCACAATCTTGTCCATCTGTAGCTGCTGTGCAGAGGAACCCCGTTTGGAGGCCGCGGCCACTGTCTTCTTCTTCCCTTGAGGGCGTATCATCAGGAAAACAAATTTCCTGGTTTTGGAAATGATCTTACTGCATTGTTTTGCAGTAATCAAAGAGATGGCGGCAGGTGGTGCTACCTCTGGTATCCTGAACAACTTATTTCCCAATGTAATAATAACAGCACGGGGCCTTGATTCATACACAGCATGTCGCTTCCACAAGTATGGTTGTCCTAGTAATACATCACAAACTTCAAGGGGAGCAATGTCACACAATACCTCATCCGTGAAGGGCTTGATGTTGTATGGAAGGCGACACTGCTGGCTCACGCGAAGATCTCGCCCTTGGTGAAGCCACCCAATGGTGTATGGTTGTGGATGTGCTGTGGTCGGTAAGCCCAACCGCTTCACGACCTCTGCCGAAATGAGGTTCTTTTGACTCCCGCTATCAACAATGAACTGTATCGGGGAGCCCTTTACCCACATCTGGGAGTGGAAGAGACGCTCCTCCTCCTCTGGATCTTCGGGTTCATTTTTCTGGATCTTTGCGGTAGCAACAGTGGCGCTGGGATCCGCATCAATGATCTGCTTCCCTTTTTCATACCCCTTATCGGGTTCTGACTCAGAGTCGGAACATGCATCTGATTCTGAAACCTTTAGCTCAGCCACCAGTGACTGCTTGGCCCGACACTCACTTGTGTTGTGAGTGGAGCTCTTATGGAACTCGCACCATTTTCCAGTGTCCTTTCTCGGCTTCGCGGCGTTGCTCTTTGCTTGCAGCTTCGGCTGGTTGTCTTGGGCTGTCCCGCCTTGGCTTTGTCCTTTGTTCTGTGGTTTAGGGGCACCTTTCCCCTGCTTTGGATTCGCAGATCCAAAGTCTCGCTTCTTTTGTTTAAACTTCTGCTCGACCTTGACGGCATACCGGTATGCTGCGCCGAGCGAGGGGATGTTTAAGAACTGTATTTCTTCCTGGATGTACTTGTGCAGGCAGCCACGGTATTTGAGTATCAAATGTTGCTCCGAATCCTTGATACCCAACTTTGTGCGAAGGGTATGGAAAAGATTGGTGAACTCCGGCACGTCTTGGTCCCTTCCCTGCCGCAGCGTGGTCCACTTTATGTATTCATCCTCATAGCTTCCGACAGGGTAGTACTGCTCCTTGATGGCATCCCGGAACGAATCCCAGGTGGGTGCGGCTGAAAACAGTGAGCCAGTACTTTCATCCTTCTGCTCGCAGTAGGTTTCCCACCAGTCCTTGACGTGGGGGGCTGCTTTGAGAAGAGCAAAAACAATCTTTTCCCGACTCGAAAATTCATGAACAGAAAAATAACCCTCTAGCAGATTTAACCATTTATCTACGGCATCGGCGTCTATCTGACCCTCGAATATGGGGATTTCAAAATTAACTTGTACCTTAAAGGGTGTGGTGTTTCCAGAGGAGCTACTGGAAGCCGATGCGCCGCTTCTGGGTAGCCGCTGAAGGATCTGCGCAAAGCTGTCCATCATCGCGTTCCGTTGTCGCTCGAGCGCTTCTTCGAGCAAGATTTTGATGGGATCTCCTGCCCCCTCGTCTTTCTTCTCGTCCGCCATGGGAGGCCGTCGGGATTTGCGAGGCTGGTCTTGCAAAGGTTCAACCAGTTCAAGCCCTAACTCCTTATATCCCGACCTTGTTGGGGACATGCAAAGAAAAACAGAGAAAAAGCAGACCGCTCTGATACCACTGATCCGGATTTAAACAGGAACGCAACAAATTACAGAGATAACCATATACACAAAGATGCAGCGGAAATAATACTTCATTTCATTAATGGAAAATACTGAAATATGCTTACAAACAGAAATGGCAATAAACTAGCTAGGGCGATGGTAGCTTATCTCTGAGAAGAGATGTGATGGCTACATGCCTCTGAACTATGTTACAATGAGGCTCGAAGGCCTATTTATTGTTGAGAAACAATGGACAACCCTTAACATTCCAAAACCTAACCCTAGGAGATGAAACGCCAAACTGTGGGCCCCGTTTGGGTAAATTGGTACATCAACTTCCCGGGGTCGTAACTTTGGCATACGATCTCTGTTTGACGCGTACAATAGCTCGTTAGAAAGATCTATCCGAGCACTACCACTTTGGGAAGGGCAACATCGGTCCATGGACCCATGTTGCCCCCAGATTTCCCAAAAAACGTCGTTTAGGGCCTCAAAACGGCTCCGGAAGTTCAGGACCCGAAAAACTGCTAAAAATAGTAAGTTGTGCTACAATTAAGGAAACTGAAAATGCTGAGAAAGACAATGGTGGGGGTCCAGGTGGACTTGGCAGGTGGCCACCAATATCCACCTGGATCATAAATACTGTAACGTGCTATGTTATAAAGCTCCACTATGCGATATGGGTGTCAAGTTATTATGCTATCATGTGTTTATGTTATCATGATGTTATGATGTTATATGAGTTGGCGCTTGGCAAGATGATCATTGTAAATATCGTAATGAGTTGTTTTATAAAGCTCCTCTATATAGTATGTTTTCATGATGTTTTTCTCTCGAGAAAATATTTCATTATAAACACTGCATCGAGTTGTGTTATAAAGCTCTATGAGAATTATGTCTTCTTTCAATAGGTTGTTGAGGTATATGAGTGATTGAACATTGAGGATGGTGTCCCCCAAGGGGGAGGGTTCTATAACAGCCCTGGTGGAAATTCCATGTAATAAAAGCTTAAAAAAATAACCACGGTCGATGGGACAACTACTCCAAGCTGAATGTTAGGAAAAATATCCTAAGGGGGTATTCATTTGGTTGTTTATCCTTAAGAAAAATGGCAAAGGCAATGGCTAGGGCATTAATATGCAAAAAGACACTTTTGGTACATTTATTTATGAAAATAATGTAAATTAGGAGAAAAAGGAGGTGAAAGGTCACATGTTGCATGTGAGGAGGAAAATGAAGGAAATAATGCAAAATGAGGAAAATCTAGGCCTCATCCATAAAAAGGTTTCTGAGGATCAACTGGTAACCTTTTTTCAATTTGGTGTTGGAGCTCTCTCTCATTATTCTCTCTATCATACTCTTGGACACTTAGAATTTTCTTGGATCACTCTTGGAGGGTGTGGCGTACTTGGATTCTTGGAGCAAGAAGGCAAAGGAAAAACAGGAAAGTGAAAGGATCCACAAGGATCAGCAGCTACATCAGATTTGCTTGCAGGTATTGAGTTGCATGTATGTTTCCTTCACTAGTTTTGGCATGCATGGCACATGCATGTGGTTTCTTGGCTATGATCTATCATTGGCAGGAAGGATTTGCCTAGATTGATAATGGATTTCCTAGCCTTGCCATTTCTTGGATAGCCATGGTGATTGTGGGTTTATTTTCATTGTTTTATTTTGGTTGGTTCTCATGTTTCCTTAGCTTGGGTTGAGTTATTAGTTCCTGAAGGCCCTGGCCGGGAAAACGCTCTGGAATCCCTGTAACAACTTGGGTTCAGTTGCTAGTCCTAGAAGCCTTGGTTAGAAAAACGCTTTGGAAGCAATTGGTGGGTTGAGTTACTAATTTTGTAAGCCTTGGTTAGACAAATTCTCAGGAAGCTCAAGGATAGCTATGGGTTGAGTTACTAGTCCTAGAAGCCATTGTTGGAACAAATGCTCTGGAAGCCCTGGAAGGTTTGGATGGAGACCAATTTGATGATGGTTTGGTGATTTTCAACCATGAGGTGGAATCACTATTTGATGGGTTGAGGTGGATGGATTTTGGAATCCCTAGATGAGGTTTAATTGATGTGTTCGATGATATCCCACATTCATGCTTGGAATATGGTTCAGGGGTGAATGGCTGAAGAGAGTTTTGGCATAGCCATTCTACGGTCGGGTGTAACGTGGAAGTCCCATCCCGGATTTGTATTTTACATAACTAATGAATGGTTATTTCTCGTTGTATTTCTATGAGCATTTTGATTAATTATATGTGGTCTATATTACTATACTTTCATGAGTATTTTTTGTTGCTATTATGCCGGTTATGTATGTGTTTTATGACAGCAGCCATGTGTGGCTCTTTTTACTTATAATTGAATGATCAATGTATCTATGACATAATGGATGGAATGGTAGTTGATGCATTGAGCCATCAATGGTTCTTAGTGATTCTCAGCTAAGTATGAGACCCCTATACTCAGAACTTTGAACTACACCTGTAGATTACACATTTGCAACATGTTGGATGAAATGCCTGTCATGGCTAGTAGGGGTCTGGACAAGGTCTTGAACGAGTATTTTCATTAGTACTGTAATTTCCATCTTATCTTACTAATTTGAAGAGATGGATCAATTCTGGGCAGTGACCTGGGCTCTGAGCCTGAAAAGGTGACTTAAATCCTAAGGTCGATGGCACAACACTAGCAATTCTCATCCAAAGTCGTTGGTGGTCAAACATGTGAAAGAGACTTTAGGTTGTTGGTCGCTCCCTTTCCAATAGCATGAGACTGACTATGGCCCAAGAGACTTAAAATAGCAGTGGGGCCTAGAGACAAGATGTTTGAGTGGATGACTTGTCCTCTAAGGGTTCTGTTGATGATGTTGGATGTCTGTATGGTGTGTTTCTGTTGGTTCCACTTCCTTAATGTGACTTAGGAGGTCAAGTCATATCATAGTGGCCTCTCATCACATGTTTACGTCGGCTGGCTGGTTGCTTGGGTAGATGTGGGAAGAGGGTGTTACAAGGCTTCTGGTATTCATCATCAAGTGTGGAAGAATGAGAGCTTGGCACCTTAATGTCAACTATCTCCATCTCAAATTTTTGAAGAAGACTAACTTCCAATTCAAGTTTTTGCTTAGAATATTGAAACTTTTGAATGACCTCCTCCTTCTCAATTAGTTGCTGAGATAAGGCATCATAATCTTGTTTGAAAAAATGATATTGTTCCAACATTTTTCTTTTAAACAATTAATATTCATAACATGCTAAACTTTTTTCTCTTCTAGTTGCTTCCTTAAAATTTCTATTCTTGAGTCAGAAAAAGTCTCAACTTCCTCCTCCAGTTCATCAAGGAGGTCAATCTTTTCTTGAAGTTCATCTGCAAGAATTTGGAAATATTTTCCCATGGTTGAATCTAGATGGTCAACCTTCTTGATTTTTTGAGCAAATGAAGTTTGCAACCTATTTTTAAGAGTTGCATTCTCTCCTTGAAAAAGGGCTAAGATTGACTGCAATTGAATATCCTCTTCATGAAGTTCATCTGGTGCCTTCTTCTCATGAAGATCCTAAAATATTTTACCCATCTTGATAACAAAAGTTGGCAAATGTGTTTTCACTAGCCACAAAAATTACTATAAAAAAAAGTTGATGATGACAACAACAACTACTTTACACTTCAAAGCATGCTACAAATCATATCAATTCAACAACATTTGTACCACTGGAAAACAAGAAAGGATTTCATAACTAGCATCCATCAAGATACCAAATACATCAACCAAATGAATATATGGCTATTCCCCATTCGGCATCATTTTCATATAAAACAATGCATGGAAATTTTAAGATTTAATATCCTTGTTTTAAAGAATTTGTGCCCAGAAAAAAATAATCCTTCTTTTAAAAACCCTTTATGGAAAAAGGACCCGTAGTACAAACAACTAATAATAAAAAATGTGCTTTTATTGGGCTTAAGAGAGGTGAGAGGCAAATAAAACCCAATTGTAATCTCCCCAATAACATAGGCAAATTAACACCCCAACGATAATCCCCACGCATATGCCTCTTTCGTGTTCGTTTGCATGACACTTATGAGAATTTGTTATAATAGTCGTTGCTTCATAACAAACAAATGCAGGCCTTTGTTCCCACGAATACAAGTATGCATATCCACTTGTCTTGGCTTGCAATTCAAATATGTTTCCCTTATGCCTAATTGTTGATCGGCCTGGAGGCAATGAAGGGAAAATTTAGATTGCAGCAAAAAAACTAGAGTCAGCGTATCTGTAGAGGGTGAGCTCGAGATCAAAACCACGATCCACTATTAGACCAATTCATGATGGAATATTGCTGACATTTTCAAACTAGATCAATGATATAACCCAAAGCTCTTCTCTCTCAAAACATGAGCTTCAGATATTATACCATTTAGTTATCTCGTATGGATTCTAGAGATTAAGGCAGATGTGCACCCTTCTCCCCAGATGAGAGAGTTGTACATGAGACTTCAACTGTAACAAAAATATTAGCATGTCGTCGAAGTATCTGTTGCACGTGCAGATGCTCAACTGCCAAAAGAGTAAAGATCAACCCACTAAAAAAGCCGAATCCGAGTAATCTAACTCCGGATTTGGTCCTGATTGAATTTGAGCATCAATGATGAAAGGTTTTGCTCCCCTCTATGATTTACTAGAGTGAGACTTCAGAAATATGATTATAGTGGACGAATTCCAATTGATACTATGATCTCAATACAACGATCAAATATTAGTGATCACTACAAAAAATAAAATAAAATTCGGTGCCAATATGAATCTTGGAACCCTGACTATGAAGAAGCCATGGGTATCAAACTCAGATCTGACCTGATCTATGTACACCTGATCACAGAGACCCCATTCAGGGCACGGAAAAAATTAGGAAACTCCAAAAATGAATTCAACAGGGCAAGAATCACCCACTCTGATATAATGAAAGAGTATTTTATTAATCACAATATCATGTAAAAGTACATAGAATACCTCCATTATATAGCAATGAAGGAGGTTTAGTGTCAGTTAAGGATAACTACGACAACTGGACAGATGCAAGTCCCAATTGAGCTTACAACTCACCATACTTAGCTCATAAGGAAATGAGGCATTGGAAAATCCATTTCTAACAAAACTAGTGACAATTTATATTTTGTTGTCTCTCTAGATCTGCAATAAGATTGGAAACCAAGAGTCCGCTACTGCTTTGGACCCCCAAGTGTTTTGAGATTCAGATATTTTGGAAGAGGTTTCTCACGGGGTTCCTAACCTTGGCTACACCAAGGAAAGAAGGGAATTGTTCCTCAAGTCCATAACTTTACATTAGAGGATGAGGAATTTGCTTGATAGGGTCTTAAAAGACAAACATGGGATATACCATATCTTTTCTTCTGTGGAAGACATTAAACTAGTTCAGAGGAATCAATGCTTTAACTTGGAAAGACTGGATGCAAGGCTTGAACATCTGGAAATCCATTTGCAATGTTAATCTAACCTCCTTGCTCCCAAAAGACCCGCCCTTGTTACTTCTTCTTACTCTTAAAAGGGTGGAATGCTTAGTGACAATTTTTTGTATTACAATTATGTTATAGTTAGACTTGTTTTAATGAATTATGTTGGTGGTTAAAAATATCTAGTTTCCCTTGAGACAAATTAAAAACACCTATAGAGTTCCATAATTAAGTTATGACTAATTAAATAATTTACTATATTTTCATACTATATATATATATATATATATATAAACTAAACTTGTTTTCTTTTGCAATTAGAAACTATAACCTGATATGAAGAGTAAACTCACATTAATTCACTATAACCGGATATGAAGAGTAAACTCACATTAACTGTTATATATACCTAATAGGTTTTATATGAACTGTGGAATAATGATGGATAACTTACCATCAAATTTATTTCATGGATTTGTAAATATCCATTCACAATTTTATTAAAACTATCGAAATTTTGGCATACATGTCATTAATTAGTGGAATAAATGACATCAAGGATGATGAGAGGTTAAGCATTCAATTATATCTCTATATTTAACATTAGTCATAGAAAACAATTAACCTTTTTCATAGCATATAATTTATTTTTCAATGTTAAATTTTGATAGAGAACTAGAAACCTCCCCAGATATATGCAACAATTCATAAGCCACATATATGATGGACTCATAATGGACAAGGTGTGGCATGATCAGAGGCGATCACAAGAATTGGCATGGATATATTTTGATATGGTCTTTATTCAGTTTTCCCGTGTTTTGTTATTTTGTAATTTGTTACATTTTAAAGAAGCAATCAAATCTGTTGTAATCATTTTGGGCAACAAAGCCATCGCACGACGAGACAGCTAGTCAATCAGACAGCTGGAGCTCGGCTCAGATATTTTGTAAATATTGTTCAAAGATTCCCCTCTCCTTATAAATAGACGGAAGAAACACTTAAACGAGGTTCCCAATTTCTGCATTCTAAAGGCCCGAATTTTTCTTTTTCAGGTTTTGAGCTCTGTTTGTAGAGAGAGTGTTTCCACTTTGGTTCAATTTGCTCGTTCATAAGGTGCTCAGGCATATACAATTGTTAAATGTAATGGACTGGTGATTTTGACTCCATATTCAAAGATTAATTAAACAATTTCGTCAATTCCAATCTGAGCAATGCACATTATGTTTTACCCTTTGTTTATCATTTCATGTATGTTTTTCCTCTTCTAAAAATATGTTATGAAGTTGCCGGTTTCACTCTCTCATGGGTTTATGTATGCTTCTAAGTAGTGAGAAGTACCTGTGTGAACACATTTACTTGTTTTATTTGATAGTCTGCAGTGCCTGTGTAACCACAGATTTACTTGTGTTATTTGATAACCTACAATTCTTGTATGTAAGCACAGATTTACTTACGCTAATTGGTGACAAATGTATTCATGAGGCATAGAGGTTGAGACCTTAATTCCTGCTCCACTTTTTCTGCATTTTCACCTCCTCGCCCTTGCATATTTCTGCTAGAGATTGTTGCTTATGATTTTTGTTATTTCCAGTCCGATGCACTGATTTCCCTCCTTTTCCTTCCTCCTATTCATCTATACTACAATAACAATGTTAAACTGTGTATTTTTGTGTGTCGGCCACCAAAACCAACACATTTCTCTTTGAGATTAGTCATATCTACTAGTGTTTATTTCAATCTATATGCTTGCTTTAATTTACCTTGGTGAAGGGCTATTGAACCAATTATGTGACATATGGAGTGCATCATAAAGCCTTTAGATAATCTTCAAAAGCACTCATCTCGGATGCCCTAAGCACTGGTCTCCTATCGACCCAGAGATTGTCTCTAAGAGGCTTCTATATCTTCTGAAAGCAATTGTGTGATAGGCGATAGAAAATCCTATAACATCTTTCTGGCACCGTTGTTGGGGAATGATAAAAATTATTTTTCTGTGGATACGACAATTTTTACATTCCCTCTGTCGAGTGAGCAAGGGAAGTGTGGGTTGAAGATCTCTCACCTTGGCGACTCCATTGTTTTAATCTTATTGTAAACATATTTCTTTGGCCTGCAACAATATATATCAATTCCAATCCCAACTAGAAGGATCATGGATGAGATTAAAAGAGTTGAGCATCAAATATCAATTTGGGGGCAGTGAAGCATGCCTATTTTAGTTGTTGACTTCCAAGAGAACAATGACATAAGGTCCAGTACTCAGATGTTGGGCTAGTATCATTTGAAGGTTGGCCTCACTTGGGTGAATTGAGCCTTATGCCTAAGCAGGAGTTGTATATAAATAAGCTCACTATATGAGTATTTAATTTCCAATTCTTACAGTTTGTAATTTTTCATTTTAGTTTTATGAGGAAAGGACTCCTAACAAATAAATTTCCATGGAGATTTTTTGGTTTTATAGGTTCGATATATTTTTTACTCCATTCCCAATGGTGAAGGCTACAAGTTTGCAGGTTCTCACACCTTGCCAGCAAGGCATTGTCCCTAATTGGAGCCAATGTTGTCACTTACTACAAAATGTGTTTCCGGCTCTCCAAAGAGTAAATGAGAAGAGAATTTTGCAATCATTTTCCGAGCAGCAGAAGGAATCAAAGGCTAAATCAAACCCTCTCCATTACAAAGTGCTCTGAACAAGCTTTCCAACGATATTTGGAAGTCCAAAAATGGACTCTTGGATCAAAATATATGGTCTGCTGAAGTTCAAGGATTTAAGCCTTAGGGAGGAATACTGGAGGTTGGATATATCAGAGATTGCATATCAGAGGTCCAAAGATACCGGTGATTGCAATATCATAGCATCAACCATATCGGTGATGGAAACATGGAATCGATATGGAATTGCTCCAATAAGGAAGTATATAGATTTAAAGAATGTATGAATCGGTAGCTGCAAGATTGAATGCAGGAACATAGGAGTTGGTCTCAAGTGTAACAGTCATTGTCAAAGATCGTTGGGTCAAGGCAGCAAGGACCACGATCTGCAGGAAAGATTGTTGGGTCTGCCTTGAGGTGATACAAGCCATATCTGTGCTCTGACGCACATCTTCAGTGAGATAAATGGAGGTATAAGACTCAAGAAGCAGTGTGCAGGTCACCTGATAATTAGTTTCTCAACATGGAGCTCCACGCAGCAATGGAATGAAAGACTATGAGGTCGATCTCTGTTTCTGCAGTGTGACAAGAAACCGAGAGTTAGTTGCTCCTTTCTCCAAAAAGTGGGGAATTCAAGAAGTTAAGGCGAAGATGAGAGGTGAACCTGCCGAGTAACAAAGGAGGAACATCATGGAAAAGGCGTGGCCTGATCAGAGGCGATCACAGGAATTGGCATGGAGATATTTTTCTACAAGCATTATTTAGATTTCCCATGTTTTGTTATTTTGTACTTTGTTGCATTTTAAAGAAGTAATCAAATCTGTTGTAATAATTTTGGACAACAGAGCCATCGCAAGCTCAGACAGCTAGTCGATCAGACAACTGGAGCTCGGCTGAGATATTTTGTAATTGTCATTCAAATCTTCCTCTCTCCTTATAAATAGAGGGAAGAAACACTTAAATGAGGTTCCCAATTTCTGCATTCTAGAGGCCCGAATTCTACTTTTGCAAGTTCTGAGCTCTGTTTGTAGAGAGAGTGGTTCCACTTTGGTTCAATTTGCTTGTTCATAAGGTGCTCGGGCATATACAATTGTTAAATGTAATGGACTGGTGATTTGGACTCCATCTTCAAAGATTAATGAAGCAGTTTGGTTGATTCCAATCGGAGCAATGCACAATATGTTTTCCCCTTTGTATATCATTTCATATATGTCTTTCCTCTTCTGAAATTGTGTTATGAAACTACCAGTTTCACTCTCTCATGGTTGTATATATGCCGCTAAGTAGTGAGAAGCATCTATGTAAACATATATTTACTTGTGTTATTTGATAACTTGCAGTACCTATGTAATCAAATGATTTACTTGTGTTATTTGATAGCCTACAATACCTGTATGTAAGCACCAATTTACTTATGCTAATTGGTGACAAATGTATTCATGAGGCATATAAGTTGAGACCTTAATTCACTCTCCACTTTTTCTGCATTTTAACCTCCTCACTCTTCCATATTTCTACTGAAGAATGTTTCTTAGGATTTTGTGTTATGTCGAGTCCTCTGCATCGATTTCCCTCCTCTGCTTCCTCTTGTTCACCTATACTATAATAACAATGTTAAATTGTGTATTGTTCTGTGTCAGCCACTAGAACCAACGCATTTCTCCCTGATATTATCCATATCTACCAATGTTCGATCTATGTGTTTTCTTGAGTTTACCTTAGCGAAGGGTTGTTGAACCTATTACGTGACATATGGAGTGCAACACAAAACCTTTAGATAATCTTCAAAAACCCTCATCTCAGATGCCCTAAGCACTAGTCTCCTATCAACCCAAAGAATGTCTCTAAGAGGCTTCTATATCTACTCAAAAAAATTATATGACAAAAGATATAAAATGCTACAACAAATTCTATGGCTAGTGATATTTTAACATTCCCAAATTAGTTTATTAGTTTCTGAAGTCTTTAAACGTAAAATATTTATTAGTTTAATCTAAGCTAAAATATTTATGAACTCATTAAAGGTGTGATTAATCTAAAAGTCTAATGTTGTACACAAGCAAACCCAACCCAGATCTATTAAATTGAATCACTAAAATAGAGCTATAAAGGTACAATAATGTCTTTTTGTGCTTTTGGACTTCACCATATACGGTTTTATATATCGAAATCGCGGTTAATGGGCCTCGAATTCGATGTTCTATGGAAGTTTTTTTTTTTTTTTTTTTCAATTTTTTTTTTTTTAATAATTATAGTTTTAAAAAAATTGCAAGGTCATAAAATTGTTTGTTTGACATATCGAGCATTTAAGTTATTAGCCATAAATCGAGTATTGGTTAAATTACAGGTTTACTGGTAGAGGAGGCCAATGGTCACTATCTCAAATCTAAAGATTTACAAAATTCTTTTCAGAGTTTATTCTATAATTGTGGCGATTGGCTTTTTTACTTATTAGGAATATTCTATAATCGTGATTGGTTTTTTACTTATTACGAATATTTTTCTTCATTTTAAAAGATAAACTCATAAAAACTTATATCAAAACCAACTGTTAACTTATAAAGACTTATATTAAAACAAATTGTTATTGCGATTTCAATAATGAATTTTTTTTCATTTACAATGATTAATTTCTGGGCTGGATGTATCTCTGCCATTTAAATAATTGAAAATATTGATTTTTCACTTTTGTTTTAAAAATAAATTAATGTTAACGATATAATTAATCCAAACAATTATCTTATTATTACTATATAGTATAAATCGTAAAAATCTAAAATATTAAAATATTTTTCCTATTATAAAATTACTGTTATTTTCGTTTGCACGATGTTCATTAACTTTCGCTGACTTATGCATAACGTTCACAAACTTACGCAATACGCTGTTATTTTCTTTTATATAATGTTCATTAACTTTCGCTGACTTATCCATACTAAGCGTAAAATGAAAAGGGAGAAAAAAACAACTGACCAAATTTTCAGTAAATCGGCGAAGTAAATTTGAAATTCCAAGGCTGGCGGTTACAATGCAATTCGAACCCAAATATTTATTCCTTTAGTTATTATAGGGCATCGTCTGAGTGAGTGATGATTCGCTATGATAAGTAGCGGCTATCAAATCAATCCAGTCACGCCAAAAGAGCTTCTGCTTGCTTTTCATATTTGAAGCCATTAGGCTTTGACTTGTCTGCACACCACACAAAGATGCCCTCCAATTCCCCCTTCTGCTTCAGCATTTTGCATGCCCGAAAGAACCCATGATCGGGCAAGAGACCTCCAGCGCCTTTCTCTGTACTAAAACTAACCAGTATTCTCCCTCCCTTGTACAGAGATGCCTGAGTATTGTAGTGGTGGATGAACTGAGAAACCGTGGTGCTGGCATCGTACGCGTAGAACTGGAAGTTAATGTAGTCAATCACGTGCCCGTATTTGCCCCATAAGGCTGTGTAATGGGACTGCACAGCGCCCCTGTCTTCGAAGGGGGCGATGGACGCGAAGGAGATGACTTTGCTCCGCTTTAACCGCGTGATCAACTGCCCGATGCAATTTACAAACGTGTTATCGTCGGCCTGAAAATGCTCGTAGTCGATGTCGATGCCATCGAGATGGTATTCTTTGATTATCTTCGACAGCGACGTGACAGCGTTGTTAACCCACGAAGACACCGACGATGGCTTGAACTGGACAGGGTGACCGTTGCCCACGCTATCCCCGCCTAAGCTCAGCGCGACCTTCACGTTCTTGTGTTGGGCCTTTATGACCTGCACGGCCTTGGGAGTCAGGCTGCCGGTGTCCCAGAAGATGTTGAACTTTCCGTTTGTGGGAGAATGAAGTGGACCTCCACCGCCGGATTGATGGGCACATCTGAAAATTTCACGCCGTTGCTGAAGGCGCCTATGTATTCCCTCAAGATATGGCCGTTCGCTCCTGCACACAGATGCACAAAAATAGAAGAATGTTATGTTATGCCTAATAATTTTCATAAACAAAACAAGTTTAAGCAATTCTGGATTCCAAAAGCGCTTCCATACCCATAGCGATAGGAAGCAGATTATGCAGCAAAAGAACAATAGCCAGAAGTTTGCGTATCTCCATGGAGGCCATTACTACACGCAGCAACCGCTCTGGATTGATTGATATTGTTATCGAACGCAATACCAGATTGATTTATAATGCGTTACCATTCTGAGCCTCTTTATATAGAGGCCCCTGAAAAGATCAATCGTGTTTATGGTGAGCATGAATTGATTTGGTCAAAACTTAGTTGTCGACGTTAGTGATAGAAAAAGCAGTGGTGCAGCAAAGGTCAAGGATTCATTGTATGACTAAATGAACGAATACGATGGGGCTGGATAAGCTCCAGGAAAATTCTAGAATATGGTATCTGAATGATTCCTTAATAAGTTCACAGATTCATTTCTTGGAAATTTTGTAAAATTTGTTAATAATTGCTATGAAAAGTCGAGGATTCATGTATGATTAATTGAACGGATACGATGGGGCTAGATAAGCTCCGGGAAATTTCTAGAATATGGTGTCTCAATGATCCTTAATAAGTCCATAGATTCGTTTCTGGGAATTTCTCTAAAATTTGTTAAAAAGTTCTATGAGAAGTTTCAAAAAATTTATTACAATCACAAATTTGAAATTTGAAAAGGAAATAATTTTATAGAGTATTAAATTTATTTATATATTTAAAAAATTATAATTTTATTACACAATATTATTATTAATATTTTATCATTTTCAGTTTGAATCTGTCATTTTTTAAAAAGAAATACACGCTCTTAACTATTACACCCATTCAACTTAGTGTGATTGAAACCAGATACAATATTCAAATAATTTTTTATCACTTAAATACCATCAAACCACCTATTAAGAGTGTCACTCTTTAAAACTCACATAATCTCTCACAAAAACCAAGCAAACTAAACTAAACTCAAATTCAAATTAAATGAATAAATTCTAAAACAGTAAATTCTGATTAAAAAATAAATTCCCAAAATGTACTCTCCATCTATTAATTCACGCACGTTCATGAATAAAACATAATTGTTACGTTCGAAAGCGGCGACTGACGATGTGGAATATAATATAACGTAGTTGACCCGTAAGTAGTCGATGCAATTAGGGCTCATTTCACGAAAACGGGATTGGGTTAGGGCTCTGGCGTTTCGGCGATCGGGCCGTCCTTGTCTGGGAATTGAATTGAACGAAGCAAAATCCAAATAAATTCCCACGATCAACGCGCGTTAGCTGCACATATGGGTAGGGTTGCTGCTTCGCTGTAAGGCTGGCGCCGGCCCTGTCTTAGGGACGTCGTTGTCTCCCAAATATTCTGCTTTCTACGAAAAAGGGATAACAAACTGTGTTACACAGATGGTGCATCATGCATGAATATTCTATAGTTAAAAAAATTAAACAAAATAATAAGATTGAGATAGTGTATCATATGACATTACTCGCTTGTAGTATTGAAATATGGTAAAGACTATTGATTGAAACAAGATTGAGATAGTGTCTCATATGACATTATTATTGTAGCATTGAAATATGGTAAAAATTAGTGTAGCTCAAATATTATGTTAAAAACTAGTGTAACCCAAACCAAATATAATATCCAACCAATTTTTAATTACTGAAATATTACTCATGTAGCATATTAAGAGTGCCACTCATTTTAAAACTCCTAGAATTAGATTAAACAAGATGGCTGCGTGGCAGCAAGTCCCTGCCGCAGAAAAAGTCTATGCCCAGCCTCTGCAGCCAATTCCCATTGAAGATCAGCATAGGTCTCAAAATGTTGCAGGTTCTTCAGTGTTCCTGCGTTTGTAGACCACAACTTTAATTGCTACTGACTTCTATATATATATTCGGAAAGCGCTGGGCAGCGAGATCTATTAGTTGTCGATTCAATGGAGTTCGGTTCCTGCAAATGGAGTACCCATAGTTTCTGACCGTAGGTTCCGCAGAAGAAGGTTCCGTAGTGCCCACTCGTCTTTCCTCGGTATAAGAAGACTACGTTGCCTAGTTCTCTTGGCCTCTCGTCGTTCAAGTGCTTGTTCCTCTGCATAGCGTGTCTGGACGTGCTGGAGAGAGAATTAGAGGGCTCTCATCGAAACCTCGGAGGCACTGCCGCATAAGTGATGTAGGATTACTCCTCCTAGAATTGCCATGATAAAACACTAGAGGTATATGTTAGTAAAACTTCTTTATTATATGGAAGCACTCATGCTTAATTGATTGAGTAACATGCACTAGCCATTTTCTATCTAGATATGCTTGGATGTTTCCTTAACTAGAACTAGCTACGCACTTCTACCGAAGTTGTATTGATCAAGTTTACCATTCACATCTAAGGTCGTAATAGTAATAGGTTCATGCAATCCATAAGTAAGAACTGGTGTAGCATGCAAATGACTGAAAGCAGCATGAGTTACATGAGACCACTACACGTTGAAGTAATCACGCACGGTTAGATCTTACACTACACAGGTTAGTAGAATCATTGGAGAAATACTCTGCTATCTATGGAGTAAGCAGTAAATACCATATTCTATCAATTATTAAGTAGTAACAGAGTCAAATAGTGGAATAGTCACGAGCTTGAACAATGAAGCTGTAATCAATGGTGGCTAAGTCATAAAAGGTATCCAGCCAGGTCAATAGTAAGCTGTAATCACGACTATGTTACCCTTGGATTTGTCGACCATGATAACGTTTTCTTAGTAACACGTAAACCATGTTCTGGTAATGAAACTAACCACTCTTGTCTTACCATGATTACAAATTAAGTAAAAGCATGGACGCGATGTCTACTATCAAGAGCGTAGTAATATAACCCATTAATTTCTATTCGTGAAGAGCTGCTAGCCAGAAATCAAGCTATTACGTGTGATTGAATTACTGGTAAAACAGATTGCTTAAAGAAAGACAAGAGTATTTCATCACCTGAAAAGTCACATGCATCACTATTCCTTACAATGTAAATCATGGAAACAATAAGAATTTACAACCTGGAATCAATACCTGATGACTCGCATAAAACATAAACAATACCATGTTAATATTGTGATAAGTTGAAGTGTAAATTCATGCATGGACTAATTAGGCTCACATCTAGCACTTATCTGAGCTTAACCATTAAGCTTTCCGAGTGCATGAACTTGTAAAGCTGTTACTCATACTAGTATCTAGTACCTGTCATAATATACATAGATGTAGAGTCAAATATAATAAGAGTTTTCTCAACGCGTTCCACTCTTTAAGCTGCATTGTACTTCGTGTTCATAATACACTCTAACTAAAGCTCAGCGTTTTCATCTGGAACATACTTGCCATTACACGTAATAGTCAGCAAGAGTACTGGTTAGGCTCATTAAGGACCGTCATACCTGACCATTAATTAAGCTCTTATCATACTGGAATGAATCTCCTTTTTTAGTAATTCTACAACTTTTCACATGGTTAACATGCTGAATGTGCAAGGTATATTAACTTGGCTCAACGTACTGTCATTGATCAAATTACACTTTGTATATATAACTTATGCATGGTAGATCGCTTACCAGGCTATGTGTAATACATTATTACAGGTTGGAGTACTTTAACCGTAGTATGCGGTATAATAAACAGCTGAACGGTGAACGTAATTGTGATGCCGATAAATGGAATTGAGTTGACAGTGTGTAACGATTTGTAACGACCTTATGGACAAGTATGTAAGTTGCTCGTCTGGTCTTTGCTTTCATATCTTACTTCAGGGGAGAGCGCTATAATTCATATACTTGCCTAAAGAGAATTGCCAGTTCTAGAACACGGACATGATGACTCGAACCATGCCAACTACGAGTTCTCTTATAATAAACACCCACTATAATAAGCTTTTTCGGATCCACCGAAACAGCCTGACTTGGATACCTCCAACCAGGTGGGTGCCTTAATAGGGAGCCCAGAATAAGGAATTAGCGAACAGGCCGATCGGACTTTAGAGAATAGAAACGAATGATAAAGAAGGAATTCAATGAAAGGCCTATAGAGCTTCACACCCGGCTGGATTGCTCTCAATCTGAAAGGTCATATGGTAGTCTTGTTGTTAAAACAAATTCACGCAAATACACTGGAATATTGGTTAGAGTGGTGATTTAAACCTTAAGTACTATGCCCAAAATCATGTGACTATCTTTGTCTTTTTTTCATATGATCTATTTGGTTAATGACCATGCTAATGTTTGAACAAACTCTTCTATTAATACGTTATAAATACATTAAGCCTCAAAAGGAAACTAAGCTCTAATGAGTGGAACGTCTAGGATTGGGATTGACTTTTGGTTTACATAAGCGCTGAAGAATGTGTTTCCCATATTTGAATGTCCCAGATTCCGCCCTTGGCATGCGCGACTCCATGCGAGAAAGGGTGATCTTGCTACTCCACGTTGCGATGACAGGTGGCGAAGAAGATACCTCATAAAAGTACCACAACCCTCAAAGCACGTTTAAGAAATCACCTTCAACAAATGTCATATATGGCTTGACACTTAGTCAATATGCATTCAAATGCCCATGCAGGCTGGCAGCAATGCTTAGTTTTATACTTTTGGTCACGTTTCAAGTCTTTCAGTTTTACATTCATATCTGAGTGGTTCAGTTTTACATTCATATCTGAGTGGTCTCATAGGAATTAGATAACGGGAATTGCAGGGCCGTGAGATGCGCTTCGTAAATATCCAGATATAGTGCTCTGCAACCTATGTTTTCTCCTTTGAATGTCTGGATGGAGCACTTCTTAACCTATGATCTCCTCTGAACAACATGCTTTCAGATAATAATTCAATTGATTCTTGAAATCCCTTAGTCATTTACATCTCTTTCTGATATTAGTCTGTATATATTGTGCAACATATATTCCTAGCAATCATGTGTTTGAACTTCTTGAATTGCAAAAAAAGAAGACGACCCAGAGGATATTGAAGTGAGCTATCAATATCTGCAATTGATATGGTATGAAGGCAGAAATCCATGTCGTCATTGGCAAGAACAAGAAGAGGATATGTGAAGCCGCTGCCAAATTGGGGGCACATTTTCTCGTTGTGGGTAGCCATGGACATGGCAGTTTTGTCAGGTATTTAATCACACTTGTCCTCAACATCTGTGCTCTTCGGCATAATTTTGATGATGAATTGCGCTCTTAATTAAGTCGGTGTCGGTATTCTTGACAATTTGTAGAGCAATCAAGGGAAGTGTGAGTCATCACTATGCTTAGAACGCTACCTGCCCTGTCGTGGTGGGCAACAAAAAGGTCCTTGAATGGTAGGGAGGAGCAACTCAATCTTATGCCTCTGGCTTCCTTCCATGGCTGAAGGAAGGATTCTGAGCCTTTGGCATGCGGAAGGTTTTGTGAAGCTTGAGATTAAGTAGAAGCATCTTTAAAAGTAATTGGAGTATTGTAATTAGTCTAGTGATGTATGATCTCTTCAGCATGTAAGGAGGATTCAAGTTGTTGCGGGGAGGAAAGAAGCGCAACGCCTACCATTTAGTCTTGACTGCAGATATAGATGAGCAGAGTAGCACCGCGCAGCTAGAGCGAAGGTAGAGTAAGCAGCACAACCAGTTGAATCCATGTTGTTAGCTGGCAGTTGATTGAACCTGCATATGTTGGCCCAGCAACTAAGAAAGCAAAGGCTTGGGTTCCAGTTCTAGGTCCAGAGACAGTTTGCCTATTACCTGCACTTACACCTCTGGGCCATCGAGCTACCGAGGGTCAATAGCTTGTAGGGGCCATTGCATATGAAATAGAAAAAGAAATGATGTTCTCAAAGCATATATCTCCCACGCAGGGGCTACCGAAGGAATGAAATCCTCCTAGTCTCTTCAAGGATTTTTGTCAGGTATTTTGCATTCGCTCAGTCTTTTCAAGGTTTCTGTCAGGTATTTTGCATTCGCTCTGCAGTTCTCCATAATCAATTTGTATACCTGTAGCATCCAAAAGAATTTTAGGTTAATTACAAGTGCTATATTTCGTTTAATATGAATTACATACATATCCATTGTCAGCATTCAGACTTCAAAGCTGGTTTTCGACTAAATTAGTATGAAAATGAATTTTAACAGTGTTCTCTATTTCATTGATGCTACTTACGATTTCTGTAGACGATTCCTGTCAAAGTCACCTACAGGTCAAAGTCGCCTGCAAGAACCTAGTAGCTTCTTCCATCTCTAGACGATGAAGGCTGAACTGGGATTCCTGTCAAAGTTGCCTGTAGGAACCGAGCAGCTTCTTCCATTGTGGCATAGTCAAGATAGCCGAGACAGCCTCAGAGATGGCTTACGAGAAGGAAGAGATCGTAAATAGACTACGATCCCAACGCGCCCGCAAGCAAGGAGATTGCCGAATAGGTCGATTCAGTACATGCATGGGCATCTTCATGCAAGGCCTCCTCTCGCCACGCCCATGAGCCCTCCTCTCGCCACACTCAACTTCATGCAAGCTACCTGTCTTCCCATCTTCATGCAGCAACAAAAGTTTATAAAACCTTTTTATAAAACGTAGGCAATGAAAAAATAATAAACATTAAAAGTTACAGAGTTAATGTTAGCATTAATTCAATTCTAGTTTATGGGAAGTAAACGGGAAGTAAACTAATGAATATAACCTATGCTTTTGCCTCCCCGCCTTAGGAAGAGGCCAAATAAGATGGTGAAAGAGGTTGTTGTGTAAAATATTACGAGCTTGATTACAAACTTTGGTTATTGTTTATGGTTAAGGCGCTGAACTAATGCTTATGACATTACCAGATGACAAAGACTAAAAAAAACTCAAATGAATAAATTAGAAAATAGTAACTTCTAATATTCTAGCACATTTCGTTCTCACTTGAAGGCTAGCGCTCAGAGCCCTTATCGAGTAGCCACGCCGTGCCTTCATGTGAACGGGCATCGTTTTAAAAAAACAGCAATTTATTTCAAATGTTATACGTTTATGTTACTTTTTAATATTTTTTGGATTTTGTTTAAAGGAATTTGTCTGTATTGTATAAAATGTTTAATATGTTTTTTTTCGGTTTTAGAGTTATTTATGTATTTAAAAATGCACATTATTTTTTAATATTTTTTTGCATCTCGTTTAAAAGAATTTGTGTGAATCGTATAAAATGTTTATTATGTATTTAAAAATACACATTATTTTTTAATATTTTTTGCATCTCGTTTAAAAGAATTTGTGTGAATCGTATAAAATGTTTAATATACATAAAATGCTTAATATGTTTTTCTGATTTTAAAGTTATTTATGTATTTAGAAATATATATTAAATAATGAATAAGTGTAATATGTAGTGTTATTGTTTAGTGTTTATTTTTTATGCAAAAAGTAATTGAAAAAAAATAATTATAAAATAGTAAAAAATTATCTATAAACATTTTAATTTTTTTTTTAATTAACCACTTACTACTTTTAAAATATACTCTTCCACCATTTTTAAAATATATTAATAATATTTTGGAAATTAAATAATAAATAATATTACTTTGTAAATTAAATTAAAAAAACAAATGATACTTGATTCACTTCGTATTGTAATAATCTAAATTTAGTAGTGCCACAAAATTTGCAATCTGATCTTTAAATGTTCATTTAATTTTTTAAATCTCTTTATTATTATATTTATATTTAAAACCCACGTGGTTTTATCAAAATATTTAAAATTTACGTATTAAATTTTACCTTTTAAGATTACATTATAGGTTACTAATTAACCCAAAAAAAAATAAAAATCTAGAATGAGAATTAAAGTTCATTATTGCATTGGTCTAACACCCCAGAAACGACTGACTAGATCCATGCCGCGTGGACCGTGAAGACTACACAATTCGAAAGAAACTCGCCTGACACTGTCATGTTTTAGTGATAGAGTCCTACTCTATCAATATAAAGCATTTATTACTTCGTAATTCAACAGTGAAACAGTGAAATTGCTGTAATGATAAATTATAAAAGTTTAATTAGGCCGATAGGCCTTCCTTTGAAAGACCTTTTTCGTCGTCCTTTTGTTTGTGAGACTGACACCTGGCATCCACATTCAGCGGGAAATTGTTCAAGCGTTTCTGTTAGCAGTTAAGTGGAAAAACGCAAAACGCAGACTCGGATTTCATAGATCCTGTATGGCTGATAGGTAAGGCCACCAGATAACCATGGACTCCATAAATATTGCAGATAACTATGCCCTCATTAATTCAAACTAATGACATGGAGGCTTATCCCGACAAATATGGCATGCCTGACTTCGCAACGCCTTCACCGCATTCGATTATCAGTGTTTCAAGGGAAGTGGGATATAAATTCAGGAACCATATCTGCCTTCACCACCAACGCAAGAAGCAAGCCTTTGTTTGTCCTGCATAATACTACCATAGCGAGAGAAGACCATTTGCGCAGAAAGGAAAATGGCGAGCTCTACTGCAGGCCAGGTTATCAAATGCAAAGGTAATTACTCCAGTTGAGTTCAGTTCAGTGCAAAGAGTCATGGCCACATTCTATTTATTTCATGTATATCATTTCAGGGCAAAATTGAATTTCAGGGTTAAGTTGGATTTATGCAAACTGTATGTGTGCTTCTTGAAATCTGATATATTTTGATATTTGTATATCTGTTGCAGCTGCTGTTGCCTGGGCAGCAGGGGAGCCTCTGAAGATTGAAGAAGTGGAGGTGGCTCCCCCACAGGCAATGGAAGTCAGAATTAAAATTCATTATACTGCCTTGTGTCATACAGACGTTTATTTCTGGGAAGCAAAGGTATGCTTTGAAAAATTATTGGAACTAAATTTATTAAACATCAATAAAAATTAAAGTCTGGATATGTGGCATTCCCCTGCACTGTATGATACATTAGCTTCCTCTTTATACAATCAAGTCACTACAAACATTGATTATTACATATTTTCAACAGTGAAATTAAATTACTGATACTCATACTGCTTTCTGTTGCAGGGCCAAACCCCTCTCTTTCCCCGCATTTTGGGACATGAAGCAGCTGGGTATGCACTCTGTTTTTTATTCAAAATAAATTAATTAGTTATACTAGTAGGCATGTAGAATTTCAGAAGGGAAAACGAGACAGAAACTTTGTGATTTATTGTTCACTAACTATAGGTTGGTTGACACAGGGTTGTTGAGAGTGTTGGAGAAGGGGTGACTGACCTCAAGGAGGGTGACACTGTGCTTCCTGTATTTACTGGAGAATGTGGAGAATGCAGACACTGCAAGTCAGAGGAGAGCAACATGTGTGATCTTCTGAGAATTAACACTGAGAGAGGGGTTATGATAAATGATGGAAAAACAAGGTTTTCAAAAGATGGGAAACCGATTTACCATTTCCTTGGTACATCGACTTTCAGCGAGTACACTGTTGCTCATGCCGGTTGTGTTGCCAAAATTAATCCAGAGGCCCCTCTTGACAAAGTCTGTGTTCTGAGTTGTGGTGCCTCAACAGGTAACTACTTCATGCGAACTTCTTAATGTACTTGGTTGATGATTGTGAAACCCATGATCGTTTCCTAGATTAGAAATGTCATGCAAACTTCATTTTGCTGTGGATTCAGGGATGGGTGCGGCTTTGAATGTAGCCAAACCCAAGAAGGGTTCAACAGTAGCAGTATTTGGCCTTGGGGCTGTTGGGCTTGGTGTAAGTACTAACGAAAAGTGTACTCTCTTTATGTTCGTGTCAATACTCTTATTTTAGAGTCATTAATGGATTATGATGATTATTTAACAGTTCAGTACAGTTCCTGAATATTTTGGGACCAATATCATGAGTGTACCCTTTAGTTTTCTGTTACGCATCTTGTTTGGGTTAATCTATGCAGGCTGCTGAAGGGGCAAGAATTGCAGGAGCTTCTCGAATAATTGGAATCGATTTAAACAGTGAAAGATTTGAAAAAGGTTGAAAATTGACCATTTCCACCATTTGTTAATCAGTGTATATATGTTAAATTGCCCATTTTCGTCATTTGTGAGTCAGTGTGTATATGTTTGACTGAAGAATTGCCTTTCCTTTCTAATTTTTTTGATCCTTTTACAGCAAAACTCTTTGGTGTAACAGAATTTATTAACCCACTGGACCACGCCAAGCCTGTTCAAGAGGTCACTTAGTTTATATTAATTAACTTTTAAAGCTGAATACAGTTTTACCTTGCCTTGCAAGAACTGCTGATTAAATTCTTTTACAGGTTATTGCTGAGAAAACTGATGGAGGGGTGGACTACAGTATCGAGTGCACGGGGAATGTTAAGGCCATGATTCAAGCCTTCGAATCCTGTCATGACGTATTTAGTCTGCCCTGCCTTGCCTTCCCTCTCTTCTGAAATTGTAAATATACGCTCAGTTTTAGCAACTATGCATATGCTGATCACATGGGTATCCCGCCTGTCTATCGCCGTATGTGTCTCGTGTCTCGTCGAGGTCGACAAGAGTCCCAAGCCCATGGCATCTTGTGCCATGCCTGCAGAGTCCCAGTAAAGCCAAGCATCCATTTCCAAGGAATGGGAATGAGCGAATATTAAGAGATTTCAAAGATTCACAGGTGGGTACTGAAACTTCCCTAAGTCCAGACTCTTTGATCCCGGTGCATTTTTCAAGTGTGAGCACCTTCAGCTTTCCACTACAGCTTCCTAAAGCATCTATCAGGCCAAAGTGAGATATCATATTGCGTTCCTCTAACTGTAAATTCTCAAGCGAAATTGCAGTTTTGGTAAATGCTTTCAAACCTTTATCAGACAATAATTCACACTTGTGCGCACTAGGGCAGCCATGTCCTATGGACTCCAAACCCGGGTCTGTTAATCCTCGACAACAGGTAATTGACAGTAGTTTCAGCTTTTGCATAACTGAAGAATTTCCCAGAGCCTGAAAACCCTTCTCTGTGACTTTCTGGAGATTTACAAATGTTAATTTAGTTAAATTCTTGCAGTAAAGTCCAATAGCAGCTAAAGTATGATTAGTAACTTTTACGGCCTGCAGCTTCACCTTCTCCAACTTTGTTGAACTTGACACTAAAGACATAATCCCTTGGTCACCAACAAGAGAACAGTCACTGACGGATAAGGATTTAAGATTGGGACAGTGCTGCCCAACTGCTTCCAGGGACTTGTTTCCGATTTTTGGGCAGCTTTCTATGTTGAGGGTTAATAAGCCAGGGCAATTTTCCGCAATAGCTTCCAAACTCTTGTCTCCAATCAATGGGCAGTTGAACAGGTCAAGCTTTTCCAACAGATGACAGCCCTTAGCAATTGCCAACAGTCCCTTACCGCTAATTAAGGGGCAATCCCAGAGAGATAAGACCCTGAGTGCTGGGCATCCAAGACCAATTGTACTAAGACCTAGATCACTCACCCCTCGGGAAGGGTGATTTCCTCGGATTTTGAGCTTGCCTAGTCCTCCTCGACCACCCATGCCTATAGAAATTGCTGCAAGCCTAATATCAGTAGCTCTCTTTCCTTCCAAACACCTGGACAGGTCTCTAATAGCCCATCTTGGCTGCTTTTCACCTGTTCCTTTCCATCCTACGTCCAACTCCGTTGACTCTGACTCTAAATATTCCACTTCACCAAATCCATCATCGGAAAACTCTTCAAAATTGTTCTCAGTAAAACTTGCATTCTTTTGACACAGTTTACATTGTTCTGAGCAGTCTCTATTAGGTGTTTCTCCACAAGTTTTGGGGCTTGGCCTGGATCTCTTGATTTCACTTCTCTGCATGCTGCTCTGGAGCATAAGCCAGCGCTTCGACACACACGCGGATACGCTGCGGTCTCGAGCTGCTGGTAGATGTCTGAATATTTCAAAAAGACATTCATCAGGCAGCATGCTAATAAGATCTTTCTGTTCTTGCCTTCGCTTTGTCTCTCTGAATGGTATGATGAAATTACCACGGAGACTTTTCCGAGGAGGGCAAAGTACTTCCATTCGAGGTGCAAGAGACAAGAAAAGATCTGTATCCACATGACCAGAAAACTTAGGCCTTCCAAAGTCTTCATCACCTGCAGATCCAAGGTATAGCACCCTCAGCACAAAAGATATATAGCACCAGTCATTTTTTTACTACCTCAATGGCAAATAAACCAAACATAAAGACTGAAATTTAGCTACAGCACCCAACAGATCACAACCAACCCTCGTAAATCATCTACCATACTTGAAAAGTTGAAACAAACCCACAGATCGTTCAGAGAATAATTCCAGATTGATGAATAGAGTGATAATACGTTTATCCCTTTTAAGTTAATATTAAGATTAATTATTCAAATAATTACACAGCAGCTGAAGGCCTAAAACTAGACAAAACCAAGGCTCCTGCTCCTAAGATGCTAAATGATAGTCAAAGGTTGCCTTAAACCCAGCAAGAACAAGCAAAAGCACAAGGTAAAATGGATGGAAAGAAACGTAGCAAATGATTTAAAATCCACAAATCAAAAGTCCAAAACATTAAAGCCCCGGACACCCATTAACGATAGCAACAGCGACAACCGAAGAAGAAAAGTATTATGAATTTGAGGTTGAAGATGCAGAGGACGAATCAGATTCTGATGTTGGGGAGATAAAGACAACCAGCAAGTAAAGGGCAAGGGATTGAGGTGGGCTGATGTAGACGACAATGGATTGGATAAGACGCAAAAAAAGGCTCATAGAAGCTCTGCCTCCAAAGTTGTCTGGAAGGAGCAAGGCCTTGATGAAACATATAATTTGTTTATCAGAAGAGGATGATCCATCTGAATTAATCATGAAGTGGGTGAGAATAATGAAGCCCAAAAGAGTAGATTGGCTTGCAGTCCTCAAACAGATGGAGGAACAGAACCTCAACCATCCCCTCTTCTTCAAGGTCAGTGGCTTTTCAATTATTATAGATGTGCTTCTTAAATATAGATGGACTGAGTAAATTATTAACCAAGTTGATCTGTATGACATTTTATTTTCAGTCCACTAATGCCTTTACTGCTCTGCAATTTATGCCATACGAAGCTTCTTGGCAGTGTTATCAGACTCTTCGCAGTCCAAGTGGAGTCGGGAGTTTGACTATGTTTTAAGAGGAAACAGAGTCTAATCAACTGAATCTGAATCAATCCCGACTTATTCTTTAAAGTTTAACTCATAAATATCACCCAAACTCACTGTTACCACTCAAATTATCACCTAGGAGGAAAAGTCCTAACCTCAATGGGACAACCTGGACGCATAATACGCAAGCCACTCACTGTCACCTTGATGGCCTTGCCCGACCAAGGAGACTGCCTATCCCAGGGGGAATCCGCATGATCAATTTAAACTTAGATTGTTGGGAGAGAAATTGGAAAATACTAGCATGACACCTTGATGGCCTTGCCCGACCAAGGAGACTGCCTATCCCAGGGGGAATCCGCATGATCAATTTAAACTTAGATTGTTGGGAGAGAAATTGGAAAATACTAGCATGAATTGACTACTCTTATACTTAACTCAATCAAATCGATTCATTCGTCAAAGATGTGAGAATTTGCAAATGTTGAGATCAAGTGTGAAATACCCCCGAAGTGAATGCTTAAATGGTTACAAACAAGTAGATTAATGTTGAGAACAAGTGTGAAGTAATCCCAAAGTGATGCTTAAATGATTACAAAATGTAGATTAATGTTGAGAACAATTGTGAAGTATCCCAAGTGATGCATAATTTGTTATAAAATTAGATTGATTCAAGTCACAAGGTAATGCTGAATCTAAAACCCCTGTTTAGATAGAGACCATTCACGTATGGAAATTGCAACAAGTAATCCATAAAGGCCAATTTTAAATACCATTCAAAAATTGCAACTGAAGACCATAAGATTTTGTGATAAATCATTTTTGCTTCATGTATTACTCCTTAAGAGAGTGATCTTATTCACAAAAATGCAGCGAATTTGAGTCATATCCAATATCTCTAGAACCAGTGGGTATTGACACGCTCAAATAGCGCTTATCAAAGTGTTAGGTTGTAAGTAGTTGTGGTTATCAATTTGAAGCGTTGTCTTAGTACGTGTGTATGATCACAATATAAGCAATGAGATAATATTTCAAAGTATGGCATATATCAATGTTATCATAAGAAATAGTGATTGCAAATGAATGAAAACAAAAACATCTAAAATGCTATACAAATAATTCCAAGTGAAGTATTACTCTCTTGATTCTGCCTTAAACTGAATCTGCCCTTAAATAGTATAGCCTTAAGAAAATATTCCAACCATTAAACTATTAAACTGTCAACTGAAAATTTTGAATGAAGTCATTTGGCCCACTCTTTGTAATTCGTCTCAAAGTAAAAACATCCATTCCTTTTTTAGCAATATTAAACCGGATCTGATATAATCATTGCAAGTGCAAATGTTGTGATATGCTAAAGCAAGGTCTAGAATTATTGCCAGTATTTAAGATATTTACCATTAGCAAAACCTGAACCCTAACGTCCTCTTATTGGAGAAAGACTGACCTTCTTCAAAGCTTATATCAGTTGGAAAAACAATGGCAATCCTTGCAAAAAAACCTAGTCATCGATAAAAGAGAAACATAGAGCGAAAACCTCACATTGAATTTGCCCCTTAATTGCATTCTCCCAAATGTTTTTCAACTAAGCTTGTAGAGGAACTGCCACAACTCCAACCGTGACTTTAGCAAGTGAATCCTCTTTTCTATTTATAACATTCAAATTAAAACCTGAATAATAAAATAATATTTCTTTACAAAAGACCCTGGTATCCTCCTTTTTTTCCCTTTGAGTGAATAAAATAGGCCCACAATGCTACTTGTCATCTCCATAAGGAAAGAGCTAGCCTCTAAATCTGTAGAGAAGACCTCAACATTGTGTCCTTATCCCAAAACACCTCAAAAGGTGACATATGCTTTTAAATATGTGACAATGGATTAAATAATGTGTCCTCTTTAGTTGGTGGTCTGCACTCATATAAGCGATATTCTTCTCTTCTGGAAACTTTCCAGTTTTGTCCCTCAACATTCTTGTAGATGTTTTCTTCCAAATTGTAGGATATAATTTCAGGTGTAATTTCCAGCATTATATCTCAGTGTGCCCATAAATCAACACTGCAATGATTGTAGTGATTCCTGGTGTTGTCTTTTGAGTCACTAAGCAGCGGTGAAAGTCATATTTCTGTTCGTTTGCCTTTCCTTGGTTTTCCATTTCCCCACTTACTGCTGGTTTTCTGTTCTTGTACTCAATAAATAGAGCCTTCTTACCAGAATCATTAAGGTTCTTTACTTCAAATGGGGTAAATTCCTTTCTGATGTAGCCATGTAGTTCTCCTCAATTTTTTATCAACGTTTGAGGAACTTCTACTTTGAGATTTAGCAAGCTTGCTGATTTCTTATATTCAGTGGTGTAGTCCTGAACAATTTTTATTATTTCAAACCAAAATACAGTTCTTTCAATTTAACATTTCTATCCGCCTCTCTTTGCACCTTTTGGGGCAATTGCTAGTAATAAATTACTAGGTACAAAGTATTTTTTTGGTTACCTTATAATTACCATGATTTTACCTCTTATTACAATTCCTTAGTTGAGAAATATTTTGCTTACTCGGTAAACCTGACTCTGTATTATATTAATGGCACCAAACCCAACCCAAGCTTGAGTGCAGTATATATCAACCTATCAGTTAAATTGCAATAATGGTAAATTATAAAAGTTAATAATAAATTATTAGGTGTAAAATATCTTTTTGGTACCAGGAATTTACCTCTCATTACAATTACTCTGGTTAGAAATATTTTGCTTATTCTAGGTAAACCTAACTTCGTATTATATTAATAACAACCAGCCAAACCTCTCTATTATATGTAAACCTGACTTTATATTATATTAATAATACCAAACCAAACCTTGAGTGCATTATATATTATATATCAATCTCTGATTACAATTACTTAGGTTAAAAATATCTTGCTTACTCTATTATAGGTAAACCTGACTTTGTATTATATTAATAACAACCAACCAAACCTTGAATGCATTATATATCAACCGTCCGCGCGTATCGAAGTGCTAATGGATACATTGAATTAAAACCTATAGGGCATAGGGCACATAAGGCATATCAAATGTTTTAATTCGCATTAATGAAGCTATGAGAGTGGGAGTGTGACCTGGCAGATTGCAGATTTGGTGTGTGCTTGTATGTGATATTCTATGATATTAGAGTTGTTTTTAGTGTAATTTTTTGAAGTTTTTGATGTTAGAATTTGACAGAAAAATTTGTGGTGAAATTTTGATTTATGTTTTTTAAATTTATTTTTTAATTATATATGTATTCCGCATTTCAGAAAATTTTTAAAACACTTTTAATGTGTAAAGTTTACTCATCAAACTTGTAATTTCAATAAATTCCTGTAAAATTATATAACATTACTCGCTTGTATCATTGAAATATAATAAAGACTATTGACGATGAAAGTATTTGAAATAATTCTTTCAACGTTTAGCCAACCCGAAAACCATTGAAGCAAGCAAATTTCAAGATAAAATTTAGGTGATGGATGTCATCATGTGAGAGCGTTAAATAGAGAAAAGGAAATTATTGACTTTTTCACAAAAAGTATGTCTTTCTTATCAACTTGTCAGCCCGTGGCCCCGTAACCCCTTGTGAAGGGCATATGTCTCTCAAATATTCTAGCGCTCAGAGCCCTTATCGAGTCGCCACACCGTACCTTCTTGTGAACGGGCATCGTTTTAAAAAAATAGCAATATATTTCAAATGTTACAAGATTATGTTATTTTTAATTTTTTTTGGATTTTGTTTAAGGAATTTGTCTGAATGGTATAAAATGTTTTCCTGGTTTTAAAGTTATTTATGTATTTAAAAATATAAATGAAATAATGAACCAGTGTAATATACGTTTTAGTAACAGTCTTTTTAATCTAAATAATTAATAGAAAATAATTAGAAATTACTTTTTTCAGGATTATTTTTCTAGTTAATTTTAATTAAAATCTGATAGATATTTTTAAAATTTAAGTTTAAAATATTTAATCTATATAATTCCAGTACTCAAGCTTTTTTAAATTAAATTACTTCATATAAAAAAAATTAATTAACCACCCGCCATTTTTAAAATATATTCTCATTTCTTATTAATAGTATTTTGGAAATTAAATTAAAAACAAAAATAATTCTTGATTCACCTCTTATTATAATAATCTAAAAAATCTAATATCACAAAATCTATAAAATTATAAGATTTAAATATTTCATTTAATTTTTTAAACTTCTTTATTATTATATTTAATACTTGAAATTCACATTGTTTTATCAAAATATTTAAAATTGAAATTGAAATTGGTTGAAATATTCTCTAACCTTCCCTGAATTTTAAAAGAAATTTTATTTAAGATTACATTAAAAATTACAAAGGTTATAAAATAAGAATTAAAGTTCATTATGACATATATCTAACATCCCAGCAATGAAACGATCCATGTCGCGTGAACCGTGAAGATTACACAATAGAAAGTAATCATATGAAAGAAACTCACCTAATCTGTTATGCTTTATTGATATAGTCATACTACATGAATATAAAGCATTTAGCATTTATTACTTGATAATTAAACGGATAATCAGTGACATTGCAGTAATTGTAAATTATAAGAGTTTAATAATAAATTAAAAGCTACAAAGTATTTTTTTGGTTACTTTATAATTATCAGGATTTTACCTTTTATTCTTTGTGGTTACTCTATAATTATCAAGATTTTAGTTATAATTACGAGGATTTTACCTCTTATTACAATTACTTGGGTTAGAATTATCTCGCTTGCTCTATTATTGATAAACTTGACTTTATATTAGGATAATGGTAACAAACCAAATCTAACCTGGAGTGAATTATATAATTTATCAGTTAAATTGTAATAATTAGAAATTATAAGAGTTTAATAATAAATCACCAAGTACAAAGTATCTTTTGGATACTAGAAATTTACTTTTGATTACAATTACTCAGCTTAAAAATATCTTGCTTATTTTATTACAGATAAATGTGATTTTTTATTATATTTATTTTTTAATTCGTTCTTTTGAGAAAGACCACTTTGCATTGATGTTTATTTTTAAATTTAATGTTAGACTATTGAACAATATTTATCTGTTAAATTGATAAGATTAATAATTAATTATTTATCTGTTAAATTCATCAGATTAATAATTAATAATAGTTTCAAGTCAATAATCAGTTAATTATTAATAATAATTAACAAAAAAATTAGAAATTTAACTAATAAAAAAACTCATTTTAACTGTTTTGCTTCCATATCTTTATATCCACGGAGAGAAATAGCGAAAATGCATTGGTCTCCATGAAATTATGCCTACTTTAATCTACCAAACCAGAATTGAGGGTCATCTGGTTTCCGCTACCGCTTCTTAAGTTAGGTGCACGGAAGCACTACCAAAATGAATGGACACATGCGGCTCTTATAAACAAAGCAAAGGTCTCCCCCGAATTCGAATTCACGCTGCTTTTATTTATTGATTTTCTTGATTGTGCAGAGTTGGATGTGCCCAGTTGCGTGTGAGGTGTATCACTCACGATGTAAAGAGCAAAGTTCTCCCGCCGAATTCCAATTCACGTCTGGTTTTATTTATTGATTTTCTTTATTCTGTAGAGTTCGATGTGCCCACTTGCGTGTGAGGTGTATTAATCACAATGATAGTTGTGTGTGGGTCACTGCTTGCAGTGAACCTTTTGTAAGTTGTTTTTGTCATTTTTTTTAAAGTTAATATTTAGTATCAACTCTTATTGGGAGTAGTCTTTAACGCGACTTTTTGAAAGTCTTTCCGGCGATTTTTTCCGGTGAAAATCCGGCAGTAATTTATTGGAATCCAAGTTTGATAGCTAATTTCTGCACAATGAAACCGTCCCAGGGGTTTTTCAGGGTGCTGAATCCGAATATGCAGTTAAAAAACCATTTTAACTGCAACAAATCATGATTTCATCTCAATTTCTTCCGCCGGATTCCGTCACCGGAATCTCAAAAAGTCGCATTATAGACAACTCCGTATTATTGTAGTAAACTAAAATGATAGTTAATATGTGGTATTATTGTGCTCAAGTGGTATAAATGGGTACAATTGACATACTATTTTTGTTACATCTCCACGTACTTTAATATAACCATAGTAAAAAAACAAAATTACATATTATCATAGTCTTTATAAAATGATGGTAAAGGCATTTACCCTATTGAATCAAATATCAAACCTGCATATTATATCAACAATTAATATTCAGGAATGATTTAATGGTATACAGTGCAACGCATATATTGCATATATTTCGATGCATTCGCATTTAGGTCTAGATACTAAAGGTTTTACTATCCATATGCAATTAATTCGAAATACCAAAGATTTACTATACATATGGTTTATATGCTCATTACGGATTCAGTAATCATCAAGTTGCTCTGCAACGAGATGTGGCGGGATCAGGACTCGTTTCCTCCACAGTGTGCTCTCCAGTTGTCCCTCGTGCCTTGTTCTCCTCGCTTCGACGGTGATCTCATCATTGCTCCAATCCTATGGATGACGGCTCATTTTGAAATCTTCATTAGGGTTTTACGAAGGTCTTGTTTCATTTCTATTGTTTCAGTTTTCAGCTCTCGGATTTTTGGGTTCTGAGACCAGGGTTTCATCCCTGGGTGGTTTTAGCTATGGAGACTTCTTCATGGCTTCCGCGAGGGTGTCAGAACAAGTGGAGCCTCCACCCATATGTGGGCCCTACAGGTATTCGTTGCTCCTACCACAAATATTGCTTGAGCTTACCTGTTTTGCAGTTGCATTGTTACCTCTCGACGGATTTTCTTGTTGGTTGCGTGTGCAGGTTCTTCAAGTGAGGTCTCGGCATATCGAAGGCTTCTCGAGGTGGTTTCCACCAATTCCTCTGAGTCCTGCACACTCAACTCTTCAATGGGTTCTCGGGTATGTTCAATGTTTTGCTTGCGACATCAATTGTCCGGATAGAGAGACATACAGGCTTGTCTTGATGGATTTCCTCGAAAGGGTTTTTCTGCATTTCAACATAGTTAATCTGGTACTTCGGTGTGAAGGGGCTCTCCTCCTGAAATACTAGCTGTTGAAATTTATATTCATACTATATGTGTATTTTGGTTTTAAGGGAACCCTTGTCGACCCCTCTGGTGACGATTACAGGCCTCTGGGTTTATCCAGCCACGCCTTGGGAATTCAAACTGGAAATTCTATAATATTATTAATAGTATACGAATTTTATGTCTTATTAGCTCTGGAATTTTCATCCAGCGCTTGTTTATTTATCTTACTCTCGAAATCCTTTTCATGACAATGAATGTTTTCAGGATGTCTTTTGGGCTAGCCCGGCTTATTATATAATTCTTATGAATTTATTGGTTTGAATTGGTTAATGCTCATATTTAATAGGCAACGCCTGTAGCTCTCTCGTTCTCTTTGTTCTTCTAGCTAATGTACTATTCGGCTTTGTTCTGTATATATGTTCTCTCAATGACTTATTCCTTTTAGATATGTCGCTTTCCAGTCCTTCCGAATTTCGCTTGCTTGAGTTTTGAAAGCTTTCAATCTGCTATTTCTTTGTTTAAATTCCTTATGAGTAATTTAGGTTGTTGCTTGTGCACAAGAAGGTTTAGAACTGGGAGCCTTCCCTGGCGTATGGACATATCAGGTCCTGCGCGTCTGAGTTGTCATTCCAGTTTTTTATTGGCCCTTTTCTGTATTACGAAGCTCCTTAAGTTTCTTTATTACTATAATGAACTGTAGAGCTATATATTCTCAGACTCCATAACAGTGACTTAACATGTATATATATCTTTAAGTTGACAGTAAAATAGGCCTCGACCCAAATTTTCTTTATGAATAATATGTGGTTTTGGTTATATCAGTAAAATATTACATACTATCTATATATATATATTGAGATTCGTTTCATAATCCTAGTTTTGCTTAGTAAATTTCTTTCCTTTCTAAGTAAGTTTGTTTTTCTAAGTTTGTTCTACAATCTTAGTTTATGCCTGAACTAGAACAATTCTTCTTCTGTAATTTAAGAAAGAAGCTACTCTCCTGTTTTCAGAATAAGACTGTTCAACATTTTAAATTTCAAGCTTTTACTGTAGCAATAGTATTTTTCTAGAACTAAACATGTACTCTATTATTTTATAATTAACAAAGTTTCTCCAAATTATTTTACTTGCCTGAGATCAGTAAATAAAGGAAAAGTCCAACTGTAGAAATCACCTCTGTATATAACAGATTCTAATCCTCCCAACCTTGAGACTTGCTTTCAGGTCCAAGTCTCCCCCCGATCTTGCTTGCAAGATCAATAACTTCTTGCAAGGTTTCTCAAATAGTGCTACCACTATCTGGTCACCACCAAACTTAGCCTCTTATCTGCCTGACTTGTCAGCACAAATCCTCTCTCTTTTCTCCTCTATTCTCTTGGGTTACCTGTCGACCCTCTTGAGTCATTTCCTTGGAGAATTCATAATCAAGGAGATAGTTAGGGTTACACAACTGCCTACCTTAACTTTCTTGATATGAAAAGTTACAAGATTTGTTAACACTCCAAAAATAGTTTTCTTTATAATTATCAAATTTAATACTTAATTCAAACCGTATCCATAAAATTCAATTTGTTTTTATTGTTGTAAATAAAAATAATTACAGTTTTTTTAGGGACATCACATCTCTTCCTCTAACATCAAACATCGTCTCAATGTTTTTCTGCTGAAAACAGACCTAGAAAAGCTTCTTTCATGAGATGCTCAACCTCCCAAGTGGCTTCATCCAGCCCATAATACTGCCATTGCACTTTAACGGGTGATAACTCCTTTCTGCAGCGCTACTTCTCTCCGATCGATTATAACCAGAGGTTCGACCAAGAATTCTTCTTCTGGTTTGACCTGAATAAGCAAAAAAAAAATATTGTCAGTTTTTATCATCATAGATTTGTTATTTGTCTTGCTTAGAGAAAACTCTGTTACCTGTATATCCTGCCAACTGATTATATGTTTAGGGTCATAAACATATATTTTTAGTACGGATACATGGAAAACATTGTGTATTCGAATATGATTAGGCAAGGCTAGTTAGTAAGCCACTAGCCCCACCCGTGCCAAAATTTAGAACAGACCACAAAATCGAGTTTCTAATTTAGCACAACTAATCCATTGTAAATACTCATTTTGGCACGTACCCTTACATACACATGATCCCCTACTTGGAATTCTCTGAAATTCCTTTTTCGATCGATGAAGTTCTTTTGTCGATCTTAAGCGACCCTTAAATTGGAACGAACCTTCTTAACCATTTCTTCCACTTCCTGTAACATTTCGGGTCCCAACATTAGCTTGTCCTCGGGTCCTCCCCATCTGGATGGTGTGTGGCACATACGTCTATACAAAACTTCAAACAGGCTCATTTGTAAAGAGGTGTAACAACCTATGGGGTAAATGTGCATATAAACAACATAATAGGAACAGAAATACAATAAACATATCAGCCATCAAAATCCATATATACATCAATACATTTTCACATGAAAATCAAGGGAATGATTTTTTTTTCATTATTAAATGCAATGAACCAACCGGAGATGGGACTACCATGTTCCACCCGACCATAGATTGGCTAAGCTAAGTCTCTCTTCAGCCAATCACCCCCGTGCCATATTTCAAGCATGAAAGTGGGATCTCATAGAACACATCAAACAAAACTCATCCAGGCTTCCAGAGGCCACCCACCTCAACCCATAAAATAGTGATTCCACCTCACGGTCGGACATCGCCAAAAACCATCATCAAATTGGTCTCCATCCAAGCCTTCCAGGGCGTCCAGAGCGTTTGTCCAACCAAGGCTTCCAGAATTAGTAACTCAACCCACAACTTATACAAGGCTTCCATAACATTTTTCCAACCAAGGCTTCCAGGACTAGTAACTCAACCCGCCAAGGGCTTCTAGAGCATTTTTCCAACCAGGGCTTCCAGGACTAATAACTCAACCCAAGCTATGGAAAAATGAGAGCCAACCAAAACAAAGCAATGAAAGTAAACCCACAATCACCATGGCTATCCAGGAAATGGAAAGGCTAGGCAATCCACTATCGATCTAGGCAATCCTCCATGTCAATGATAGATCACAACCAGGAAACCACATCCATGTGTCGTGCATGACAAAACTAGTGAATAAATCATACATGCAACTCGATACTTGCAAGAAAATCTGATGTAGTTGTTGATGTCGATGCTTTCCTACACTTTCTTGTTCTTCCTTTGCCTTCTTGCTCCAAGAATCCAAGTATGCCACACCCTCTAAGAGTGTTCCAAGAAAATTCTAAGTCGCCAAGAGAATGAGAGAGAGAGACAATAATGAGAGAACTCCAAAGCTAAATTGACCAAGTCTTGCCCACTGATCCTCATAAGCCTTTTTATTAAGGAGGCCTCTAATTTTTTTCATTTTCCATTATTTTCCTTCAATTTCCTCCTCACATGCAACCTGTGACCTTTCACCCACTTTTTCTCCTAATTTCCATTATTTTCCTTCATTTTCCTCCTCACATGCAACTTGTGACATTTCACCTACTTTTTCTCCTAATTTCCGTCATTTTCACAAATAAATGTGCCAAAATATTTTTTTTCCTCTTAGCCATTTCTTTTGCCAATTTCCTTAGCCATAAACAATCAAATAAACACCCCCTAGGTTGTCTTGCCCAACATTCAGCTTGGAATACGTGTCCCATCATCCGTGGTATTTATATATTTTTTACATGGAATTTTCACGAGGGCTATTATAGAACCCTCCCCCTTAGGGGAACACCGTCCTCAGTGTTCAATCACATATATACCTCAACAACCTGTTGAGAGAAGAGATACTGCTCATGGAGCTTTATAACCCATCTCGATGCTGTATTTACAATGAAAGATATGCTCAAGACATAACATCATGAAAACATGACAACATACCGTATAGTGGAGCTTTATAACACAACTCATTACAGTATTTACAATGATCATCCTACTTAAGAAAACTCATATGACATCATAACATCATGATAACATATCCACATGATAGCGTAATAACATTACACCCATACCACATAATGGAGCTTTATAACATAGCTCGTTACAGTATTTACATCCATACACTGGTGCACAGATAAAAACATCATCAAAATATATATACCAAAACATATGTCAAATCATATACCAAACATATATCAATCATACACTAATCATCATATAGAATATATCAAAACATCATAAGGCATATGTCAAAACATCATATAGCTAGTTTCAACTAACATAAAGCACATATCAAATCACCATAAATCATATATCAACCATCATAAAGCATATACTAAACCAACATAAATCAAATACTAAACCATCATAAAGCAACTACCAAACCACCATAAGCAACCACCAAACCACCATATCAAGCTACTAATTCTTGTAGTTGATTTCAACTACCCAACTGGGCATGTTCATGATTCCTGCACCACACACATAGCTTCCATCAGTTTAAAAATAAATTAAAATAAAGTCACATCATACCTCATTGGTAGCTCATCAATATGGTACATTTGCAATCATGTTCGCTTCTTGTCACAACAATTCAAACTAGAATATTTGACCAAGTCAACATGTATAAAAATATCACTTCAGGTTAGCTCAAACATAACCATCAAAATCATAAACGACATGTAACCATTATAAATCAAAATCATAGATCACATGTAATCATCATGGGCCAGAATCATAAATCATATGCATACTAAAACCGAAATACAATACCGATACTTATCCTTCATCGATCCTTACTTCTACCTTGGTTCTTTATGTAACACATTGGATTGGTTGCCACACCCGACAAACATCCAGTGCCTTCTCCTCAACCATGTGCACATACACATAGTGTGCATCATACACATATGACCACATACGACATGCAACTCTATGCAACACATGCACCTACGCCTAATGTACAACGCATACACCTATAGCCAATGTGTAACACAGTGCATCCACCTATACCCGATGTGTAATACCATCCAATACATGTACCTACATAAAGTACAACACAAGTACACATGCCACAATACCACGAATACATGATGCACATAAATACTACCACATGCCCTCAACACGACATGTATGACATGCACACAATACCACACGTACATCAGTGCCATACGTACAACATGTACATAGTACCACCGATACACCGCACCACTTGCACAATGTGTGCACAACATCACATGTACATGGCACCACCTGCAAAACGTGTATACAATGCCACATGTACACTACACCACTATACAATGCGTACACAATACCACATGTACACAGTACCACACACACGATATGTACGTGACACCACATGTACACATCGCCATATGCACAACATGTACATAGCACCACATGCACACAACACCACTTATACAATGTGTACACAACACCACTTGCACAATCATGCACACCACACCATATGTACATGGTACCAGTGTACCACATGCACACAACACCACTTGTACATAGCATTGTATATGCAACATGTACACAACATCATTTGTACACAGCACCGCATATCCAACACGCTTAGAGAACCATATGCATATAACACCACATATCCATCTTGTAAATAGTACAATATGTACACAACACTGTATATCCAACATGTACATAGCACCATATATACCCAGCGTTGAATATGAACCATTCATACAACATTATATGTACTAACACCTTGTACATAACATTGCATAAACAACATGTATACCCACTACATATGCTCAATATTGCATGCGCACAATCATTACAGATGCAACATGTACAACATATGCACAATAGTACTACCACACATCCGAAACAACACTCTCCTTACCAAGAAACCTTGCTTCTAGTGTCTTATTCATGCTTATCCTAGCATGTCGAAGACCAGACTTCTTTCACTTTGTTGATGTATCCCTTGGTATAACCTATCCATAACATAGACACAATATAATCACATAATATCAACTCATAACCACATGATATTGACCTCATATATTTGTCGTTACTACTCTTCCACTTGATTCCTCATGAACCAGGAACCTCTTCATATCATTCTGTTGCATAAGCAATCATTCCTCCATAAGAATGATCCCTGACAACCCTGTAATTAGATAGTAAAATAGATACATGGATACATACATACATATGTAAACGTTAGCATAAAACAATCATGATCCTGTCAGACAACGACATACATGTATACATATATATAAACCTCAAAATAATCATTATCATAAAATAATTACCAGATAACATAAGGTATAGGTTAAGAGAACTTCTTTATTTATGCACAAGCATTGAGAGCAATAGTTCCCAACATATCCAAAGCATATGACACCTCTAATCCATTTACTTTACCTTTTCTGGTTACATTTCTTGTGTCTGTGCTGCTATTGTCCATTTAGCACAATGGACCCAACCAGTCCAACCAATTTTCATAGTCTTACCTTCTGCTGCGCTTACTCATGCACAGAGCTTCATCTGGGTCTTATATCATCGGTTGGGTACCACAAATCTCTCCCGATTTCCATCAACTTTCCTCTTTCCCAACCAATTCCCAAGACTCAAAACATAAAAAGGCAAGACAAGAAACAAACAAGAAGAAAACCATAAAAACCAATAACAACATGATTCCACAAACAAAGTGGTATGGCCATACACTAGACATAAACAAAGCCACAAATCAAGCTCAACAATTCATAAAAGAACAAAAGAACAAGACTGAACAAAAAAAAAAAAAAACACCGTGACTCAATCCCCATGGTTCCCCAAGGAAAGCTCAGCCCAACCCTTCTTCCAGATTTCATGGCAACCTCTCTTGCCATGCAACTCCCTGCATCATGCTCACACACGTCAACCACATGTTCCAAATATCAAAAAAATCATATCTATCAATTTGAAATGAACCTTTACTAAAACTAACTATCATGTCATAATCCATAATCATTAGACATAATTATACAACTATCAACTGCATTCAAGTACATATCAACTGTCTCAACACATACATGTTAGTACAATCATATTAAAATAAAATCATTTGAACACATACTCATATTAAGCAATTCATCAATCATTCAACCAATTGCAAGGATACCATGTTAAATAAATCAACTAGGCACCAAACACTCAAACATCAAATAGGAATCATAATTAAACAACCAAGAACCAATATATGACATAAGAAAACTCATACCTTAATGTATATCAGGGGACACTATCTCATATACACAATAAAGCTAGGTTAGCATGATACAACTTAACAACATATCAGCTCAAACATAAATCATGATATCTCTAACAGTAACTAACTAAACTATGTAAACTTTGAAACAGGAACTATAAACTCAAAACGGATACTCTAGCCAAAAAAACCCCGAAAAAACATCAAAAACAGTGCTAAAAATGAAAAAAGTGTATATTGGAACGATGATTTTATTTTTTAGGGGTCAATTTTCAACATGTTTTAAAAATGGCAATGACTATGAAATTTACTATGAAATTTTCATGCAAAATATAGCTTCAAAACGAAAGTGATGATACTAGAACAATGATTTTTTTTTAGGGTCAATTTTCAAACTTTTTAAAAAATGCTAGTAAAACCAAATTTTTATGTGCCAAACAAAGTTGTTTATGAGAAAAAACACATTAATGTTTTTGGTAGAATATCATTTTTCTTTCCTAAGTATAAATTCAACATGTTTTCAACTATAACATGCTAGATACAAAAGAAATTGAAATTTTTTCAACTATAAAATTAAAAAACCATGACATTATGAACAAATTACATCACTAAATGAATTCAAAAGTCATTATTTGTATATTGAATAAAACATACATTATATCTCTAATTTAATATTGCATTGTAGATATTTTAAACAATAAAAATTACCATAATTAAGACATATAATCCAACAACATAAAAATGCCTCGCAACTTCTCATTTAACACCATATGGAAGTCATCAATTTTATTTCAAAATATGATGCATACATCAGTTGTGTAAACTGTCTTAAACAATTATTCAAAATCACTCATATTTTCTTACACACCATCAGAATTCACATCTTCAGATGAGTGACTAGATGCTGACGAAGATGTTCCATATTCTTATCTTTCATCAACTAGTGCCCCATCTGAGTCCACATGCATGCCCAACATTTCAGGTTTCAAAATTCTTCTAGATCTACGACTGGTTTCAGCAGACTCCCATCTCAACACTATTCCTTCTGGTAACAACCTTTTCAGAATCTCTATCGTCTTGAAGTGAAGAGTTCCTCTCTTTGTTAAATTGAAGTCATAAACAAGTATGTCAACATCCTCCAATTTTAATATGTCTGTGCGGCGGAAATTTATATTTGTACCCTTTTCTTTTTCTCTTTCCACCATTTTTTTTGTCAACTACCATCTCTTGCTTATACACACCATTGAATGGGTGTGTATTTGTGGCATACCAATGTACTTCAATACTTGTAACATCCTCATTTTCTTTAAAGACCTTTATAACCTTAGCAACCCAGAATGGATAGCCATTGGGATCTCCATCTGCTAGCACTGCAATCATGCAACCCTCCTTAATATCATGTACTGAACCCCTGTAAAGGTCTTCCATGGCTTCACGTTTTTTTGCACAAGATCTTCTGGAACCAATATACATCTCTCTTTCCTTTGCCTGTGAAGAATTAATAATACCTTTAGATTGTTGCTGTTCAGCAATGTTTATTTCCTCATATTCATTCAATACATTTTGTGGCCAAATAAATGGATTTTTCAAAGTTATATCTTCATTTGTTGTTGTTGAAATGATATCACTTTGATTATTGAAAAATGACTCCCACTAAACTGAATCAGCAATGTTAAAGTACTCATATGTATATCTAATACATTTTTTAATTTCTTCTAGGCAATCAGAATAATTTATATCTCTATTTTGTCTACGTGCATTCTGAACTTCGCCAACTGATTGTAATAATAATATTTTTGATGCAAATATTGGATGATTTGGAATGAACTTCAAAAATTGCAAACCTGATGATGGTGCCCATTCTGCGGTAGTTGAATACTTCTTGCCCCATATTAGTGTTTTCCCATCAATTTTTTTGATACGAAATTGATGTTGGAAGCTAATGTCATTAAGTTGTTCAATGCATTTCTCCTCACCATATGATCCCAGAATAAACCTTCGCATGTCAACAATTTCTTCCAACACATCAAAAGTAGGCTCTGGCATGTATGATTTCTTAAGACATTCAATTAGTGATGGCAAGCTCCCAACTCGCTCCCTCCTCAAAATGACTGAAAATCTGATCAACATGGTCATGAGTGTGCCCAACAAGAAGGAAACCAACCTTTACCTTTTGAAAAATTCTCAATTCAACAAGCATGTTTAGATATCCAAAAACAACCTGATTTTTGTTTTCACGACAAGTGTTGTCCAATTGTAGATACAGAACTTCAGGAAGATTACCAGACCAATGAGAAACCACATCATGAATTATGGTTATGGTCAAATTTGCATCATTATGAATATTTGGAGTTGTGAAGTACACCCTTGGCAACATTTTCCCATTGAAGGCCATACAACCGACCAAGTGAAACTGAATAAAATTTTCCTCCTGTAAATTTTTGGGTGTGCGAACAAAATGTGGTAAAAGTTTTTTCTTCTGGTCCATACCATCAATTATCAAACCCAAATATTTATTTGGATTGTCATAACACTTCTTTTGATGCTTGTACAACTTCTTTCTTTCGTTTGTTTGTTGTTCGCGATGCTCCTGAAGTTCTTTGACAATTAAATCTACACAACATAAAAAAAATTCGTTAAGAAATATGTTTTTATAGTTGATGACTTACAATTTTAAAAGTTAAAGTTATGAATGCTTACCTCTTTCTGACCCTTCAAATTTGTCCTTTTTTTATTTAAGAGAAGCACATGTACTGCAAATCCCCATCCTTGTCTTCTTAGGAATACGGACATTGTTGAATTCTTTCTTCCATACTTTCACAAAATATTGATATGTAATAAACCTGCCATGTCCCTCAGCAGCTTCTATATATTCTTTGTATAAATTGTAGATTTCTCATCTTGAAAAATTATCTAGAATATGTATTGCCTCTCTATTTGGCATACACTCTCCATGTTTTGAAAAGAAATCTTTCATCCATGACATTGCAGTATTTGATAATGGCCCAAACTGTCTTTTATGACGTACTTCTGAATAAAATGTGGGATCCTTTTCCAAATTTTCTTGAATTCTCAAGAGACGAAAATTCCCAATTGAATGAAACATTTTGAAAGCTTTTCTACAGATAAATAAAGTCCTAATATGATAATCATAACCTGACAATGTAGATTGCATGCACCCAACTAAATATGAATTTTGCATGCTTTTATTCATTGACAAATATCTCTTCTTGCTTTCTAATGCAAATTTGAAATCCATATGTTTCAAGCAATCTTTTTGGCAACATTCACTTGAAATGAGAGCGCATTTGAATTTCTTCTCGTCAGATATTCTACTTTACCCGTTGTATAACTAGAACAACTTGCATTGATACGAAATGGTCTACTCCTACTCCTCGATACAATATTTCTTGGCAACATCTCCATCATTGGATCATCATTTGTATAAGGATTTTCATCATCATTAAGTGGAATGTTATCCACACTATGATCAGCTCTGCTTTTCAAATATTGACTTGGAGGATATTCTTCATCTTCCCCTTCTTCAGTGCTACTATCATAGTCCTTAGAATTCGGACTGAATGGAAAATTTGACTCTATGTTTAATGGATATTCTTCCTCATGTGAATTGTCAGTGCTACTATGATAGTCCATAGAATTAAGACTACGTCGAAAATGTGACTGTTTAATTATTGAAGATGCTACATCCTATCCTTTGACACTGCTACCTTTATACTCATTAGAATTAGGACTAAGTGCATCATCCTGTCCATCATCACTGCTGCTCTCATTGTCCTTAGAATTAGGACTAAGAGGACACTGTGACACTCCATTCTTTTGAAATTCATCATCACGCTCTTCATGACTGTTGTTCTCATAGTCCTTAGAATTAGGACTAAGTGGACACCGTAACACTCCAATCTTTTTAAATTCATCCCACTCTTCATCACTGCTGCTTTCGTAGTCCTTAGAATTAGGACTAACTGGACACCGTGACACTCCATACTTTTGAAATTCATCATCATGCTCTTCATCACTACTGCTCTCATAGTCCTTAGAATTAGGACTAAGTGGACACTTTTGACACTCCGTTCTTTTGAAATTCATTATCACGCTCTTCATCACTGCTGCTCTCATAGTCCTTAGAATTAGGACTAAGTGGACACCGTGACACTCCATTCTTTTGAAATTCGCCATCATGCTCTTCAAACCTGTTGCTCTCATAGTCCTCAAAATTAGGACTATGTGGACACTGTGACACTCCATTTTTTTGAACTTCACCATCATGCTCTTCAAAACTGCTACTCTCATAGTCCTCAAAATTGGGACTAAGTGGATATCGTGACACTCCATTCTTTTGAACTTCAGCATCATGCTCTTCATCATTGCTGCTTTCATAGTCCTTAGAATTAGGACTAAGTAGAATCTGTGACTCTTTATTTATTTGAAAATTCTCCATCCCCTCTTTCATCAGTGCTGCTTTCATAGTCCTTAAAATCAGGACTAAGTGGAAGAATTGACTTTCTATTCATAGTGGAAGAATTCCCGCTATATTCATCAATATGAATAGAGTTGTTACGCGATGAAGATGTTGATGGTGTATAAATTGAAAATTCACTATCAGAACAATCCATCCCTTTCAAATAGAAGATGTTGAATGATACAAATGGAGAGTCTCCTAAAGATATTATATAGCTTAAAGAATGAAATTTTCCCTCTAAAAAGTTTCGCGAAAATATTTCCCTCCAAAAAATTTCGCGAAAATATTTCCCTCCAAAAAGTTTGTTAGATTTATTTACTTTCATTATTTTATTCTACAATTTATTGAAAAATGTAAACTCATTTTTTAATGAAATAAATCATTAAAATTAAAATTGTAAACTACAACTTCTACATTAATTATTTTAATAGTTAAAGCATATAATATTTACTAAAAAATTGAATTTTTTTATTTTATTTTTATAATATATTCTAAAATAAATTAATCTCACATTCAACCCGTTGTAAAACAGTTATACAATATTCGCTTTATAATATTTTAAAACCAATTATCCCACATTAACCGTATCGTAAAACATCTCCGTAATTTCACTTATATATTAAATTTCATTATCATTATTACTCACATCAAATCCACGTTTTCTGAAGTTCGTTGAAAGACTCGTGAATTTGTGGAGCAGCTACATTGCTATCAACAACATATTCAACGAAGAATTCTCGCAATGGAAAGGTAAGTTAAATTTCTTCTTTGAAAATTTTCATATTAAATTACTTTAATGAAAATATTTTTTTTCCAATTAATAATTTTTCTGAGCCAAAATAACAATTACGTCTATCGTGAGCATGGTGGGCACAATCAAACTCAATCACCAAATAGCCGTGGGTGGGCCGCTATGGTGTCGGAGGGTAGGTGGGGTGTGAGGGCGGGGGGGGGGGGGGGGGGGGGGGGGGGGGTAGGGGGTGTGGGGGCATTCCGATGGCTCGACCGTGTGCCGCGGGGGTTGGGCGATTCTAGGAATCACCCAACCCCCGTAGTGGGTGGACTAGGCGTCGCAGCCCGACTCGCCCCCTATCACCTTCCCCCCTTCCCGACATCCTCACCCCCTTCACCCCTAACCCACTCCCTTCCCCCTCCCCCTCACGCCTCACCATCCTCCCCCATTATCCCCCACCCCCTCACCATCCTCCCCTACCCCTCCTCCTACACGCCCCCCCTCACCTCACCCCACCCCACCCCCTCACCCCCCTACCCGCCCCCCCTCACCTCACCCCCCTATCCACCCCCCTCTGACCTCACCCCACCTCACCATCTCACCACCCCGCCTGCCCCCCCTCACCTCTCCCCCCTCCCCGCCCCACCTCTCCCCCTACCCGCCCACCCTTCGCTCACTACCCGCCCCGCCTTCGCTCCCTACCCGCTTCTCCCCTCGCCCTCCCCCCAACCTCACTCACCTCATCGCCCTCACCTCACCTCACCCCCTCACCACACTACCTGCGCCCCCCAACCTGCCCCCCGCTCCCCTCAAACCTCAGCACCCTCACCCCCTCACCACACTACCCACACCCCCCAACCTGCCCCCCGCTCCCCTCAAACCTCAACACCCTCACCCCCTCACCACACTACCCGCGCCCCCCAACCTGCCCCTTGCTCACCCCTCCGCCCCCGCTCCCCTCAAATCTCAGCACCCTCACCACCGTACCCACCCCCCCTTCACCCCTCCCCTCGCCCAAACCTCAGCACCCTCCCCCCCCCACATCACCTCACCCCCTCACCACCCTAGCCACGCCCCCCTCACCCCCCTACCCGCCCCCCCTCCCCTCTCCCCATACCCGCCCCCCCCCCACACCCCCTACCTACCCCCTCACCCACTCCCCCTCCCCATCGACCCCTCATCACCTCCCCCTCCCCTCCACCCCCCACCCACCCACAGGCCTCCCCCTCCGCCCACCGCCCATGGCGCCCGCTCCCTGGCCCTGGGCCTCGCCCCCACCCACAGGCCTCCCCCTCCACCCACCGCACCTGACTACCCCCACCCACGGCCTCTGCCTCCACCCGGCCCCCCCCACGGGCCTCCCCCTCCGCCCATGCCCCCGCCCACGGGCCTCCCCCTCCACCCACCGCCCCTGAATACCCCCACCCATGGCCTCTGCCTCCACCCGCCCCCCCCCACGGGCCTCCCCCTCCGCCCACGCCCCCGCCTTGCCCACCGCCCACCGCCCTCGCCCAGGGGCTCCACCTCCCCCCCCCCGCCCATGACCTCCCTGCCCGACTGGTGGCCGGGCGATTCTGGGAATCACCTGGCCACCAGTGGGGCGAGGGCGCGGGCCGTCGGGGTGGCGTCAGCCGAGAATCACCTGGCCACTAGTCGAGCAGGGGGGCAGGCCACCGGGGTGGCGCGAGCAAGGCCGGCGCCACCTCGGCGGCCCAGCCCCCCGCCCAACTGGTGGTCGGGTGATTCCTGGCGGCCCACACTGCCGCCCGACTGGTGGCCATGCGATTCCCGGAATCGCTCGTCCACTAATCGGGCGGGGAGGCGGGCCATGGACGGGGGGCGGAGGAGGAGGCCGTGGGCGGGGGCGGTGGGGTAGGCCCGTGGGCGGGGGCCAGGAGGGGAGGCCCATGGGCGGGGGCTAGGTGGGGAGCGGAGGGGAGGGCGCCGGGTGGGGAGCGAGCAACGGGTGGGGGAGGCCCGTGGGCGGGCGCCGGGTGGGGAGGCACGTGGGCAGGCACGGGCTCTGGGTGGGGGAGGCCCGTGGGCCGGCGCGGGCGCCGGGTGGGGGAGGCCCCTGGGTGGGTGCCGGGTGCGGAGGCCTGTGGGCGGGCGCCGGGTGGGGGAGGCCCGTGGGTGGGCACAGGGCACCGAGTGGCGAAGGCCTATGGGCGGGCGTGGGCGCTGGGTGGGGGAGGCCTGTGGGTGGGCACCGGGTGGGGAGGCCCATGGGCGGGCATGGGCGCCGGGTGGGGGAGGCCCATGGGCAGGCGCCAGGTGGGGAGGCCCATCGGCCAGTGCGGGCGCAAGGTTATGGAGGCTCGTGAGCAGGCGCGGGCACCGGGTGGGGATGCCCGTGGGTGGGGGACGCCCGTGGGCGGGGGGAGGGGAGGGGAGCCATGAGGGGGGTGATGAGGGGGGGGGGTTAGGGTAGGCTGGCGGGAGGGTAGAGGTGGGTGTGGGTGTGTTAGGGTAGGGCGGGTAGGGGTGAGGGGGCGGGTAGGGGTAAGGCATGAGGAGGGGGTTAGGGTAGGGCGAGGGGAGGGTTAAGGGGGTTAGGGGGTTAGGGGGACGGGGGGGTTAGGGTAGGGGGAGGATCGAGGGGAGGGGAGGGTTAGGGGAAGGGGTGTGTTAGGGTAAGGCGGGGGGAGCGCAGCGAGGGGAGGGAGGGGCTAGGGTACGGGGAAGGGTTAGGGGCGAGGGTAGAGGGGTTAGGGTAGGGGGAGGAGAAAGGGGCGGGGGTTAGGGTATGGGGAGGATCGAGGGGAGGGGAGGGTTAGGGGGAGCGGTGTGTTAGGGTAAGGCGGGGGGAGTGCAGCGAGGGGAGGGAGGGGCTAGGGGAAGGGTTAGGGGCGAGGGTAGAGGGGTTAGGGTAGGGGGAGGAGAAAGGGGCGAGGGTAGAGGGGAGGGAAGGGTTTGGGGGGGTAGGGGGAGGGAGGAGTAGGGGAGAGGGGGCATAGGTGAGGGGGGGGGAATGGGAGGCATGAGAGGGGAGGTGGGGGGGGTTAGGAGGGTGGGAAGGGGAGCGGGGGCGTAGGTGACGGGGGAGGGGAAGGGGAGGAGGTTAGTGGGGTAGGAAGGGGGTGTGGGTGAGGGGAAGGTAGGGAAAGTAGGGAGAGAAAGGGGGCATGGGTGGGATAGGGATGTGAGCAGAGGTTGGGGAAGCGGGTGTGGGTGAGGGGGATGAGAGGGGTAGGTGAGGGAGGGGAGTGTGGGTTAGGGGGAGGGGGAGGCGGAGGGGTTGAGGAAGGTGGAGAAGGGCGAGTGAGGGGGAGGGCTGGTTAGGAGGGAGTGAGGGTGTGAGTGAAGACGATCGGCGTGGGGGTGGAAGGGAGCTGGGTGCGGGTGAGGATGGGGAGGTTGGGGGCCGGCCCCCCCCCCCCGCACGCTCGCCTCCACCCACCGCCCACCCGCCCACACACGCGCACCCCTCTCGCCCACACCCACCTGGCCTGCCCACCGACCCTACCCTCCCTCACCCGCCCAGCTGCCCACCCCACCCCACCGTCCCTCACCCGACCTCCCATCCGCCCATCGACCTGCCCACCCGCCCGTTAGGGGTGGCTGGGCGATTCTGATTATACAAATAAAAAATTTATGATATATTTTTATTGTTAATTTAAGTTAATATGTTTTTGTTATTTACTAATTTATGTGTTTCTATTTTTCAGGAAAATGGCATCAAAGAAAATTTCTGTGAATCTTTCTGGACCAAAGACTCTTAAAGGTGCATCTTCAAGAAACATTGGTGAACAAACTCCACTTGAGCTCATGACTACAAATCTTTCAAGTGCCTCAAGTGATAAGAAGATGATTTCAGACTAGAAGAATTCAAAAGAGGTGAAATTTCCATCAAGAATCTGGTATCTAAAAGAAAAAGAAAGCACAAATGTGAATATATATCTATATATTGATATATCGAATGATAATGGAATTTTTGAGGTGATGGGAAGAGTCATAGATATGTGTTTGGTATGAGACACTGAAGTTGTTTACATACTTACAAAAGCTTCCAAGTCACATGAAATGATTAAACACTGACTATCATATTCATTGTATGACACGAGAGAGGTATCTACAAAGTTGTGTAAACAAATCGTATGAGATGACACAAAACATCGTAAGTATTGTTATTTTTATTTCTATTTTGCATTCTTGAAAGTGTCTCGCTATATTTTTTTAACTTTGTTTTTATTGACATATGATATTTTGTTTGGCGGAATTTTGTTGAAATTTGTTCAATTAGGTTGGGAGGCATTCATTTCATAGAGCATGATATCATGAAAGTTGTCAGAAGTTTTTACTGAGTGTCAGAAGAAGATATGGAAAACAAGCAAAATGTAGTAATTGATGATGTTACAAAACTACATCCAAAGAATCAGAAAAAAAGGCCTCTGGTGGATAAATCTAGCAAGGGTAAACAAGTTACTTTTGAGGACGATTAAGTTGAAACTGACAGTGAAGCACATGTTGCCATTACTGAAGATGACATTGGAACTGAGAAGAGCCGTAAAGGACCAAAAGTAAAAATGCCCAAGAATAAATCTGTTGAGAATGTTATGACGAAGAAAAGTAAAGTTGAAGATTTTGATGTAGTCATTACCAGCAGTCAAGAACCTAGTGAAACTTTAAAAGAAAGCAGAGAAATCATTACACCAGGAGCTGATTTAGATGATGGCATTATCAAAACAAAACAAAAGGCCATTCAAAAGAATTTGACAAAGAGAAATTTAATTGATGGTGGTCGTACATTTTAGCTTAATGTCAGACAAACTTATGAGGCAAGTGAAGAACAATGTCAATATCAAGTCAGAAAGCCACATCATCTGCATGTTCACAACTTGAAGACATTGATGAGGTACAATCCATATGCTCATGTGGTTAGTTATGTGCTTCTTGTTGATCCACTTCAAGTTCCCAACAAATAAGCATTTGATAAGTCAAAATGTTTTGAATACAATTATTATGTGCTTGAGGGGAACCATTCTGTAGAAGCTCAAAGACAATTGATGGAGGAATATCCTAATAACCCACGTTTTGAAACAATGAAATGTATCATTTATGCTGGTTTATCAGATACAGAAGCAAAGTTAGTGGCATGGGATCATAATTCAGATAATGAATATAGGATGTCTATGAATTTCATCCAAAAGGTTAGATTTATTCATAGTGAATTTCAGGAAAATGTGGTGGGGATAGGATAATGTTACTGCAGATTTCCGAAAGAAATGTTGTATGGAAATAGCCTATCAAATTGAAGAGAAAACCAATTCAAAAGGTGGAAAAGGAAACAAAAATAATGATTTATTCAGAGGTGTTGATAACATTTTCCAATTGGAATTTAGAACTAGAGATGTTCGGAAGTTGATTGATGAGATTTTTAGCATGTGGGAAGACATTGCCATTAAAAACCAGAGGGTCAAAAAGTCTATGCCATTGATATGTAGCAACAATAAATCAGCTCCTAAAATGAAGCAACTTCCAGATGATATGACTATCAAACCTTGGAGGGAGATGCAAGGAGTGAAAGATGAAAAAATTGTCAAAACAATATTATTTCGTGTGAAGTCAGGGGAATTATCATTGGAGGAAATGTCTGAAGAATTTCAAAAGTAAGTTTAGTGAATTATTTTTATTTATTTCTAGATTATATTTATCTTTTAAATAAAACACGTTGTTCTTAGTAGTATTTGTTATACAAATCATTATATTAACTTTTTGTTACTTTATCTATGCAGTCACAAAGTTTACATGAAAATTCAAGAACAAAGGTTAGATTGTTGAATGAAGATAGTTGGGATGATGTTGTACGCAACTATCCAGATTCAAGTTCTACATCAACATTAAAAGCTTTTTATCTTGCATTTAAAAAGGTATCTTGATTTATACATTCATTTTTATTCATCTGTGTACTATTTTTAATTTATAACTTATACATATATTTGTTTATTTTATAAAAGATGAGGAACGATGATAATGGAGCGTCAGATAGATTCAAAACCTTTATTGAAAAAATAAAGATCGAAAGACTGAGGAAGCAACGTATTAAGAATGTTGAACTTGATCCAACTCTTAATTATTTCATTTGGAATGGGCTAGACACCATTCAATATCAAGTAATACAAGGCGACTGTGAAGACATTGCTAAACTCATACCTAAAAGGGATTATGCCCTAGTCATTGCAAATATTCCCCATGGTTTCAATATTCCAAACATTGACTATGATAGTGACCCTTATACTTATCAAGCTCTTAGTAAAGTGGTTGCGGGATTTGTAGAAGTCACGTCATCACCATTATGGAGATTTGTGACATTTCATTCAGACACACAATTGGCAATGATATTGTCAAGCTTCAAGGGGAAAACAAATTCAAGGATGCAGCTTACATGGTAAAACGTTTAAAATGTATATTTGATTAATGTTGAAAAATTCATTTATGTACAAGTTAATTGAACTTTTACTATTTCATGTTACAAGCAAAAGTCAAATCTTCTTAACAATGAAGATCAACAATTCATAAATGATTGTGAGTTCATTCATATTGATAGTTGGGCAAAAGATGATAGCCATATGTCTATGATTTTTAATCGGGTAGAAGGAAAGAGTCATAGCCAAATACTGACTTATGATGCTATTGTGAGAAAACTAACATATGAAGACAAAGAAGCAAAAGGAGAGATAGTTAAAATTTATCAAAAACCACAATTATTGATTAAATATCTTATAGACATATGTTCAAATGAAGGAGATTGGGTTCTCGATTTATTTTCTGGATCAGGTAAGTTTTATTATATGGAATTGAATTTCAATATGTTATTTTTCAATTAATATGTCATTGTACTAATTTAGTTCATTATTTCTTTTGTGTTTGATAATTAGGTACAACACTAGCATGTTGCCTTCAAAAAGGAAGAAATTGTATTGTAATTGAAAAAAATCCAGTACAGTGCAATTTCATTCAGCAAAGAATTAATGCTCTTCAATTTCTTCCAGATGCAATGCAAGAAATTGGGTTGAAGAAAGGGGACTTTAGTGAATCACGTGTGGCAAAAAAGGCAAAGGAACCCCAAAGACCATTACATGGAATGTTTGGAAAGACATACATTGGGAGATTCGCAGGCATCAAAGATCCATTAGAAGAGGAAGATGAGCAAAAGGAATCAGAAAATATTGTGGAAGAAGACAATGATGAAACTCTAGAGGATGAAGAGTTTGGATTATGTGACATTGTTGATTAAATTTAAACTATGCTTGGAAATCAAGCTTTGCAATGTTTTGACTTTGACATTTTATGGGAAGAATAAATACTCAATTAGGGTTGTTATGCGTTCAATATTTGTAATATGTGATTTTCGCATTGATTTTTAAGTTAATCATTATTTTTTGAAAAAAAAATGATTATTATTATTTTTTAACATGAAATTCATTTAAAAAAACCCATTATTTAACCATTTTTAGTTAAAATTTTCATATAAAAATTGTGATTTTGACATGTCAATTCTAGCAAAAAATTATCAAAACGTATAGTTTTTTTGTTATATTTATGTTAAAAATGGTTATTTTTATGTCCATCGTTAAAAAATATTGTTTTTTAGAAACAATTGTTTTATGTGGATTGAAAAATTACTTAAGGATGTATAAATATGTAGAATATCGAAAATTCAAAATATCGACCTTCTAATTTAAAAATATAATACAATAAAAACCTCACTACAAAAAAATAAAAATAAAAACAAGAAAATATGAAAAAAATGACCACTTCAAAAATTATCAAATTTACAAAATAATTATTTACATTTTATACATTAGAGAATTTAAAGCCAAAAAACAGGTCTTTTAAAAAAAGGTTCTAATGCAGAATACCCACTTTTTCAAATCAGCATGAAAATCACTACCATTCTAAAACGTAATGTACATAAAAAAAATTAAAGTGTCAAAAACTATGCTCTAAAAAAAACGTGTATTCTGCATCACCCCTTTTCAAAATCATGTCACTTTTTTGCTATCTCTACGAAACGGGTAACAGTATCAGTTCCCGTTTCAAAGTTTACATTGATACTAACTAACATGTTCACGTCATAAGCTCATACGCATTTTTCATTCATGCATAATAAGAACATATGTATGATCATTTTAGATTAGTATGAAACCATATCACAAATATGTCAGTTCATACCTAAATATTGCAACCATAACCATCTACATAGGTCAAACCAGGTTAACACAATACATATAACATCAAGATCTTCAAGGCAATGAACATAACCATCACACATATGACCAATCCAAATTATAACATCAAGATCTCAATGAAATAACCCTAATCATCAAGTTAATAGCATATAACAAAAATAAGCTATATATCATACTCATCAACAACATACAACATAGTCATCAAGTTATCTAATTTGAAACAATAATAGCAATGCATACAACTACATGTTACTATCATTCTTGTCTATCTAACACATGTGCATATAACTATGTACACTCATCATCTAACATCTATCATGAATGTAACCATAACATCCAATACATGTTCATAAACCTAATGTACATAATCCTAATGCATATAATAATCCTTAACTTACATACTTGCATGCCAAACATACACTACCTGTATGACGATCTGCTCTTACCCCAAAGTCCAATGCTGCAACCTCATTATGATGATCTGCATCTCCTGCTCTATCTCAGCCAACACATTAGCATCATAACATCCAATAGCACTATGATGACCTAACTTGCATACCATGACTTAACAAGGCATGTTTGACCTACTATTCATGCATACTATAACCAAGACCATACATGCATAACAACTGTATATATACACATAACAAATGAGTACCAAACCATATACACATCATTCTAGTTAGAGTCCAGTCATCAATGCATGACCATATCGACTACACAAACTATGACCTTATTCATGACGACAACCATTACTCCATTGTACACATTTCCACATGAAACCAATAGTATGCATAATCAATGCCAAACCAACTACCGATACGCATAGCCGCATGTAGTCAAACATAAGCGATCAATTCTTGTAATCAACCTACAAGATTCATACATGTAATCAAAATATTAAAAAATATAACCTAACATACAAGATGTATGTAGGTATCATGAAATCAACATGTAAGCAACATATAATTCATACATAGTCAGTCACATGTTCCAAAAATCAAGACATCGTGTTTATTAATTTGAAATCAACATTCACCAATACTAACAACCTATAAGCATACCCCCTTACTATCCATTGTCCACACTAAGGTAGAAGGAGGAAGCTACTATAATGACCCGATCTCCAATGTCCAATTATGAAAATGGGATCTCCAAAGCTCTACTAAATGTAACCACACTTTAAAATAACTTGATTTTTATTTCTCATACATTTGTATGAGACTACGTCAAAAAAATTGCACTTATTCTACTTGTAACATCATAACTAAAAACATGCCACTTTTCCATTTCCTTACATGCAACTTTTCAAATTCCTTGCATGCAACCTTTCAAATTCCCTACATGCAACTCTTCAAATTATTTGCATGCAAATAGGCATAGATCAGATACATCCATATTATCATACTATAATACTATCCCATCCAAGAAAAATAATATTTTCTTCAAACAAATTACCATACCTTTACATTTTCCACAAACAACTACTATACTATTACATTTGCATGTAAGCATTTATTCAAACACTTTACATGCAAACTAATATAGAAAACTATTTGCATACAAGTAAGAATATATCAACTACAGAAATATTATTACACATCAATACTATCCCCAACCACAAACAACATACTCATTGGGGCATTTTATCAAACAGTTTGTATGCAATGAATCATTGAACCATTTAAGCATGTCATCAAACAATTTGCATGCAAACTAATATAGCGAATGATTAAATGCATATATCCTAAATTGTATTAGTACAAGTTATGGAAATTGAACCATATGATCAGTGGTATTTTCCCTCAGTATGGTTCAAGTTTCAACTTCTGAAATTTCATAAATGAAAAGTGATAACACAAATACCAACACAATCATATTTGGTGCAGTGACAATTCTAGGAGTATCCAGAAAGCTCAATTTACACTGGTCATATCTCTTGAAATATAGCGAATAAATGTTTGAAATTTTTATCACAATATAAGCAGGATTTCCTCTCATTATGAAAAAAATTTTAGCTCCTGAGAGTGCCCAGAATAAAAGTTATAACAAAAATGTCAGCGTAACCTGTTTGCGACCTGATTTTAGGAGCATCCAGAATGCTCGACTCCCTCTGCTCATATCTCCTAAAATATTGCGACACAATATCTGTAATTTCTACCACATAATCATTGGTATTTCCCCTCCATGTGGACGATTTTTTAGCATCTGAAAGCCTACAAAAGAAAAGTTATTGCAGAAATTCCAATGTGACTTGTTTAAAGGTGCATTCAGGAAGGTCATCTTCCTTAGATCATAATTCCTAAGGTATTGTGAACCAATATCTGAAATGTTTACCACATTATTAGTGGGATTTACCTTTAGTATGGACACATTTTTTACTTCTAATATTCCACAGAAGAAAAGTTATAACGGATATGACAAAAAGGTCTAAAATTTAACTTGTGTTCTTCATTTTACCTGTGATAGAGCCCATCCAGTCCAAGTGTTTGAACCATGCTTTGATACCACTCTGTAACAACCTCTGGGGTAAATGTGCATATAAACAACATAATAGAAATAGAAATACAATAAACATATCAACCATCAAAAGCCATATATACATCAGTACATTTGCACATGAAAATCAAAGGAATTAATTTTTTTCCATTAATAAATGCAATGAACCAACCGAAGATGGGATTACCATGTTTCACCCGACCATAGATTGGCTAAGCCAAGTCTGTCTTCAGCCAATCACCCTCGTGCCATATTCCAAGCATGAATGTGGGATCTCATAGAACACATCAATCAAAACTCATCCAAGGCTTCCAGAGGCCACCCACCTCAACCCATCAAACAGTGATTCCACCTCATGATCAGACATCACAAAAATCCACGATTAGATTGGTCTCTATCCAAGCCTTCTAGGGCTTCCAAAGCGTTTGTCCAACTAAGGCTTTCAAAACTAGTAACTCAATCCACAACTTATACAGGGCTTCCAGAGCGTTTTTCCAACCAAGGCTTCTAGGACTAGTAACTCAACTCGCCAAGGGCTTCCAGAGCATTATTTCAACCAAGGCTTCTAAGACTAGTAACTCAATCCAAGCTGTTACAGGGCTTCCAGAGCATTTGTTCAACGAGGGCTTCCAAGACTAGTAACTCAACCCAAGCTATGGAAAAATAAGGACCAACCAAAACAAAGCAATGCAAGTAAACCCACAATCACCATGGCTATCCAGGAAATGGCAAGGCTAGGCAATCCACTATCAATCTAGGCAATCCTCCATGCCAATGATAAATCACAACCAAGAAACCACATGCATGTGCCATGCATGCCAAAACTAATGAATAAATCATACATACAACTCGATACCTTCAAGAAAATCTGATGTAGTTGTTGATGTCAATGCCTTCTTCCGCTTTCTTGTTCTTCCTTTGTCTTCTTACTCCAAGAATCCAAGTATGCCACACCCTCTAAGAATGTTCCAAGAAAACTCTAAGTCTCCAAGAGTATGAGAGAGAGAGAGAGACAATAATGAGAGAGCTCCAAAGCTAAACTAAGAAAGTCTTGCCCACTAATCCTCATAAGTCTTTTTATTAATGAGGCCTCTATTTTCTTCCTTTCCCATTATTTTCCTTTAATTTCCTCCTCACATTCAACTTGTGACCTTTCACCTACTTTTTTTCCTAATTTCCATTATTTTCCTTCATTTTCCTCCTCACATGCAACCTGTGACCTTTCACCTACTTTTTCTCCTAATTTCCATTATTTTCATAAATAAATACATGCCAAAATACCTTTCTGCCTCTTAGCCATTGCCTTTGCCAATTTCCTTAGCTATAAACAATCAAATGAACACCCCCTAGGATGTCTTTCCCAACATTAAGTTTGGAATATGTGTCCCATCATCTGTGGTATTTATATATTTTATACATGGAATTTTCACCATGGTTGTTACAGAAGATATGATAACTGTTGTTGTAAGGAAATTCGACCAGATGTAAGTAATCTTCCCATTTAGAGGGTTGTTGCATCACATAAGTTTGTAGCATGTCCTTTACCACCTAATTCACCCTCTATGTCTGCCCGTCCATCTGAGGGTGATAGGCGGTGTTGAAGTTTAATTGCATACATAAACCTTCAAACAAATCTTTCCAGAATGTTGATGTAAATTTTACATCCCGATCAGAAATTATAGTCTTTGGTAGCTCATGTAATCAAAAAACATTCTGCATGAATATGTTGGCAATCTGTACTGCCTTGTATGTGGATTGTACTGGTATGAAATGAGTTGATTTTCTTAGTTTTTCCACTACTACCATTATGTAATCATTTTGCTTTTTAGATCTAGGTAATTCCATGACGAAGTCGAGGGAGATGGTCTCCCATTTCCATTTCGGAATTGGTAATGGATGCAGTAATCCAGCAGGATGTTGGTGTTATGTTTTTACTTTCTGACATTCCAGGCAGGCAGTTAAATATTTTGCTACATTATTTTTCATACCAGCGAGTCGTATTCCTTGCGGAGTGTAGTAATTAATTTTTGGTATCCTAAGTGCCTTGCATAAGGACTCTTATGATATTCATCTAAAATAAAATCATTAATGTTGTCTTGGTTAGGCACATATAATCTCTTCTTATAAATCAACATACCTATAGGATTTATTTCATATCTTAGCTGATATTCATGGTTGTTCGCAATTTGAGCTTGTTGTCCTAAAAACCGGTATTTTGGATCCCACTCAACTGCTTCTTTAATTAGTTCATTGAAAGTGGTCTACATCTCATTGTAAGAAATTTCATAAAGACAATGCACCTTTCAACTTAAGCCATCAGCTACCCGATTCTCCTTTCCTTTCAAGTGTTTGATTTCAAAATCAAACCTTCATAGAAAGTATACCCACCTGGCTTGCCTGGCATTCAAAATGGGTTGCTTAAAATAATTAGTCAGGTTGTGATGGTCAGTGATTAGAAGGAGTTTCTTTCTTATCAAGTAATGCCGCCACATTTTTAGTGCATGAATAACAGTTGTCAATTCTAAGTCATAAGCTGAGTATATTTGCTTGTGCTCCTTCATCTTCCTAGATTCATAGGTGATTACTCTACCTTCTTGCATTAAAAAACCACCTACCCCTTCCTTGCTAGCATCTGTACACACCACATAGTCCTTACTTGGATCTGCTATGCTTAAAATTGGTGCAGTGGTTAGTAAATGCTTGAGCTATTCAAAGCTCTCCGGGTATTCGGCTATCCATTTAAAGATTTTTCCCTTCTTTTGCAGGGAGGTAATAGGATAGGCCACCCTGGAGAATCCTTCAACAAATCATCTGTAATACCCTACCAGTCCCATGAAAGATATTATATCTACCACGTCTTTTGGCACTGCCCATTCCATTATGGTCTTTATCTTTTCTAGGACTACAATGATTCCATCTTTGGTAATGATGTGGCCTAAATACTGAATCTGCTCTTTAAAGAAATCACATTTGCTAAATTTTGCGTACAATTGGTGTTCCCTAAGAGTCTGTAGCACTATCCTTAGGCTTTCTTTATGATCCTCAATATTTCGGGGATAAATCAGTATATCATCAATAAAAAGTAATACAAATATATCTAAGTATTGATGAAATATATTGTTCATTAGACACATAAAAGTTGTAGGGGCATTGGTTAGCTCGAAGGGTAACACCACAAAGTCGTAATGTCCATAGCGGGCCCTAAAAGCAATTTTTTCTATGTCTTCCTCCTTGATTTGGATATGATTGTATCCTGGTTGTAGATCAATCTTTGAAAACATCGTTGTACCCTTCACTTGATCAAATACTTCATCTATGCGAGGTCAAGGGTACTTGTTCTTATTGGTCAGCTTATTTAGCTGACAATAATCCATACACATCTGTAGGGTCCCGACCTTATTTTTGACAAAAAGTACGGGAGCTCCCCAAGGCGAGACACTTGAACGAATATAATTTTCATCCAATAACTCCTTTGATTGCATTTTTAATTCTATTAGCTCTAGTGTACTCATATGATAAGGAGCTCGAGACACCGAGGTTGTTCCTGGCATTAGTTCAATGGTGAAATCTATGTCTCTTTTTTTAGGTAACCCTGGAATTTCTTCAGTAAATACATCTAGAAAATTTTATATCACAGGGATACTTTCAAAGGACATGGATTTATCCTTTGAGTTGGTGTATCCCACCTGAATTGCATAAATCTGGCATCCTTTTATAATGCATTTTGCTAGTTGAGAGGCGGTTATTGGTCGTAATTTTAGTGGTCTCAAAATGCCTTGAATCTCATGTTTGTTTCCCTGCTCATCCATATAGCAGATGGATTTTGTTTTACAGTTTATAAGGGACCAGTTCTTTTCTAGCCAGTCCATGCCTATCAGAACATCATATGACCCTAGGGGTAATATGTTTAGATCTACCACCAAAGGTTGTCCTACTATTTCTAAAGGAAAGTTGTTGACTTTAGCCAACACACGTCTCTTTACCCCTGTTGCTAACTGTACTAACCAGGAATTTTTGAACTTGAAAGCTTGTAAACGACACTGATCAACTATTTTAGGACTAACAAAACTTAATGTAGTCCCAGGTTCAATTAAAACAAATATAGCATGATCAAAGATTTTACCTTCGAATTCCACCATAGTTGGTTGGTATTCTGCCTGATGATCTTCAAGGGCAACATTGATCTTTGGAATACTCCTGGCTACATCTCCTACTGTGGATGCCTCTTGAATCTGTGAAATATGTTCAATGTCCCTGTGGTTAGGACAATTCTTAATGTAATGAGGCCCTCCACAGCCCCAGCGTTGTACTAGGGATCTTGTTGCTGCTTCAACTTCAGTTCTCCCTGATTGCTCATTGGATTTGGGTTCATTGGGAGGTCGAAATCTAGACTGATTTTTCTGCATATTTGTGTTTATCTAACCTTTGGGAGGCCCTCTGGATGATATTGCTATTGATATGGCTATTGATATTGCTATTGATATGGCCTTCCGAATGACCTCATCCATTGTTTTTGGATTGTCGAAATCAATACGTTCTTTCATGAACAATGATAAACTACTGATAAATCGTTGCACTTTTGCCTTTTCTTCTCGTATATAAGGAACGTATTGAAGTAAGGAGGTAAATTTGGTGATGAACTCATCCATTTTTAGCTATCATAATCATAGGTCATGAAATTCTTTTGCTTTCTTGTCGCAGAAGAGTTCAATTAAATATCTCTCTTTAAAATATCTTTGAAACTTTTCCCATGTTATACTTTGTTCATTCACCCCTCGCACAGTCTTTACCTCCTCCCACCATAGGGTGGCTTTCCCTTGCAGCTAGAAAATGGCCAAGCGAGCCTTTAAATTGTGATTGTATTCATATAGCTGAAAGTATTTATTCATATTAATGAGCCAGGCTTCAGCTGCCTCTTCTTGTTCTCTGTCAAGGAGGGGCGACTTTATCTTCCTGAAGTCTCCTTGCAACTCTGTCCTTTTCCTCTTTCGTGTTTTATTCTCTGAGGCGTTATCTGAATTTTTCTCTTGATTTTCTTCCCCTTCCTCTGTTTCCACATACTCTGTCTAATATTCTTGCTCTCCAGTCATGTGCCCATGTTCTGGGCTAGGAATCAGTTGACGTTGGTTTTTCTTATCTGACAAACTTTTCATAATCTTCTCCTGTTCTAACATTAACCTTTCATTGTCAGCTCGCAATCGGGCCATCTCGCTTTTTAATTCTTGCACAGTCTCCAATATTGTAGGATTGGCACTATGGGGTTCTTCTCCCAACTACACCCATACTTCTGGGTTGGTTTCCGGGAAAGTTGCAGGTCCTAAGCTTGTTATGTTTTTGTGGGGAGCATTATCTATCCTTCTCATGGTAGCTACTCCTACTTCTTTTGCTGAGTATACACAACACTATCAGTCATTAGTTTTCCAAAGGCCTCAGTTTGGTAACCTTGGCTCTAATACCACTTGTCATATCTCCATGTACTTTAACATAACCATAGTTTAAAAATAATAATAATAATAATAATAATACATATTACCATAATCTTTATAAAACGACGGTAAAGGCATTCACCCTATTGAACCAAATATCAAACATGCATATTATATCAACAATTAATATTCACAAAGCAATTTAATGCTATACAGTACAATGCGTATATTTCGATGCACTCGCATTTAGGTCTGGTACTAAAGGTTTTACTATGCATATATTTCAATGCATATGCAATTAATTCGGAATACCAAAGCTACTATACATATGGTTTATATTCTCATTATGGATTTAATAATATCAAGTTGCTCTGCCACGAGATGTGGCGAGATCAGGACTCGTCTCCTCCGCCATGCGCTCTCCAGCTGTCCCTCCTTCCTTGTTCTCCTCGTTGCTTCGACGGTGATCCGATCATCTCTCCAATCCGACGGACGATGGCTCATTTGAAATCTTCATTGGGGTTTTACAGAGGTCTTGTTTCATTTTTGTTGTTTTAGTCTTCAACTCTCGATTTTTTGGGTTTTGAGACTAGGGTTTCATCCTTGAGTGGTTTGAGCTATGGAAACTTCTTCATGGCTTCTGCGGGAGTTTCAGAACAGGTGGAGCCTCCACCCATATGTGGCCCCTGCAAGTATGCGTTGATTCTACCTCAAATATTGCTTGAGCTTACTTGTTTTGGAGTTTCATTATTACCTCCTGACGGATTTTCTTGTTGGTGGTGTGTACAAGTTCTTCAGGTGAGGTCTCGGCGTATCGAAGGCTTCCCGAGGTGGTTTCCACCTCTGAGTCCTGCACACTCAACTCTTCAATGGGTTCTCGGGTATGTTCAATGTTTTTCTTGCGGCATCAATTGTCTAGATAGAGAGGCATACAGGCTTGTCCTGATGGATTTCCTTGAAAGGGTTTTTCTGCATTTCAACAGAGTTAATCTAGTACTTCGGTGTGTGGTTAATATCTGCACGAAGGGGCTCTGCTCCTGAATACTAGCTATTGAAATTTGTATTCATATTATATGTGTATTTTGGTTTTAAGGGAACCCTTGTCGACCCCTCGGGTGACGGTTACAGGCTTCGAGGTTTATCGAGCCACCCCTTGGGAATTCAAACTAGAAATTCTGTAATATTATTGACAATATTCAAAATTTATGTCTTATTAGCTCTAGAATTTTCATCCAACACTTGTTTATTTATCTCATTTACTCTCAGGATGTCTTTCAAGGCTATCTCGGCTTGTTATATAATGTTTATGAATTTATTGGTTTGAACTGGTTAATTCTCATGTTTAATAGGCAACACCTATAGCTCTCGCATTTTCTTTGTTCTTCTAGCTAATGTACTATTCAGCTCTATTCTGTATATATGTTCTCTCAGCAACTTATTCCTTTTAGATATGTTTCTTTCCAATCCTTCCAAATTTTTCTTGCCTGAGTTTTGGAAGCTTTCAATCTGCTATTTCTCTGTTTAAATTCCTTATGCATAATCTAGGTTGTTGCTTACGGACAAAAAGGCTTAGAGCTAGGAGCCTTCCCTAACCTATGGACGTATCACGTCCTACAGGTTTGGATTGTTGTTTCGGTTCTTTATTGGCCCTTTTTTGTATTACGAAGCTCCTTAAGTTTCTTTGTTACTATAATGAACTGTAGCGCTATATATTCTTAGACTTCCTAAGAGTGACTTAACATGTATATATATCTTTTAAGTTGGCAGTAAAATAGGCCTCGACCTAGATTTTTCTTTATGAATAATATGTGGTTTTGGTTATATCAGTAAAATATTACATACTATTCTTTTTGTTAGTAAGATATATATATCTAGATTCTCTTCATAATCCTGGTTTTGCTTAGTAAATTTCTTTCCTTTCTAAGTAAGTTTGTTTTTCTAAGTTTGTACTACATTCTTAGTTTATGCCTGAACTAGAAAAATTCTCCTTCTGTAATTTATGAAAATAGCTACTCTCCTATTTTCAGAATAAGACTATTCAACATTTTAAATTTCAAGCTTTTCCTGTAGCAATAGTATTTTTCCAGAACTAAACATTTACTCTATTATTTTATAATTAACAAAGTTTCTCCAAATTGTTTTACTTACCTGAGATCAGTAAATAAAGGAAAAGTCCAACCGTAGACATCACCTCTGTATATAACAGATTCGAATCCTCCCAACCTTAAGACTTGATTTTAGGTCCAAGTCACTCCCCGAGCATGCTTGCAACATCAATAATTTCTTGCAAGGTTTCTCAAACATTGCTACCGCTATCTGGTCACCAACAGACTTAGCCTCTTATCCGCCTAACCTCTCAACACAGATCCTCTCCCTTTTCTCCTCTGTTCTCTCAAGTTACCTGTCTACTCTCTTGAGTCATTTCCTTGAGAATTCATAATGAGGGAGGTAATTAGGGTTAGGCAACTGCCTACCTTAACTTTCTTGGTATGAAAAGTTACAAGATTTGTTAACACTCCAAAAATAGTTTTCTTTTTAATTATCAAATTTAATACTTAATTCAAACCATATCCATAAAATTCAGTTTGATTTTACTGCGATAAATAAAAATAATTACAGTTTTTTAGAGACATCACAGTTTTAAAAGCATAGTTTTACCCAAATGCAACTAGCTATTTGGTTCAATTTTATTTGATACTTTCATTCCCTGTATTTGGATTGGATATATAAGTTGACTGCGAAGGGGTTGTATGAAATTTTGGGTTACCCAAATACAACTAGCTATTTGGTTCAATTTTATTTGACATTTTCATTGTTTGTATTTGGATTGGGTATATAAGTTGACTGTGAAGGGCTTGTATGAAATTTTGGGTTACATCAAGCTCTCTTACAACAATGCCATATATCAATGTTTTGGGATTTCTTGACATGGTTAACCTTTTTTCTATAAAAGTACATGGCCTTCACTTGTCCACCTAATGAAAAGTTTAACATTAAGGCATTTTAGAACTTATTTTTGTCCAGCTAATGAAAAGTTTAACATTAAGGCATTTTAGAACTTATTTTGTTGTACTAAAAAAAATTAATAGTAAACAATGTGAATAATTAGTGATAGATTGTCATTTTAGTGACCCTGACATTATCCTGAAATATAATTGTTTTTTGCAATAGATCACTAAATTAATATAATTGCTTTGTGCAATAGAGCACTGAATTGATAGACTGCTACTGCTGTTAAATGTTATTTACTTTTCAATAAACATTGATATTTGACATAGGAAAAACACAGAAATTTGATTATAAAATAACAAATCTTACATTAAGCTGCAACACTATACCATAATAATCATATCACTCACGAGATTTACTATTCTTACAAAATAATAACTTGAATTTTCTAATTTCGTTATAAAGTAATAAATCTTACTTTAAGCGATAATAATCATATCCTTCGTAGGTTCTTAGAAAACGGTAACTGAAACTTTCCATTCTTAGAAAACAAACTTGAGTTCCGTTCAACTCGATCACACCACTTACTTCTAATCGAATCACAACTAGTTTTTGTTTTTCCAAATAATTTCTTATTGAAATGACACTTTGCAGTTATAGAATAACCCTAAGCCAGAAATTTTCTCTATCCATAGAAACCGAACTAAAATGAGATTCACGTGGGAATTATGACATGGATAAGAATTTAAATTAGTTAGAAAAAACATAAAAAACATGCTATAATCAATGTGGGTAAATTCTTTTTTCTTAACTATTTCGCTGGAAAATAATATGTATTAAAGATTAATGGAATATAATAAGAAATTATTATAAAATGAGAATTTCATTTGATTTATATAATCTTTAAGTGTATTAATACATAGTAATAGTAATAATAAGGAGTTTAAATTAATATATTTTAAAAATATCTTATCAGTATATTTTATAGATTATTTATTTTAACACTACATTTTATTAATAATTTATTTTTTATTATTTATATTATGAAAAATTTAATAAATAATAATGTAAATATAAAATATATTATTATACATAATATATTTTTATAATTATTATTAGTATTCATTTCTGGGTCATGTTTTATGTAATTATGTAACCTGTAGTTATGGATAAACTTTATGTTTTTTTCTTTTACTTTTGATTAGCACTAGTTATCCGTGAAGCTTTTAATAATAGGATTTTTTACTTTTGATTAGTATTGGTTATCCATAAAGTTCATAATAATAGGCTTTTAATTTATGTGTGAAATGTAAGGATTGATGTGATATATTATTGGATATTTTTTTAATATAGACTTTGCTATAATTAGTTACTAAATAAATTATATTTTAGAGTTAGTATAGATATTTTGTAGATTAATATTCATAATGATTTGTGATTTGATAAAAAGTAAAGTGTTTGAGAGGCATATATTATCAATGATCATTTGGATAGACAATGAGTCAAATAATAATATATCCCAGAAACCTCACATGTAAAAGCAGGGAGTAAGAATTTTTTACACAAATTACCCACAAGTAATTATCCAAAATCACTACTCCACATTCCTCATTAACCATCAGATATAATGTTCATTATTACATAAAGTAAATTGCAATAGAGGACAGTAAGTTGCATAACCATTGACAATCATTGTTGTAGTATATTAACATAAATTGTCTCATGAACTTTTCATCCATTTCATGCTTCCCTTAACCATATTAATTAATCACATACTTGACATTATGTTTATCACACCAAATAAGGAATCAACATCATCAAGAATTCAACACCATCAATCTGACACATTAAGCAATCACATCATTAAACATCGATATACCATGGAAACCCCGTAGGGTGAAAACCAACAAATGTTTAATTTTATTATTAAACACTCGTGAGGGTTTTCACCCCTCATTCAATGCCTTATAAGGGATTCTATCCTTTATCCATTGCCATAAAATATTACAATGAAATATCATTAAAATGTCACATAACTAGCTAAAACCTATTACATTTTCCATGAAACCCTTTACCTACATATCACCACTCTCTACATCCTTGTGGCATGATTGTTCTATCAATGTACGATCCTGCAATTCGTACTCATGAGCATGGACCGTTAGTTCTTTACCTACCACAATCTTAAACATCATCTTTCTTTGGCACAAACCGCCATTGTTTCCTATCATTGTTGTCGTCAACAAGCTTTGGCAATAAGATTAGTTAGAATATTAATCAATCAATAATCAGTCTCTAAAGGTGATCTTTTAACATATACTCATGTGCATGAGTCGTAAATAGAATATCACAACATGCTTGTTCTAACAACGTTGTGCACAAATAACTATCAAGCATGTCATAATAATTAACTAATACATTTATTCAAGTAAATACTTGTTTTACTTTCCACATTACTTATTCACACTAATGCATATCTCTCTTTAAAAGATCTAACCCAATAGTTCTCAAATCCATGTTTCTCTTTAAAATATATAACACAATAGTTATATCTCCATACACGTAACACACTATCGTTTCTATGCTTTTGCATATGTGTTCTTTTCACATAGTTATTTTTCAAGAACCCAACATAGTTTCTCTATCATTTATGTACAAAGTTATTATGCATTTGTTTCTCTTTCGCTTGCCAGAGTTTGGGTATCCTTTAACATCCAGTGGAGTGGAAGCCATGGCCTTTGTGTCACGTACAGAAGAGCGAGTCAGAGCGTTGAGGAGCTTTTCTAGTTCGTCTGGCACGCCAAACAGTTGCTGCATAGTGCTCAGCAAAGGATCCATTGCCAATCTTTCATTATGTAGCCCGGATTTTGATGAACAATATCGGTTGAACAAACGCTTCCCAAGAATGATTACAAATTTCCCTTCAAAACTCCATGAGGAGGGCAAAGACTCGGAGAAAATACATAGAGGCTTTTTTCCCCTGTTCTGGAAGCGTCGAGGGCTCTAGACGTGCTTCTGGAACCGGAAATGGTAGTTACAAGTTGTTCCATAACTACTTGGTTCCAAACGTCAACCAGTTAAATAATTATTTAATTATATGAGTTTCAGTAGGTATATTACATACTCCCCCCCTTAAAGAGAACACCATCCTCAGTGTTCATCTATTATTGGGACTTAATTTCTACTCATTATAACGGATCCAAACAAGTCAAAACGAGATCATTTCCCTTCAAAATGAAGGATTCCATTTCCAAGGAATACCCATAAGGAAAAGAAATAATTATTTTCTATAGCCATAAGAATTTATAACTACAAAACTAAGCAATTTCTACTTTCCATAGATTAGCCACTATTCAATTATCTAGAAACAAATCAAAATCTCTATACTAACTTACCCTTACTTAACAACTACTTTTACAAGTCATGGTAACTTTTACGCAAGCACTTCACAATAGTGATTGGACAAGCCATCAACACTCCCTGGTAAGTAACTTATAATGTATGAATAACAAATTCAATCACATTAGTCACAACATTTTTAATCAAATGAAATACTTTTAACTATCAATCAATTATGCAATGTCAAGTGATATTTAAATTACAGTACTTTTACAAGTACTTAAAGAGCTCTAACACTCTAATCATCAAAATGATAAATCAATGCACCACATGCACATTGTCTTAGCTCCCACTAAACACATCCACACATTACTTCTAAAAATACCCAAAGAGCACCTAGCTCTCTAATCATCAAAATAGTCAATAACTGCACCAAGTGAAAATTATCTTACCCCTATTAAGGCGTTCACAAGATTGGTAATAAAATAAAAGAACTAAAATTCTGATAATTCCTTACTAAGTTCTAAGCTCCTTTCGCGTTAAATGTGCGTAACATATTTTACACAACTATATGTAAAATTCAATTTTAATACAACACATAACTAATTTATTAATGTGTTCTCCTACGAGAACCATAATGGCAGAAGAAGGCTCTTCCCAACCCATGGGAACTAGTTTCCACAACCAGATGGAGTCATTTTTGCATCTAGACAGTTTCTTTGACAAAGATCTTACAAGGTCTAACATGGAATTCCACTGGCCAACCAGCTCAAGAATTCCAATGACCACATACGGTCCAATATAGAATTCCTCTTAGCAGCGTCTTGCCTATTCCTCTGATAGTGTCCCGTCTATGAGGAATTTTGGGCCTCCTCCAATAGGCTCCAAATCAATAAAGTTTCCTCAAGATTTTTACCCTCTTCACCATCTTGACAAACTCTTTTCCCTTACTGAGATCATCTATCTCTAAGGAGACGAAATCCGGGCAGGCAAGTACCATCAACCCCTCTGAGCAGGTAACTGCCATCAACCCAAGGCATTCTAGTCTTTCACATCTATCCACAACTGTCTGACATGTTAAATTTCTCTTTTATCACTCTTACCCACAGTAATTTACATAGTGAAACATATGCACATTACAATTAACAAAAGAAACATTCATGTACACCATGCTCAACATGGGTCCATAATATCTTGATTAATAGGAAACACAACTAACATACATGTTGTATGCATTCTGATTTTCCAAATAACACAATCATGTATATCATATAACATTATAATTTCTCATTTATGATTGCAATTCACATTGCAACATTTTACCTTGACGGGTTTTCTTGTTGCCATTAAACTACCACTACTTAATCCCATCAGCGACATTAGTCATAAATATGCATCATCTAACAAATATTCATTTTCCAAATCATTTTAGTTTCATGCATACAATATTGTTATCCATAAAAGTATATGCAAATATCCATTAATGTGTAAATGTCAATAATAGTTGAGTTAACAATCTAAACATTTCCAATTTCCCATAGTGTATTGTCATCAACAGACCGATACATGAAGTAACTACCATAATCACTTGTTTATGAATTGTAATAAGATTAAATCAAATTCAACTCATGCATATAAGTTCTATTAGTTAGTCATACAACACTAACCAATCTCAACTACCAACCATCTTAATGCAACCATGACAATACTTAATAAAAAGTTAGTTATTACAGTCAAATTTCATTACTCGACTCATTGTTTATTTTCAATATCTAAAGAGGTTCTTACCATGTCTTTTTAAAACACTATATCTTCCTATTCAAGGACATTCCCCTTATTTTACATTCATGCATTGACTCATTAAAATTAGTTCATTGTGACTTCAATTATGTTCATTAAATGTATCATTATTATTTCCATATTTGCAAAGCAAAAGTTGGTAGTTGATTGTCACTTTCCTTAATGAGTGTTCAATATTGTTCATAAGTGTAATGAGTGTTCAATATTGTTCATAAGTGTGACAAAAGTTTTATTGTCTTTTATCCTCATCAAGAATCCAATGTCATGAACATAGTTTTGCAGCAAACTTTATTACTTACTACTCAATGCAGTTATAAACATGAATCACACATATCATGTCAAAAGTAGTGTACTACATAAATCAATATGTAGATTGTTAAACTCATACCTAAGTTAATGTCCATTGGTGGCATACCTCAATTTCTTTTCCGCTTACCAATTCCCAAAGGCACCAGTGCTGCAACCTTTAGCTTTGATACCACTTGTAACATACCCCAGTAACCTCACATGTAAAAGCAGGGAGTTAGAATTTTTTACACAAATTACCCACAAGTAATTATCCAAAATCACTACTCCACATTCCTCATTAACCATTAGGTATAATTTTCATTATTACATAAAGTAAATTGCAATAGAGGACAGTAAATTGCATAACCATTGACAACCACTATTGTAGTATATTAACATAAATTGTCTCATGAACCTTGCATCCATTTCATGCTTCCCTTAATCATATTAACTAATCACATACTTGACATTATGTTTATCACATCAAATAAGGAATCAACATCATCAAGGATTCAACACCATCAATCTGACACATTAAGCAATCACATCATTGAACATCGATATACCCTGGAAACCCATAGGGTGAAAACTAGCAAACATTTAATTTTATTATTAAACACTCGTGAGGGTTTTCACCCCTCACTCAATAGCTTATAAGGGATTCCATCCTTTATCCATTGCTATAAAATATTACAATGAAATATCATTAAAATGTCACATAACTAGCTAAAACCTATTAAATTTTCCATGAAACCCTTTACCTACATATCACCACTATCTACATCCTTGTGGCATGATTGTTCTATCAATGTATGATCCTGCAACTCGTACTCATGAGCATGGACCGTTAGTTCTTTACCTACCACAATGTTAAACATCATTTTTCTTTGGCACAAACCGCCATCGTTTCCTGTCATTGTTGTCGTCAACAAGCTTTGGCAACAAGATTAGTTACAATATTAATCAATCAATAATCAATCTCTAAAGGTGATCTTTTAACATCTACTCATGTGCATGAGTTGTAAATAGAATATCACAACATGCTTCTTCTAACAACGTTGTGCACAAATAATTATCAAGCATGTCATAATAATTAACTAGTACATTTATTCAAGTAAATACTTGTTTTACTTTCCACATTACTTATTCACACTAATGCATATTTCTCTTTAAAAGATCTAACCCAATAGTTCTCAAATCCATGTTTCTCTTTAAAATGTATAACACAATAGTTATATCTCCATACATGTAATACACTATTGTTTCTATGCTTTTTCATATGTGTTCTTTTCACATAGTTATTTTTCAAGAACCCAACATAGTTTCTTTATCATTTATGTACAAAGTTATTATGCATTTGTTTCCATGAAAGTATCATAAAAAAGTCCTCGTGCATTTGTTTACAAGAAAGTATCATATTCAACCTTTCTTTTGGGCATAAGAACTAAGATAAAAATAATGGTAACCCTTTATGCAATAAACCATGCTACTAAATCAAACTATCCAATATGCAACCCACAAATCCTTTACCTTTTTACTCACCCAAACATGTAACTTTTGAAAACTATTTTGCAAAGGAATTAACAACATTAACTTATCTTTCATGCATAAGAAGATATATTCTTTCCAAATAAGGTTCTTATGACATATCTCTGTGCATTTTACCTATGCATAGGTTATTATATTTTCTCATATCTAAATATTGTTTTTCAAGAGAACTCTCTACCCATGAGAATATTTCACAAATTACCCTCTTTAATCTATATTCACTTCCAGGAAAATGACTACGAAATCCCTTTTTAAGAAAACAGAATTCATCCTATCTTTTCTTACATAAACACATATGCATATTATATAAAAACAATAAATGTTACTTATCTTTTAATGTTGCAAATATATATAATAACCAACTTTTCCTATATATAATAATAACCATTTTTATCTACATGCATTAATATATTTTCTTTACCAAGAAAATATATAAAATAATCAATCTTTATCTACATGCTTTAATATATATTTTTTACCAAGAAAATATATAAAATAATCAATCTTTGTCTACATGCATTAATATATTTTCTTTACCAAGAAAATATATAAAATAATCAATCTTTGTCTACATGTCGTAATATATTTTCTTTAGCAAGAAAATATATAATAACCATCTTTATCTACATGCATTAATATATTTTCTTTACCAAGAAAAATAGAAAATAATCAATCTTTATCTACATACATTAATATATTTTCTTTACCAAGAAAATATATAAAATCAATCTTTATCTACATGTAGTAATATTTGTTTGAAAAAATAAAAAATAAAAAATAAATAAATAAATATATATATATATATATATATATATATATATATATATATATATATATATATATATATATATATATATATATATACTTTCAGAAATCTATCCTATTTTCTTAATCTTTCCATGCAAAACGCAACAACATGATATTTTCCTACAATCCAAAAAGAACAACTTATTCTTCTCTATAAAGAATGCAGTTGCAGTTGCTTATCTGTTAGTGTAATATATTTGGATAATCTCTTGAAGACCAGAGAAAAACACCGTGCCTTTCAATAGTCTTAGGTTTCTTCGGCTCCGATGGGGGAAGCTTGGAAACCGTAATAGTCAGCACCCCATCCTAACAGGCAGCAGAAATGGCCTCTACATTGCAGTCAGCAGGCAAGTGAATTTTCTCATGAATTTCCCACCCTACGCTCCATGCAAATGTACTTCACCTCTGCTTCTTCCTCCTTTTTGTTCCTCTTTCACTTGCCAGAGTTTGGGTATCCTTTAACATCTAGTGGAGTGGAAGCCATGGCCTTCATGTCATGCACATAAAAGAGGGTCAGAGCGTTGAGGAGCTTTTCTAGCTCATCCAGCACGCCAAGCAACTGCTCCATAGTGCTTAGCAAAGGTTCCATTGCCAATCTTCAAACATCTAGCCCGGATTTTGACGAACAATATCGGTTGAAAAACGCTTCCCAAGAATGATTACAAATTTCCCTTCAGAACTCCATGAAGAGGGCAAAGACTGAGAGAAAATACATAGAGGCTTTTTCCCCCATTCTGGAAGTGTCAAGGGCTCTAGACGTGCTTCTGGAACCGGAAATGGTAGTTACAAGTCGTTCCATAACTACTTCTTGATTCCAAACGTCAACCAGTTAAATAATTATTTAATTACATGAGTTTCAGTAGGTATATTACACAAATAAAGACTCTATCATTTGTTCATTTGAATTTTCATCTTTAAAATACCAATTTATGGAGTCCTTAAAAATAAGAAGGGACTTTCATATGGTTTTGCACAACTCAATAGACATTTTTTTGTTTGACAATTTTTTGTTCCCACCCTAGTGTGGGCATTTGCAAGCATTAGAGCTTACATATATAAAAGTGCAAAACTGTCGGGTTAACTCCCTTGTCTTAGCTGAGATAGATCCCCATGCAACTTTTCCAAAGAATGTTGATTGAAAAATCAGTTTTTTTTTGTAATTATGAAATTTATGTATGAAACCAATCATTTTCCTCCATTGGACATTGGCATATAATAATGTAGAAATCAACACATTTAGAATCAAATTATGTGCAGGTAGAATCTAAAAGACTGCAAAATTTTGATCAAGTGAGACAGTTCAATATTGAAAAATGGTCAAAAACCACTAGGAGAGGAGCAAGAAATATGCACAAAACCTTTGTGGAATGAAATAAGCTCAACATTAAATGCACACTTCACAACCTTTTACTACTTTTTGGGAACAAAGTCTACTTTCTAAGGCATAAAAATCATGTTTCATTTATTTATAGGCCCCTACTTGGTCAAATACATAGCCAACTAGTAGAATATCGAGCTGAATAAAGGAAAGTTTGTGGCTAGTCCGTGGCTACTCCCATAAGAGTTCACCATGGTACCTTTGAATAGTGAATTAAAGTTTCTATGCCAACTAAAAGAATTATTTAATCAATGATAAACAAAAGATCAACTTCTCTCGTCCTCTTGGGGTAGTTCAATTGGCAATGACCATGGAAATGGAGTCTCACCGAATCGGAAGTCTTGGGTTCAAATCTTGTGCTATTCCCCCCAATCGCGGCTGAACTGGAAGTCTTGGGTTCAAATGTTGTGATATTCCCCCAATTGCAGTGAGAAGTTGGACATGACGAAGATGTAGTCCTACCAAGCTTACAAAAAAAAAAGATCCACTTCTCTCAAATATTCGTTATTGGCTCTTGAAAGAGCCTCTTTGAAGATTGAGAGACAATTTATGTTGGAAAAGTTATAAAAACTATAAATTTGGGATAATGTAAATGATTTATCTTTATCTTCTAACTTGAATGACATTTTGTTTACTAATTTTTATTTTCAATAATATTTTATATGTCATGATTCTTCTAAAATTTATGTCTTAAATCATTTCCTTAACAATATCTATCTGATGCAATTGCTAGTAATAATCAAGCTTTGAGTGCATTATACATCAACCATCTACCATCTAGCATATCTAATTTCTAAGGAATACATTCCATTAATACAAAACCCATAGGGCACATAAGGTATATAAGGTTCGGATTTAATTTGCATTAACGAAGCTTTCGTAGTGGAAGTGTGACCTAACAGAGTTGGTGCGTGCATATGATATTAAATTGCAGCAACCGTAAATTATAAGATTTTAATAATAAATTACCGGGTACAAAGAGGAAATTATAAGAGTTTAATAATAAATTATCAAGTACAAAGTATCTTTTCAGTATCAAGATTTTACTTCAACCTAACCTTACTCATGTTGGAAATATCTTGCTTACTTTATTATAGGTAAATTTGACTTCGTATTATGTTAATGGCTACAAACTAGACCTAACCTTGAGTGCATCACATATAAACCTAACCTTGAGTGCATCATATATCAACCTATTAATTAAATTGCAATAATTGTATATTATAAGAGTTAATAATAGATTAGAAAATACAAAGTATCTTTTCGGTACCAGGAATTTACCTCTGATTATAATTACTCAGGTTAGAAATATCTCGCTTACTCTATTATAGGTAAACCTGACTTTGTATTATGTTAATAACAACCAACCAAACCTTTGGTGCATTATATATATGCATATGTAAGTGCTAATGGATATATTGCATTAATACAAAACCCATATGTCATATATCGAAGGTTTGGCTTTAATTCGCATTAATGAGCTTTGATAGTGGGAGTGTGACCTGGCAGATCTGGTGCGTACGTATGATATTAAATTGCAATAACTGTAAATTATAAGAGATAAATTACCATGCACAAAGTATCTTTTCGTTACCACCTCTAATTATAATTACTCACGTTAGAAATATCTTGCTTGCTCTATTACATCTATTACAGGTAAATCTGATTTATCTATTTCAACTAACGGCTGTGGGATTGCAGTATTTTAAGTTAATTGACAAGATTTTCTTTGAAGGGAATATTTTTAAGTCCAATACAAAAATAGATACTTGAGATTTTTTTTTTGAGTAAGAAAAAAACATTTGTATTATATATTGAAAATACAGTATATATAAAGGATATGAAATATATCATTGTAGTCTACACTGACAATGATCATATGCAAACAATTAAAATTATGTACATTTAGTTATGCTATGCCTACATATACTTGGTGATAGATAAAAAATTTATACTGCTACCAAACATAGATCAGGTTTTACCAAGAGGCTATCCTTCCCATATCTACAGTATATATATGCTATATATTGGGGAACGAAAACAAGTTTTGGAGAAACATAAAAACCATGTTGCGTATCATCAATCTAGTATTTAAAAAAAAACAGTTACTTGCATGTGAGTTCCTTCTTGTAGTTAATATTTGACGAGGCAGTGGAAGGATTCCAGCATCCACTTGTGCACTCCCATCACTATTTCAATATGCATCCCATCCATCTCACCTTGTAGCCCCATCTTGGACATAAAATATGCATTTTGATTATATTCCCATCCAATATGTTGCAACGATGAGTCCCTTAAAGAGGTCCATAGGAATTCAATCTGGGAGAGTCATCCATGAAGCATAGGTTGTTCAATTTTGATACTGCCCCGAATATGCTCAATAGTGATCCTAGAATCTCCATATATGTGAATGTTGGGAATGTTCAGAAATGTTGTAAACCATAACAGACCCCATAAGGCCATCACTTTTTCCTTCATATTCGAACCACTACCTGCCCCCCAATGTACCCAATATTCTTGTTCCTTTGATATTAGGATCCAAAAACCACAACCGCAAATACCCCTTTATGTTGCCCCATCAAAAAAGCTAGCTGGATATGAAATCTCTGGTCCAGTTCCCTTATCGACTGTTTTTTTACGACCATTGTCCTGTACGCTTCCAACCATATACCATCTCATAATTATGTCTAGCATCAACACTTCGTTCCCCAAAACATCCTCAAAAATAATTTTATTACGTCTACACCCTATGTCCCAAGAAATGGCAAGGGGACCCATACACCATGTGGATTTTTGATTGCTTCACCAACAAAAACAAGCATTAATATTATCAAACTGAATGAAAGGAAAACCCACATACTTAACAGTTCTTCTCCAAATCTGTAAAGTTACCGAACATTTCAAAAAAAGATGAACATTATTTTCTCCTGCATTCTTGCATAATGCATATTATGTCAGCCCGTACCAGTTTCTCTTTTGAAGGTTCCCCCTGTTAGATTCTTATTTTTCCAAGAAAGCCAAAGAAATGCAATAATATTAATGGGCATATTAGTTTTCCAAAATTTATAAAACCATCATACCTCATTTTTTTGTGCCTCCTGATAAGATAGAGTATTATATGCATCTGCCATGACCACGCCACTAGCCTTCATCTTGCCTGCCCATGTAATCTGATCCCCGCCAGCTTCCCGCCAAATACCAACCAATTTCATAACAATCTTGATATGATCCCTTTCTTAGGTCATCTAGTCCTCCAGTCCTAAATCTCTTGAGCTTTTCCACATTGGAATATATCCATGCCATTATCGAATCACTTGATTCCAGAAAAATATTCCACGACTGTTGATTTTTTGGGTAAGTTCCTCAGATATAATATTATTCCTTCTAATGCCCATGATATGATCTAGTCCCATTATGGCCTGATGTCCCATGCCTAGTCTCCAGCATAGGCTCTGCAAAAAGACATTTTTAATTTTTCTCACACTGCGCCATATTGTTGAACTCGAGGTGGTCCCAATAGCCCTGTTGTGCATCCAAACAGTAAAATTTTTATCCTTCAAGTACTTATGTTAAATAATGCTACCCCATATGCCATCCCCAAAAATGGCCCTCCATAGTGTCTTTAGTAATAGCACCCATTCAAAGCGTCTCAGGTTCAATATACCCCAACCACCCATTCGTTTTGGCATAGAAATATGGTCCAACCTAGCCAGATGGTATTTATTTGTGAGTGATGCACCCGACCATATAAATTGTGCCATTATAAGATTCATATGGTTGATAATGGCGCGAGGGAGATGATATAAATGGGCCCAGTAAACACCCAGTTGTGTGATGATAGATTGGGTAAGGGTGATACGCCCTCCCAAAGAAAGACATATGAATTCCCATCCATTGATCTTCTTGTAAAATCTATCAACCAGCCCCATCCAGTCATGATTTCGATATCGATAGGGTTTGATATGAAATCGTAAATATTTTATGCCACCTTATAAAGAAACAACTCTAATCCCAAAGATATTTTGGATGTATACAATGTCATCTATCTTGCAAGAGCCATATAATATGGAAGATTTTAATAAATTCATGATAAGACTCGTAGCATTTCCAAATCTTGTAAAAATATGAAATAAAACAAGCCATGTAGTATGATTAATCATCCCCATAATCAGGACATCATCAACAAAGAATCTATGAGAAATTTTGATATCTCGACCCAGGGCCAGTGCCCCAAAATTACGCGTCATCACCACATTTTTAATTTGTAAGCTGAGGCCATCCATCACTAGTATAAAAAGTAAGGGCGAAAGAGAGCACCCTTTCCTGATCCCCCTCGCAACACCAAAAAAATGGGTTGGATAGCCATTAATAACAACATCATATCTAACATTCCTGACACAAGCCATACTCCATTCATCTCCTCTAGCCTGTATACCAATTTTGTGTAGTACCATTCTCAGATATCCCAAATCTAGGCAATCGTATGCCTTTTGTAAATCCACCTTAAGAACAATCGCATTTAATTTTTTTCATGGATTGTATGTATGCTCTCTTGTGCAATCACCACCACGTCATGTATTTGTCTGTCCTATAAGAACCCAAATTGTTCTGGGGATATAAGATTCGATAATGTGTTTTTAATCCTGTTTACTATCGTTTTGGAAATAATCTTATATATAATATTACACAGAGATATGGGTCTATAATCCGAGAAGGTATCAAATAAATCTTTCTTCGAGATAAGAGCAATGTATATTGAATTGATATGAGGATGTAAAAAATCTTTGTCCCTCGATTCCTCCACCATATCCAAAACATTCCCTTGGAAAATGTTGAAAAAATGAGTGAAAAGTTCCATCGTCCAATCGTCTAGGCCCGGACTCTTATCACATTTCATAGACTTGAGCACCCCAAAATTTCATCCCCCGTGACCACCTTGTATAGAGTATTAATACCGACCTCATCAAACATGAGTGGATAAACATCCACCCCCCACGTTTGATCCACTGCATAGTCGAGTTCCCTGCAACGGTATGCCCGTTCGAAGTGATTTACAGCCACATTGCATATCTCCTGTTGTGTCTAATGTATGTTACCCTCTGCATCTACAATCTCCCAAATGGAGTTTACCTTCCTTCAATGATTTGCATATCTGTGAATTTTTTCTGTGTTTTTATCCCCTTCACAATACTATATGGCCCTACTCTTAAGGTGCCATGTCCCCTCCCTGTTATGAAGGATTTTCTTTCTCTTATGCTCAAGAGAATGTATTTTATCCCAAATCACCTTAGAGATTTGATGCAATAATAGTAGTGGTCGGAGGGAAGACAAAGCCACTGTTATACCATTTAGTTTTGCTTTCTGTTGTGTGGTCCTCTTCCACTCCCATGCTTTTACCACATGCTTAAGGGTTTGAAGTTTCTCCAGCATATGCATCATGGGAGAAAGGAATCGATCTTTATCCTTGGACCAAGTGTCTTGCACCGTTTATTAAAATCTGGGTCCTCCAGCCACACCCGATTGAACTTAAATGGCATCCCAAATCTAATATCCTCACGGCACCAATTGAGAATAATGGGTTGATGGTTAGATGTATAATTATCCACAATGTCTGATTGGAAAAAACCAAGCCGCTCAACAACTTGTTCATGTAGTAGAAAACGATCTAGTCTTTTAGCTACGTATCCATTGCCCGATCTACCATTGTCCCAAGTCGGAGCAATCGTTCTTGGGAAAATGTCAATAAAATTATAGTCAATGACGATATCTTTTATTAGTTCACTTACTGCATCTACCCTTCTATTCCCATCCCACACCTCATCCGGCCTAGTGGTGTAGTTCATATCCCTTGCCATGACCAAAGTGGTCATTCCCAATATCTCCAATGCCACTAACTTCCTCCAAAATGAGTCCTTGTCCCTATACCGGGCATAAATATTCAGGATGTGGATATGCCCCAGTAAACCTCTGATCTATCCAGCTAATAGTATAGATGCAAAACATGAGAATGTCTTCATCTTGACCCATCATGGATCCCATAAAGCAACCAAACCCCCCTGAAAGTCCAGCAGCATTAATGGCCACCATATGCCAATCAGGGAGCATCTTCCTAAAGTATATGATCACCTGGAGAGTCGAATGCATAGTCTCTTGTAGTAGAATGATATATGAGCGAGTTGAGAGGAAAATCTCTTTTAGGGCCAAAAATTTGTGGGAAGGCCCCCGTACCCGGATGTTCATGGAAAGAATGAATTTCATGGCGGCCCAACAGTGAGCATCTTTGCTCTAAGGGCCTGGGGTGAGGTGGACGAAGCAATTGGGACATTTATCAAAGAGTGTGGATTAGATCAATTAAAAGGGATATGCCGAGAGCGACCCCTAAAATGTCGACTATCCCGTTCTTTTTCCGTCTAACAGTAATATTTCTCGTCGATGAGGGACTAATGGTAGGGGACATGGAGCCAAGCGGCTTGTGAATCATAAGAGTATGCAGGTCCAAAGTCTTTTATTGTAAAAGGAATTCCAGTTCCCTATCCACTGAGTTAGTAGGTGAGAAAATGGGTGACATGGGTGAAATAGGTCGATCTATGGATGGTTGTACAGGATGTGTGGTGGTATGAGGGTTAGATGTAGGGATATATGTAATATGAGATGTGGAGGGTACGTCATGTGTCGTCATATGGGTTAGTATAGTAAGTGGAGGGGGCAGGTCAGGGCATGTAAGAAGAGGGATCCTATCCGACATGGATGGGGAGGTATCCCCAGCGTTAGGGGTGCCAGAGTCATCCAAAGTCCATGAGGAAGTTTGAACCAGAATAGGAGCGAACTCAGCACAATTCGTAGGATGTAATTCAGTAGCTAGCAAAGGAAGGTTGTAAAGTGGAGAACCTCTTGTGTTCATTGCGTCATCCGAATGTTGTGTCATCCCACGACCATTCATCCAAATATATGTTAGACTGCCAACCTTTCCCTTTACATCAGAATATTGTCGCATGTGTGTCATACGATGACCACCAAACCTTCATGGACATTGTGCCATCAAGTGACCAGTATGATGATAGATGAGATAATGAAATGGAACTCCCTAAAAATCCAGTCGCTGTGTCAAGTGTGTATATTCCCATTTTAGTTCTATGTGATCCGGGAAGCCACCACTATAATCCTTCTTGATCAGAATCCAAGCGATTCTTTTATCCCGGGCACCCAAACACTGAGGGTCTAGTCCATAATTCAATTGGTAATCTTGGTAATTTTACCCAGATAAGTTTATTCTTGGGCGTCTCCTTTATAGGATTGAAACCAACATACCAAGCATGAAGTGCCAGGAAGCTTCGCCCCTTTATCCATGGAATTGCCTTTATTTTGAGTAAATCCTCATGACTAAGAAAGTGGAAACCATACCAACCACCCATCAGTTGCACCACCGAAGGCATGTAGCCAAACAATGATTTCCACTTCAATTCAACCAAATTATGCATATTACACTCACCCAGTTCAATACAATTCCATTTGCCTACTAACGCCCGCTTCCGTAAGCTATTAATCTTGTCAATTGAAACGTCGTGACTAAAACACAACATTGGAGCTGGGGTGGTGATTTTTATGGAACTTTGTTTATTTCAGCCTTGTCTATTTACATTCCCTTGTCTATTCTCATGAGCGCCGAGGGATGCATGCACACCACCTAGCCGCCCCAACGAAGTCACCACCTAGAACCAAGTGTGTATGATATTTGGCCCACCATGGCTCAGATGAAGGCCTCATGTGTTGATGTGTCAGATTCAAATGAGTCCATCAGAGATATATTATAGGGCGTGCAAAGTGCTGCCACTAGTGTGAAAAAGTATCATCTATATATGTGTGTCAGAGTGTTGGGTCGAAACACCAGCGAATCCACCAGCGAATCCCAACAGGAATGTTTTGGGATTAAAACATTTATTAAAAAGATCAAGAGCTGCATAATACACATACCTGCATAACACCAATCGAGGGACGTCGCTAGCAATGTGCGCCTCAAAATGGTAAAAAATTATGTGAGTCGAATATAATATAGAGTGAATGCTTCGATACAGCAACACGTAGCAAAAAAAAGTCCAGGAAGTCGAGGCAAAGCTGTCAACAGAATAGGCATTTCGACGCCTATAACCAGAAGGGATATGTGTTCTAATAATGCAGATAATGATATAGATGGCAATAACAAATATCATCAGTACGTGGGTAATCTCAGATATTAAGAAGGATAGAAAGTAATCCAGATACATTCTAGGCATATTAGAACTAGGATATAAAAAAATATTTACCGCAGACCCCGATATGCACCAATAAACCTCAAAACTAATGGCGGGAGTACATAGAAAATATGGGAAGCATAAATGCAAATATCAATTCGAGAACACAGAAAATTATAACAACTATTTTACAGAAATGTAAAACACCCCAAACCCAAGCTATGTATCCATGTTGCATTTGCAAAAATAGTGTATCCCGGAGCTTCGTACCAGAACCATTGAGCATAGTCCCCAACACTCTTCAATCTCACACTGCTGCAATTCTGCATAACTAATGTTGTCTTTTCCCTCCATGTTTAGCACTAGATCTCGTCGGCTTGACTCTGTCAGCGTTGAAATCTTCTTTGATATTTCTATTAGCTTGGGGTTCATTGTTAGATGTGACTTTGGTTTCCTGGTATATATCTAGTTTTCTTTCTTCACTTTAATATCTTATTCTTTGGTAAACAAGGCAGGTGGACTCCAAGGAATTGTTCAATTTCTTTCTTTCGCTACCTCTACCTTCATCACTCAAATAAAATTCCTGCGCTCTTTAATTATTCCTTTCACAGGCTCAAAATCGAAAGAAACCTATTTCCATAAGATTCGAAAGAATGTTTTTTAATCATTAAAAATGATCAACCTCACATGAAAATATTCTTTTCAAAATGCGGCACTCCAATATTCTCTTCCCTTTCAGCCATAATTTTATGCGGTTTTTTTGTTTTTTTCATTTTCATTTTAAATTTCAATCCAATTGTCCTCCACCTCATGTTGATCGCCCTCCCTCCACTTGGTTGAATCCACAGGTTTCATTTCCACATACCCTAATCGAATTTTTGTCCATCGGTTGATCACCCTCCCTCCACGCGTTTGAATCCATAGATTATTGTTTCCAATTACCCTATTTGAATAGTTGTCCATCATTTCATTTCAATGGACAATATTCAATTCCAGTTTTGATCACAAGTTTGTTCCTGTTTCTCTCCTTGATCATTGTGAACATGCATAGGTGGGTTCATTGATATCACCCCAGGTTCGACTATAGAAATTGAAATGTTTTACTCAGCATTAAATGAAGTTGCTTAATTCCTGCTTTGCAGTGCACTGACCATAACCTTGCATGTGTTGATCATATTGCATTACATTCCATGGTCTTATTTGGCCTCTTCCTGAGGGGAAGAGGCTATAACAATATATTATAGGGGTTTGTTTCGTTCTTATTTCGCAAGTATAAATGCAATTTTGAACTAATGCTAACATTAATTCACAGGTATTAAATGTTATGTTATTATGAGTAAAGGCTTAAGTTATTATAATGGGGCGATTGATAAATAATTTCCAGGTGTTGTCAGTGCATGTAGCTGTGATGTCGGGAATTAGAGATGGGGAAAATGGGAGGATGACAACATATGGGAGATGGGAAAACTGGAGGATGACAACAACTGAGGGATGGGAGGATGACAACAGATGAGGGACCAGAGGATCACAGTGATTTGATCTTGGTTTTTTGAGGCTTCCTCTAAGTGAAATGCTGAGTTTCATCTTTAAGATATTGTTCTAGTGTAACCAATTACAAAGCTATCAATGGAACCTGTAGTAGCAGAGGCAAAGAAGACAACATATAATAAAGCATATGCATACCTCAAAGCACAACTCTTACCATTTCCAATCTCAGAGTCAAATGGAAAGCCAGTAGAGGCAGTGCCAAGAAAGCATATATTCCATTTATCGGTGGGATTGTTGTTCGAACTCGAACTCGAGCTAATGAATCAGCTACTGGGGTCTCTACCACTCGGTATGTTGGCATATTGGGGCCTAACCCAGGTTCAGAGGTGATTTAGCTAAACAAATCCTGGTACTACTGGCCCTTTTGGCAACAGTCAGCGGAGTGAGGACTGAGGTCTCAACCGAAGTAGTATATGAGGGTGTTAGAATGTTATGCCCCTATACTATTAGTGTAACCCCTTATTGTTATTAGTACAACCCACTTATTATATTGATGTACCAATGTAGTGCCCATATTGTTACTATTGTGCCACATAGAAGCCCACTATTGTTATTATCGTGCCCTTACATTATTATTGTTATGTTGGCTCTGATTATGTTATGACCCCTTAGACTCTCATATATAGAAAGGAGGTCTTTTCATTTGTATCATCCAAGAATTGTTCATTTATGTAATGTAAAGGAGGTTTCACCCTCAAAGAGGCTGAATTCTAAGGTGTTGATCTATCTTTTCTATCTTTTCTTGAGCTGGTTTCATAACATTTGGTATCAGAGCTTTGGGATTTTAGGGTTTCGTTGCTCCAAACAGGTCATTGTGGCATTTTCGCTATAACTTTTTTTCTGTGACGTTTCAGAAGCTAAAAACAAAACCCATTTGAGAAGACATCACAATGAAGCTCGGGTCCAAATTTTAGAGCTTTTCGCGCTATATTTGCGGAGATATGATATGAGGAAGTTGGTCTTTTTGCAGACTGCTGAATTACATTCCAAACAAGTGACCTGGGGAAAATCATCATAATTTTCTCTCTGAGCATCGGATTGAAATTTCGTAAGAAGGTGCAGAAAGAGGATGGACTGTATATATTTTTCATAGCCAAAGGTTAAAACAGGGACCCGTGGCATGTCGTACAAGTTCGCTCTACGGAACTAGTCTATAATCAGGTCACTGTGGGAGATTTGGCATAACTCGTCCTTGGAGAATCCAATTTGGATCAGACTCGTGGAATTGGAAATAGGACGCAGAGGGCTACTATAGGTCACAATTTCAGAACTTAAAGATCCGAAAGTACAGAGTTATAGTCGTTTCAAGATCGAGCTCCTAAAATCAAGAAAAAGCAAGATGAGGAAGTTTGATGGCAAGGATCCGGTAAATTGGATACTTCAGATGGAGCAATACTTTGATCTACATGGTGTACCACTATTAAAAAAGGTATGTATTTCATCTTCATATTTAGAACCGGATCAATTTTTATGGTATGAAAGGCTTTGTTCTCATAAACAACTTGTTACGTGGTCAATTTTCACAGAGGCAATGATAGCACATTATGAGGATACAAAGAGCAACACCTTATTTAGAGCAACACCACAACAATTAGAAAGAGTAAAAGGGATTTGTGACATAGTGGAAAGCAAAATTATGGAAACCAAGAAGCATACCCCTCACAACTATAAATATGGAAGTGTTGTTTCTCCTAGCCTTCCACAACCTACAAGGGTTGCACCACAACAATTGGAAGAAAAAAGAGAAAAAGGGCTTTGTTACAATTGTGATAGCAAATGCACTAAAGGTCATAAGTGTGCTGAGAAGAAATTATTTTACATAGAATATGAAGAGGAGGAAGAAAAGGATCAAGAAACATCAAAAGAAGAGGATATACGCCAGGACCCCACCCCAGAGAAAGAAGAAATGAATCACACCATATCTTGTAAAGCATTGGCAAGAATTACCACTCCTCAAACTCTCAAGATAGAAGGACATATCAAGAAGAAAAAGGTGTAAGAAGTGAAAGATCACATTGAGAAAGAAGAAATGAATCCAACCATATCTTGTAATTCATTGGTCAAAATTACCACTTCTCAAACTATCAAGATAGAAGGACATATCAAGAAGAAAAATGTTCAAGAAGTGAAAGATCACATTGAGCATCAAGAAATGAATCCAACCATATCTTGTAAAGGATTGGAAGAAATTACCACTCCTCAAACTCTAGAGATAAAAGGACATATCAAGAAGAAAAAGGTTCAAGGAGAGAAAGATCACATCAAGCATCAACAACAAGTTCTCTAACTTTTAAAGGATAACGCCACTTCGGCGCAAAATCAAACGAAACAACAGGTAGATCAACATCGTAGTGAAAAATGTTTTGATGTGGGTGATGGGTATTTTTACTGCTACATCTCAAGAAAGCTATTTATGAGAAAGAAATGTTGGCAATACTACATGCACTTAAAAAATGGCGACCTTACCGAATGGGAAGACTCTTCAAGGATGAGGATGTGGAAGCATTGTTTTGTGCTATTTCTATTATCCAACCAGATTGGATAAATGAAGCAAGGGATGAATGGAAGAAGGGCAAAGAAGTATGGCCACTTATTCAAAAGTTGCAAAAGATCCCAATTCAAACAATATTTCCAGAAATTGAAGAGGAAGGAAAAATCATATTGGAACCTGGAGAAGTCACAGAAACAAGAACCCAACAGCTATGAAATCAATCAATTTCAGAGTATCTCATCAAGTGGAAGAACTTACCCGCTGAAGATTCCACATGGGAGGACAAGAATTTTATACAGAAGCATCAATAACTACTCAAGCGTTGAGGACAACGCTTTTTGAAGGAGAGGGGCATGTTATGCCCCTATACTATTAGTGTAACCCCTTATTGTTATTAGTACAACCCACTTATTATATTGATGTACCAATGTAGTGCCCATATTGTTACTATTGTGCCACATAGAAGCCCACTATTGTTATTATTGTGCCCTTACATTATTATTGTTATGTCGGCTCTGATTATGTTATGACCCCTTAGACTCCTATATAGAGAAAGGAGGTCTTTTCATTTGTATCATCCAAGAATTGTTCATTTATGTAATGTAAAGGAGGTTTCCCCCTCGAAGAGGCTAAATTCTAAGGCGTTGATCTATCTTTTCTTGAGCTGGTTTCATAACATAGAACCAGGTTTCCGCACCTTGGTTATTTCTGATGAGTTCAAGTGGTCCGGGATTTGACCCTGTGTGCACGTCGCTACGCACACTTACCCGTACCTCGTAGCCAGTGGTGCTGCCTTTATGTAGCCCTACTCGGGGGTTGAATGTTGTTATTACCAAAGTCCATACTAGTATTTCACTGCTAGTTGATTAACTTAGCTTATGTGCATGTGTAAAATATACTTAGAAATATAAATCATTCATACAAGTGCGTGCAGTAAATAAACAATATATTTGCAATTGATATAAAACATGTAAAAACTCAAGAATAGATACATGGAATTTAGGTAAAACTTATCTTTATTATTCTTCTTCCTTCGGTTATACAATCGACTCCGCCCTGCTCACTCAGCTGCAGGGGTCCGCGCACTCAACTGCAGACAACTAGGCCTCTACACACTCAGCTGTAGAGCCTTCTCCTACTCTACGACCCAAGACACAATTTACACTTTGCTCCTATTTATCTATCTCATATTTCGCCCTTCTTTTACAACTTCGATCCTCACTCTTATTTATACAATCCCATGGTCTGCAGAACATGGGTAGGCCGACATTACATTAGAAAACTAGGGCAGACAACCCTGTGACTCTATCATACATTTCGCGCCCGTAATTCGCGGGGCTTTACAACATCATTCGGTCAAAACATGGGCTTTGAGCCCCAAAACATGCCTTGGGGGGACTCCATGCCCAATAGGCCCCCAACACAAACATCTTGACTCGTCCTCAAGAAACTCTGTTGACGCGGCAATCTTCGTGCGGAGTCCCACCAACTGTTCCTGAACTGTGCTGATGTCGGCAATGTATTGCACCGCTGCTTCTGGGTCTATTACATCCTCGGCTCCGTGTCTGAATTGTTTCCCTACATCTGTACAAGCATCTGTTGGGTATGTTTATAGTCCCGTGCCATTTTCCGGCTCCTTAGAGCGCGAAAACTATGCTTCAGCCAGCTAGTCAGATAGTTGTCCCACCGGTGTAGGGCTTCAAGCCGCTGCCATTTACTTTGCCTCGGAAGGGTTATCCATTTAGTTTGCCTAGCTAGACCATGTCTCTGTATGTGACCTTCTCAACCACGTATGGTCCCAGCCAATGCATTCTGATTTTTCCGGAAATTTTTCAAACTTACTATCATACAGCAGCACTAAGTCATTTACCTTGATGATGCACAACTTGATATGGTGGTCGTGGCAGTCTTTTTCACGCTGCTTTGTACCTGCTAATGAAACCTAGCCAAGAACCGTTCTTCCTCAAGTTCTTCCAATTGCGCAAGCCTCTCCTCCAAAGCTTTGCGGTCTGTCATCCCTGTGAGCGCTGCTATGTGTAGACTAGGTACGATATATTCCATCGGCATGACAACTCCTACGCCATGAACTAATCAGAAGGGTGTTTTTCCCGTCAGTTTCTTACACATTGTCCTATAAGCCCATAGTACTACAGGTATGCGCAGGTCTCAGTCGGTTCATTGTCTGTTGCACACTTTAGTTAGCGCATGTTGGGTTGTGTTATATTCTTTCCACTACTAGCCCACGTAGTTAACCGGGAGCTTACAAGGGGGGCGGAGCCCCCCCTTCGTTTCGGCGATTGTGTAGCGGGGTGGGGTCACAGGGGGTTTGAGGGGTATAGGTAACCCCACTCTATGGGGTCCGGGGCAGTGCCCCGAAATTTTTTGTTTTTTGACCCTATATTAGGTTGGGCGGACCTACCTACGGTTTTGTGCATGATTTTTCGCACATGGTTTTGGACGCGATGGTTTTCGGTCCATGGTTTTGGACACAACGCTTTTTAGTCTATGGTATTGGATGCTTCAACATGTATAAATATATATTGTAACATTGAAAGGAATATAATAAAAAATCAAGCCGGTAGTCCTGGTTTTGGGATCCAGGGGAAAATCTTTGTGTATATGTGTTTTATGTGTTATGCTCTTCCATTATTTATTTTCTGTGTTTAAAAATTCGTATGCAGGTAATTTATGTACGGGGCTAAAACCTACATTTGGTATCGAAGTTGTTTTGGCTTCAAGGGGACACCTTTGTTGCTAAGGGGTTTCGCTTGGGCCTATGGTAGACCCTGTTCAATGGGAGATTTGTGAGATCGATTCTGGTGGTGAAAGAAGATGGCGAGCAGTGGAAAGATAGAGATCGAGAAATTTAGTGGTGAGATTTTTGAATTGTGGAAACTCAAGATGGAGGATCTGTTGGTGGATAAATATCAGTGGATCATGGTAGATCTGGGTACTAAACCAATGGGATTGTCTGATGAAGAATGGAAGAAGTTGGATCGGAAGGAAAAAAAACAATACGATTGTGTGTCTTAGATTCAATATTGTTGAATGTATCAGGGAAGCTACAACGAAGGCTTTTTGGGACAAGTTAGGGACTTTCTACCAATCTAAGTCTCTGGTGAATAAATTGTTCCTACGGAAAAAGTTGTATAACCTGAGGATGAAAGATGGAGACTCAGTGACAGAGCATCTGAATGCATTTAATACTGTGGTAAGTCTGTTATTATCTGTTGATATTAAAATTTCAGATGAAGATAAGTGCATCAGTTTGTTGTGTTCTCTACCAAATCCGTGGGATAGTTTGGTTATTGCAATAGGTAGCAATGCATCTGCCTTGTAGTTTGATGAAATAGTCTCATCCTTGCTGACGGAGGAGATGAGACGGAAAAATATGGAGAGCCAAAATGGTGATGCCTTGTCTGTACGAGGACGGTCCAGAACAGAAACAAAAATAAGTCATCGAGTGGGAGATCTAAATCTCCAAGAAAACCTTTAAAGGTGGTTTGCTGGAAATGCAGAAAGGAAGGGCGCTACAAAAGGGACTATAAATCTAAAGCTCCTGATAAAGGAAAGGGATCTGATGATGCTCCTTCTGCAAAGGCGAAAACCACCTCCGATGAAGGTAGGGATGTGTACTTGGCTTCCTCAAGTACACATGTAGATCATGAGGCATGGTTGATTGACTCAGGTGCATCCTTTCACTTCACTCCTCATAGAGAGTGGTTCAGCGAGTATGAGAAATATGATGGTGGTGATGTCTTCTTAGGGGATGATAGGAGAGCTAGAATCGTTCGTCGCAGAAAATTAAAGTTGAAGTTGCAAGGTGGAAGGGTTTGAACACTTTTGGGTGTTCTGCATATTCCTGCATTGGCCAAAAATCTAATTTCTGTAAGTACACTAGATGATGCAGGTGTAAAAATAGTGTTCGAGAAGGATACCTGCAAGATCGTTCGAGGAGCACTAGTATTGATGACGGGAGTTCAGATTGGAACTCTTTACAAGTTGAAAGGTAGCACTGTTGTTGATGGGTGCAACAGTTTCGTGGTTCCTGAAAGTGGAATAGAAAATCTAGTGGTCTCTGTAGAGAAGACCATGTTGTGGCATTAAAGGCTTGGACATATTAGAGAGAAGGGCCTTCGAATACTTCATGGTATATGGTAGAAGGTATGAGTAATATCTCTCTGGATTTTGGTTTCTATGAAAATTGTGTATATGGGAAGTAGAATTAGGTGAGTTTCCCCTCTGGTGGTAAGAGGGCGAAACAGATATTAGAGCTTGTGCATAGTGATGTGTTTGGACCTGTGAAGGTTCCATCACTGGGTAAGTCTGTGTACTATGTATCATTTATAGATGACTTCTCAAGGAATACATGGATATATTTCCTTAAGAAGAAATCTGAAGTCTTTGAGAGGTTTAAAGAATTTAAAGCTCTGGTGGAAAACCAAACAGAGAAAAAGATAAAGGTGCTAAAGACAGATAATGGTGGAGAGTTTTGCAATAATGAATTTGAAGATTTCTGTAAGAAGTGTGGTATAGCACAGCAGAAGAATACTCCATATACACCTTAGCAAAATAGAGTTGCAGAAAGAATGAACAAGACATTGATGGAAAGGGCAAGATGCATGCTCAGTGGTGCCGGGTTAGGATAGGAATTCTGGGCAGAGGCGGTGGAGACAACATGTTACCTAGTCAATAGATCACCTTCATCAGCGTTGGAGGATAAGACTCCACAAGAGGTATGGATCGGTAAGAAACCCTCTTTTTCACATCTGAAGGTATTTGGGTGTGATGTATATGTACATGTTCTAAAGGAAAAAAGAACCAAGTTAGATAGTAAATCTGAAAAGTGCATCTTTATGGGGTATATGGATGGTTTAAAGGGTTATAAGCTTTGGAACCCAGTAACAAGGAAGGTTGTGTATAGTTGAGATCTGGTGTTTAGAGAGGTAAAAGATGTTATTAAACATGAAGTCCAACCAAATGAACCTAAGAAGATAGAGTTTGAACTTAAGGAAGAAGAATCAAATTCTACAATAGAGGAGGAATCAAAAGATGCAAGGCCACAAACTCTAGGTGTGAGAAGATCAGTTCAAGAAAGATGGCGGCCAGAAAGGTATAGTCCATCTTCTTTCTGTTCAAATTTTGCTTTATCTATTACTGACGATGATCCCATAACTGTGAAGGAAGTAGTAGATTCAAAGGATGGCAAACTCTAGAAAGAGGCCATGGTTGATGAAATGAAATATTTGCACAAAAATGAGGCTTGGGATCTGGTGGAGTTGTCGGCTGGAAGGAAACCCATTAGCAACAAATGGGTGTTCAAGAAGAAGACAAATGCAGAAGGAAAGGTGCAAAATACAAAGCTCGGTAGGTAGAAAAAGGTTATTCCCAGGTGTCATGAATTGATTTTGATGATATTTTTTCTCTTGTTGCCAAGGTAACTTCTATTAGATTACTTTTATCTATTGCTGCTACTTTTGATTTTGAGGTAGAATAGATGGATGTGAAGACAACATTTCTTCATGAGGATCTGGAAGAGGAGATCTACATGAAGCAACCTGAAGGTTTTTTGGTGAAGGGTAAGAAAGAACTAGTATGTAAGTTAAAGAAGTCTCTGTATGGGTTAAAACAGTCACCAAGGATGTGGTATCAGAAATTTGATACATTTATACGGGGACTTGGCTTCACCAAAAGCAAAGCAGATCATTGTGTGTATTTCAAATTAATTTGTGACCGTGTTATTTCTCTGGTCTTGTATGTGGATGATATATTGTTGGTTTGAAATGAAAAATAAATTATCCAGGTTTTGAAGATGCATTTGTCCTCCAAATTCGACATGAAATATCTTGGTGCTGCAAACTATATTTTGGGCCTGGAAATTAAAAGAGATCGGGCAAAGAGAAAGATCTTGTTAAACCAGAGGAATTATGTCGAGACAATACTGCAGAGGTTTAATATGCAGTATAGTAAACTGGTGAAGGTTCCTATTCCTGTAGATGTGAAGTTATCTGTTGAACAGTGTCCCAAGACATAAGAAGAGAAAGAGGACATGTCCCATGTTTCATAGGCAAGTGTAGTCAGTATCCTGATGTATGCAATGGTCTGTACTAGACCAGACATTGCACATGCAGTGGGAGTATTGAGTAGGTTTATGTCGAAACCAAGGAAGGAGCACTGGACAATAGTGAATCGAGTTTTCAGGTATTTGTGTGGCACTAGTGATTATGGTTTGTGCTTCCAAGGAAGACCAGGATTGGACAGAGTGTTGGATATTCGTGGCTTTGTTAATGCATATTGGGCTGGAGATCTGGATCAGAGAAGATCTACAAGTGGGTATGTTTTTAACCTATTTGGAGGTGCATTCAGTTGGATGAGTAAGAAAAAATTTGTAGTGGCACTATCAACTACAGAGGCAGAATACATGGCAGCCACTCATGCAAGCAAGGAAGCAGTTTGGTTGTAGATATTGTGTTTAAGTATGGGGTTAGTACAGGGAGCTATAAGGATAAACTATGACAGCCAAAGTGCAATTTTCTTGGCAAAGAACCCTACATATCATTCAAAGATAAAGCACACTGATGTTCAGTATCACTTTGTGAGGGATATGATAGAAGACAAAAAGGTGTTGCTAGTAAAGGTGGACACTTTGAAGAATACTACAGATGCATTGACAAAATATATGAGCTCTGAGAAGTTCTCTTGGTGTAGAGAAACAATGGGTGTTGCAAGGCGAGTTAAATGACTAAGCTCTCTTGTGGCCCCTTGTGGAAAGAAAAAAACAAATGGGAGAATGTTGGGTTGTGTTATATTCTTTCCACTACTAGCCCACGTAGTTAACCACGGGGTTAGAAGGGGGGTGGAGCCCCCCCTTTGTTGCGCAAATTGCGTAGCTAGGGGGGGGGTTACAGGGGGTTTGAGGGGTGCAAGTAACCCCACTCTATGGGGTCCGGGGTAGCACCCTAGAAAATTTTGTTTCTGGACCCTATATTAGGTTGGGCGGACCTACCTATGGTTTTGTGCATGATTTTTCGCACATGGTTTTAGACGCGATGGTTTCGGTCCATGGTTTTGGACGTGATGGTTTTTGGTCCATGGTATTGGATTCTTTGACATGTATAAATATCTATTGTAACATTGAAAGGAATATAATGAAAATCAAGCTGGTAGTCCCAGTTTTGGGATCCATGGGAAAATCTCTATGTATATGTGTTTTATGTGTTATGCTCTTGCATTGTTTATTTTCTGTTTTTAAGAATTCGTATGCAAGTAATTTCTGTATGGGTTTAAAACCTACAACACAGTCTCCAGTATTTTGTTGAATGCTTCAACTGTCCCATTGGCTTCTGGGTGATACGATGTGCTTTTCTGATGATACATCTGGAACTCTTCTGTTATTGCGATGATGGTTTCATTCAGGAAATGTGTACCACGATCACTCATTAATATCTTCGGACATCCGAATTAGGTCAACACATGTTCAAACAATAACTTTGCTGTTGTAGCAGCCATGTAGTGTTTGACCGGCTTCACTTCCACCCATCGTGTCAGGTACTCCATCGCAGTGATGATGCAGCGCGTGCCCATTTTTCCCTGAGGTTTGATTGGTCCCACAAATTTGATTGCCCATTTCTTGAATGGCTATAGTTTCATTTATGGATTTAATGGCATCTCATCCCTCCACGATGGTTTTCTAGTCCTTTGACATATATCGCAAGCCTTACAGTGTGATTTCGAATCCTAGTGTAGGGTTGGCCACCACAACCCTGCGCAGAGAATCTTTTGTGCGGCCGCTTGTCCTACATAGTGTCCTCTTGCAGCGCTGCCATGTGGTTTCGCGAGGATCTAACTTCGTTCAGATTCTAGTACGTACCTTCGCAATATCTCATCATTTCCCATTTGTATAGGTGCCTTGTGATGACAGAAAAGTCCATCGCATGCACCACCAATTCCTTCTTCTGTTGGACAGAGTATTCCTTCGACGCGGTCCCTGTTGTCAGGAAGTGGATTATATCTTTGAAGTGCTCGTCCTCGACATGTACAACAAAGAGTTGTGCATCAGGTAATCCTTCCTCTAAACTAGTGGGTTCCTCGCCTGTCTCAACATGCAATAAGTGATCTGGTCCTTTGTTCAATCATCCAGGTTTTACCACAACTTCAAAGTCATATTCTTGGAACAATAAGATCCACCTACATATGCGCCCCACAACACAGTCTTATTGACCAAGTACTTTATTGTGGAATTGTCTATATACATCTTGAAATGTCCTCCTAGCAAATAGTGTCGGTATTTTTAGAGCACATACACCATCGCTAACCCCTCGCGCTCGATTGTTGAATAGTTCTTCTCAACGTTAGACAATCTATGACTTGCAAATGCTATAGGGTGGTCCAAGCCCTTACCGCCCTCTTGTGTGAGCACTACTCCCAGCGCGATACACGACGCATCAACATGGACATGAAACTCCACATCCCATTTTGGGAAGACCAGGATTGGAGCGGAGGCCAATTTCCCTTTTAGGACATCCAAGCTCTTCATGCAATCATCATTCCAGTAGAATGTGACATCCTTTTTCAATAATTTCTCCATCGGCGCGGTGATTTGGGCATAGCTTTTGATGAACTTCATGTAGTACCCTGTGTGTCCCAAGGTAGCGTGCAGCTGTTTAACACTTCGTGGTGCTTCCAAATTTAGAATTACTGCAATCTTCGCAGGGTCCACCATCAGCCCCTGTTTTTAGACCACGTGTCCCAACAGGTTTCCAAAGGGAACAAGGAATGTGCACTTCTTAAGGTTTAGCACAATCTGGTGTCGTCGGCAAGTATCCAGCATCAAGCGTAAGCTTGCTACATGGTGTTTAACTAATCTAAAGACAGTCCAATCATCCAGATAGACCTCCAGGAACTTGTGGATGTATTCTTTGAATGCGGCAACAACGATGCGTGAAAAGATGGTTGGCGTGTTCTTTAATCCAAACGGCATAACGGTGTATTGAAAGCAGCCCCATTCCATTGTGAAGGTCGTCTTGCTCCTGTCTTCCGGTGCAATTTTAATCTGATGGTACCCTAAGAACCCATCCATGAACGAGTATGCTTCTTGTCCGCCAACGTTTTCCAATACCTCATCTGTGAACAGTGTCCAAAATGGGTCATGTACATAGGTGTCATTCAGCTTCCTGAGGTCCATGCATATTCTTATTTAGCCCTTCTACTTTTTCTCCTGTACTACCATAGGGCTTACCCAGTCGGATTCTTCCAACGGCTCAATAACTCCGGCTGTGAGCATTTTGTCTAATTCTACATGGACCTTTTCCTTGTACTTCATATTCAAATGGTAAGGCCTCTACTTGACCGACTTTGCGTTGGGTTTTAGGGTGATCTTCATCATCCCTAAGTCGCCAATGATCCCTTTTAAATCTGTAATTTTGGTCGGGAATAAGTCTTGGTATTCACCAACCTTATCCACCTTGGCATCATCCCAATAGTCACCGAGTGTTTCATACTTTGGTTCCGCCTCCATCCCAATGTTTACCTACTTTGCTTTTAGTGGTGTGGTGATGTTGGGATCCCCAATAAATTTTCCTCGAACCTTGCAACAACCTTTAGTTTCGAGAATGTTAATATTCCGTGGGTCCTCATTATCCTCCTCAATATTTGCATTGTAACACTCCAGCGTGCAGCTCAACTATGTCGCCCATTCCAATTGAAGCACTTCCATTGGCTCCTGGGGTATTTTGAAGGTAGTTGCTTTTACTGCTTGTAGCGCATCATCAACAATATCCCACCAATGATCCTTAAACATGAAGGTAAGCAGGAATCCTTCGCGCAATATGTCCCATTCGCTCGTGCCATGGTAGAGCTCCGTCTCAATATACCAATTCATGGGTATGACATCTAGAGTATGACAGAAAAATACACCCATTCAGGTTGGGGCTCCTCCCCATAGACCTTGGTCCATTTCGCGAGGTGTGTACGTGGGTCATCCCGTCTGTCATACTTGTCTACTAGCCACATCTGCGGTTTCCCAAACCGTAGGTGCATCATCCTTCTACATCTGCGCAAGTTCTCAAAGCATCTCTGATGCATACCCTACCACCTTGCGGGCGTAGCGCACAGTGCCCATTTCAGAGCGTCAAAACACTGTTGTTCTGACACTTTTCTTTCAAATTTGGTCAAGAATTCATCCACCGTTGTCAACTCGTCGTACATAGGCAGATCCCTTACCTCAGTTGTCATGTAGCACAATGATTGTACCATCATGTTGCAATTGAGCGTGGTTACCTCGTGTAACCAATTCCGCCATCGTTCTATTTCCTTATCTGAATCCGAAGTGCAGGAGCTTTCGCGCTCCCACGAAATCTTGTCATCCGCTATTGGATTCACCCAGTCCTATTCCCAAGCGATTATATTGTAGATACAATCTAGATTAGCGTCGCTTTCGTCATCGCGCACTGGCTCTCTGCAGCGCGATCCTTCCGCAGGGTCTAAAGGTACCACTACGCACAATGACTTTTTCTCAAAAACCATTTTGCGCTTCTTCAGATTTATCACTTCGTTCATATCAGTGGCCCAATCTATTCCTAGTAGCGCGGGATAGGGATTGTTGTCATCAACAATCTCTATCACTTCGAAATCTGCAAGCGCACTCGCACCTTCGATGTCTACCATTATTCCCTGCAATCTTCCCATCGGTAGGATCTTCTGTTGGTTCACCATTCGTAATTGAATAGGGGACCATTGCAACATGGGTCTGCCCATGCGTTCCCATGTCTTCTTTGGAAATACATTCGCGTCCGACCCTAAATCTAGAATCACTTGATCCATTTCATATTCCCCAATTTGCGCAGTCAATCTCATCTCCCTTCCTGCTCGCGTTGTGTGCTTCCAGACTACGCACGGTTCTCCTGACCCAGTGCACCTAGCGATGAGTTCCTGCAGTCCCTTCACAGCCTTGTTGTTTCAGAGCAGCTTCATGCATGTCTCCAAAAAGGTAGTAAGCATTGATTGGTCCATCTCCGGTTCTAGTTTGTCCTTACTACCTGAAGTGGAGGCATTTGTGAAGCTCTTCTTATCTTCCATGAATGTCTCCTTGGCGTGTTCCAAATCGAACTCTGGTTCCTTTGAGGGAACCTTGTGAACCCAAGCACTTTCTTCGAGTTGCTTGCCCTTGTCATCTCCTGTCGTTATACCGCTTCGAAGCACGATGTTTACATTCGGGTCCTCTTGGCATGGTTCAGACCTCATCATTTGCAGATTCTGAGCCGGGGGAGGCTGGAGTATTCCTTTATCGTGCAACCTCGCTATCAATGTGGGGCAGTCCTCCATTTCATGATCAAACTGGGTACAATATAAACATGATGCTCTTGTCATATTTGTATAATCACAGGCATAATGCCCTCGTCCTCCCCATTGTAACAAATTAGCTGCCCACGACCCCTTCCTGGTCCCGTTCCACCTCGACCTCGACCTCGTCTGCACCCCTGAAATCCAGTGTGTGCCATCCCTGTATTTTGATCGAGGGCTCATGTTTCGGCCTGAACTCTGTAGGCACGAGTATGATCCATCATCAATTCAGTACTTCTATAAGTGCATTCATCATGGCCTAGTGACCTGCAGAAATTACAAAACAACTGCTGGGACATTTGCCTATACTTCTGTAATTGATGGCAGTTATCTACAACATGCTTCCCTCCTATCTGACAAATCCTGCACCATAATGCAGGCACTGCGCTCGATCCTGCTTGTGCCACTGGTCTCAATGGCATTGGCCCTCCTCCTGCTAGGTAGTTCATGAAGACTGGACAATTGTCCTTGTCGTGCCCCTTACCCTTGCATTTTATGCACCATACCTCTTCGTGCCCCTCTAGCCACGTTATCCTATCTTGTTTCAAACTCTGCATCTCAATACACAAGGTTTGCAATTGCGCATGGATCTGTTGAACTCCCAGGTTAGGATCTTGTATTGGGGTTTCGTGTTGTCTCATCGCCATCTCCAAGGCTTCGGCTTGAGTGCTTAACTTCTGTTGTGGCAACACGTTCCTTAGATGTGGTGTTAGTGATGCTACAAACCACGCGTGGTGTTGTGCATCCGTCAAGGTCATATTAGCTTCATGGATCTTACCCTTCAGTCTCTGATCAAGCTCCCAAGGGGTCTCGCCTGGAAGCATCGAGATTTCCTTAAACCCAATAATCGGTTATGTTTCTGATTTTGGCCTGCTAAATTCCCTGTTCAGCGCAGCTTGGATATCCACAATTCCTATGTTTGGATTGTCATTGGAATGCCTGATGTATCATGTTAGTGCGCGAACCTGCAAGGCGCTAACCAGTGTTGCCTTCTTGATATTATCATTCGTGACTCCTTGCGATTCCCATATAACCTTTACTACGAACCAAAATTGGTTCATATCTTCGTTTCCTACTCATCTGAATATTGACAACTTTATTGCACTCACCATATTAAATTGTGGTGGTGGCGGAGGTGGTGTGGGCTAAGATGGGGGTGAGGATGGTGAAACTAGTGGTGGTGTAGGTGGGGGTGGTATGCGCGGAATTCGCTATCTTATCAGAATGATCGTGCTTCTTGGTGAAACTTCTGCGAGCTCCTCCTCGCTCTCTCATGGAGGTGAAATCAAGGGACTAGTCTCTAATACTTCGCTACCTTCGTTTATGTAGATCCTCCCATTTCACGTAGCCCCAAACATCAATTTATTCGCATAACCTGCTTTCGACACAGTAGCATTTTAATCCAAGTGTTCAAAGATTTAATGTACTTACCTCGCGGTCCTTTGAGGAAATGTTACTCTGCCTTGTTGTAGCTGACTGAAGTATCTACTGCGAATTCAATGATAAACCCTCCTATGATTCGATCGAGCCAATGATCCACAACACGCACAATCTTATCTTCCGATGCTTCTAGTCTGTGCACCAATTCTGGAGACCACACAATTGGTTTGTCGAGCCTACACCTTCCCTAACTGTCTGCTAGCTTCACGATCCACTCATACAACTTAGAGGGGAATGATGCAAAGAAAATTTCCTAGATTTCCGTATATAAGTAGCGCTCCAACCACTGTTTCTTCGATACTTGCGGATTCCTATTTTCCTACGTCGCGAACTCGTGAATTTTTCTGTCCAGCCACCCTTTACTTTCTTTCTTTGTCGAATTCCAATTACACGAAATCTGACATCCCTTATGTAGATCCCGGTCCTAGGAACGGAACCATTTGTTGGCTTATTGGGGCCTGACCCAGGTTCGGAGGTGATTTAGCCAAACAAATCCTGGTACTACTGGACCTTTCAGTAATAGTCCACGGAGCGCAGACTGAGGTCTCACTCGAAGTAGTATGGGAGGGTGCTAGAACTAGGTTTCTGCACCCTGGGGATGTCTAATGAGTTCAAGTGGTCCACGGTTCGAAACTGCGCACACGTTGCTATGCACACTTACCCGTACCTCGTAGCCTGTGATGCTACCTTTGCATAGCCCTACTCATGGGCCGAACGCTGTTATTGCCCAAGTCCTTACTAGTATTTCACTGTTAGTTAATTAACTTAGCTTACGTGCATGTGTAAAATATACTTAGCAATATAAATCATTCATACAAGTGCGCACAGTAAATAAACAATATATTTGCAATTGATATCAAACATGTAACAGCTCAAGAATAGATACATGGAATTCAGGTAAAACTTCTCTTTATTATTCTTCTTCCTTCGGTTACAAACTCAACTTCGCCCTGCGCACTCAACTGCAGGGGTTTGCGCACTCAGTTGCGGACAACTAGGCCTCTACACACTCAGCTGCAGAGCCTTCTCCTACTCTACGACCCAAGACACACTTTACACTTTGCTCCTATTTCTCTATCTCATATTTTGCTCTTCTTTTACAACTTAGAGCCTCGCTCTTATTTATACAATCCCATGGTTCGCGGACCATGGGTAGGCCAACATTACATTACAAAACTAGGGCAAACACCCTGTGACTCTATCATACATTTCGCGCCCGCAATTCACGTGGCTTTACAACATTATTCGGTCAAAACATGGGCTTTGAGCCCCAAAACATGCCTCAAGAAGATTCCATGCCCAACATGGTGAGAAGGCAGACTTAGGTCAGGAAGGCAGGCTTTGGTCAGGGTAAGTTCAAGTAAGGTAAGGTCAGGTGAGGAAGATTCCACGCTAGGAATACTTAGGTCAGGGAAATTCAGGTAAGTAAGGACCCTCTCCTTTATAGTTGAGCTTGCTTGCACACCTCACTACTCTAAACTTTGATTTTTCTAGATATTATTCATGGTTCTGGCAATATCATGGACATGGCTGATTTCTTCATATTTTCCCTTTCATTGTTTCCGAAATCACAACCTTGTATTCCCAACATAATATTGATATAAAGCGTGACATGTATGAGTTTGACGACGCAGAATATAAATAGATCCTAAAATCTCCCCTTATATCATATCTTCACGAAAACCAGGAAGGCCTGGCAATTTTCGACCTATAAGCATTCCGAACCCAAAAGATGTTATAGTGATGGAAGCTTTAGCTACAGTATTAAATGAGCTTTTGAAGCTGGTCTTTAATAACTGCTCACATGGGTTCAGAAAGGAAAGAGGAACCAGGACATGCTCTTGGGAAATATTAAGTTGGAAAGACGTCAACTATTTCATCCCCGCTCTTGTAGTGGGGTGCTTCAACCATATTCCACACACCCAACTATTTTATTGGCTATTTCTGCCTGCTCAATCTTATATCTGTATTCTTCAAGGCAGATATGACCGACAAGGTTGGAAATCATTATGGATGAATGAACAAGGGAATTCTACTAGGCAGCCCCCTATCGCCAGTTCTGATGAATATATACATGCACCAATTGGATGTGCAGGTGAATATTTTTTTATCAGGGTGGTCTTAAGTCCATTACGTCCACTACATTGATGACTTACTGATTGGCTTTTATGGAGTGAAGCTGGTCCATCATAAAAATTTAGTCGATAAACTTCTTTCATTTATTGCAGATATTTCGTTGAGCCGATCCATTTCCATTCATGGTCCAGGAAATTCTTTCCTTTCTCTAAGCATTATAGCGAGAACTTATTCCGTGGATGCTTTGGGTCTGTTCACTTTGATTGGCCGAATTGAGGCCAAAATAAAACGAATAGAGTCTGATCGAAAACCATTGATTGGCTCGATTAGCAAAGAAGAAGCCAAGGAGGATGAACAACAACGCATAATCTCTTTTTGTAAGAACAAATCAGTCAGTTATCTGGGCTTCGATTGTCGCTACGAAAATGCGATAAAAACCAAAGAGTTCCTCAAAAGAAGGATGCTAAATGCATGTTTCTAGTGTTATCATTCGCATGAGGTGGACAAAGTCATTTCTCAGTTGAGAATATTTGATTGGTTCAAAAAGCAGGAAGGCGTCACCAAGAGACGGCTGGAGTCAACACAAAACCTCTCCTGCATTCACTAGCTACATATTTTTGAGGCACTCCATAATTCTATTTCGATCATATCATATTGGCGCTTTGCACTAATTGATGTATTGCGGTTGTGACCCTGTATCCCCTCTTGATTTGTCTATTTTCCGGATCTAGCTAGATATATCTATATCTATATCTTCCCGTTTACTCCCGAAACAAGTGTGAAGGCATGACCGACCTTTATTTCTCCAATTTCTACTAGTTTTTCTATATAATTGGAAGAGGACCTAGATATCTCTGCTAGAATACTATCGAATGGCCTCGGTTGCTTGAATTCCTAGAAAATGACCGACAAAGGCAACAAAACAAGCAGTTTCATAGCCAAAAGTTAAGGCCGTGGAAGAAAAGGCATAGACACCACCCGCAGTGAAGATAGAACCATGGACACCACGTGCAGTGAAATAGAAGCACCGACATTTGAACTAGAGCTAGTCGACTGAGTAGACCATTGGAATTGGGTAATTTACTCACCGTTATAGAGATCCTTCAGCCCAATTGATGTTCTTCAACCCAATTGATATTGACCAAGTTCTTATGGGCCTATCATTGGGGATTCGGATGCACAAGTTGATGATCCAATTGATCGAGTGAAAACAACAGAGATAGCATATAAGGAGATAGCAAAGGCAGCCGCATTTGGCTTAGTTTTATAACCCATTTTAGCTTCCCTACCACCACCTTATCACTGTCAAATGTTGAACCCCATAGTCGAAGTTGTCCCTTCTGTCAATCCCCCTAGTTGTAGAGATAATGAAATAGATCACACGACTGACCTTCCCTCAAAGCATGAGGCGAGTGGTTATGATATGACGCAGGTGATTCTACTAACCTTCCTGTGTTGTGGGTTGAAATGAATCTTGACCCATCAATCTTGCTGGAATCAATGAATCCCAACCCATTAAGGGTATACCTGATACTTTAACCCATCATGAACATGTAAGAAATAGGTTTTCATAGGTCCTAACCCAGCTCGCAACTTCTGGGTAATAAACACTGACCGGGGATCAACTCAAATTCCCCAGGATGAACCTGATCGATATGGTTTTTAATACAGTCTTCTTGGCCCATCCACGAATGAGAAAAGAAGTAGCCAAGTCTTGAACCAAATATGATTGAAACCGAGTACCTTCTAACAATTTTGGTTGCATTCTTATTGCTTTTGAACAATAAACCAAGCTAGCCCCAACCCAAGATGTAGAAAATTGGGTTCTAATTTATATCTTGTCTCCAGAACCGCTGAATCTAATTATTTAATGAACCTGCTGTTATATATGTCTCCCATAGAATTTAGAACTACTACATCCATTTATTTAATGAATCTGTTGTTATATGTCTCCCATATATGGGCTCAATAAAAAACAAATTAGATGAGCAAAGCATTTTCCGAGTGAACAAGCATCATTGTGGTTCGAATGCTTTTCGTGGGCTTTTTTTAATTTTATTTTATTACAGACAACAGAATTTGGTTAGACAATGAAAACTGTGAAGTTTACATATAAGCGCTCCAAAATTCTATGTTTTCTGTTAGTTTCCTTTTATCTGGAGTTGTATATTTCATCATTTTTTATAGTGTTGTTGGTTTCCTTTTATCTAGAGTTGTATATTTGATAAGTTTTAATAGAAAATTTACTTAAATGTGTTTTCTTTTCCGAAATCTTACACAAATTCAAAACCTTAAGAGAGACCATTCTTCCCATTACCCTTATTGGAGTTATAGTTAAATTTGTGTTAAACATCATTACCAATGAACGAACTTGTAGATGTTTAAAAGACTTAGAAAGCGATGTTAATTGGCTGCTGCTCAAAAATGTCTTGTTGCGTTCAGAGATTTCATTCAATGTTGTCAAATCTCTATGCACACGACATTCAATGCGCTATAAAATCTCTATCCACAAGGCAAGTAGAAACATAAACTTTATTCTTGCTTGCCAACTCTGGTTGTAATTGTGACCACCTTTGCTCTTGGCATCATGTTCTTGGGTAGGGACATGTTGCCCCGCAACCCACCTTGTTGATTTGTAATATTAACTTTTACTGGGCATGCTCATGCATCACATATTAACTTTTGCAGGTCATGCTCGCGGTTCGCAACGATTTGTAATATTAATTTGAATGACTATGACGTTAAATTTTAATTTGTGTTATTCATATGGGTGTTTTTACTATATATAAATTCAACATCTTGAAAAACCAAGGGGTTTTAAAACATTATAAAAACTAAAAACCAATTACAATATAACTAACTTATCTACACTTAGAAATTTTATATGTATATAAAAAATATTATCATATATGTTATTAAAAAAAATAAAATTGAAAATATATTATATATTTAGAAATAATATATTATATTTTATCTTAATTTTTTTTAACTTTGGTGGGACTACATCTTCATCATGTTAGAGTGTTTTTACAAAGCACGATCACCATCTATCCAAGACTTTCTGGACTATATTTTATCTTAATTATAAATAATTATATAAGAAATATTTTATGTTAAATATGTTAACGAAAAAAATAATTATGGTGTATGGTTTATAGCTAAAGAGCTAATAAAATATGAAATGATTCCTTTGTGTTTTTTAAATTTTCAAATAAAATTTAAATTTATTAATATATTATTAATTTTACATATTTTACTATAATAAAATTATAATTATAATTTAAGATAATAAATTTTTACTATAGTAAAATTATAATTATAATTTAAAGTAATAAATAAAAAATTATATTTTAATAAAAGATCTTTAAAATGATGTAAATTTAATAAAAACTTCTCTCATATATGATAATTGTATAGTGAAGTAGCTAAAAAAAAATTATGGATTTCTTTTCTTTCTTTTTTTTTTTTCAAAGTTTCAATACATATATATTAAATGTAAAGTGAAATGGCTAATAAATTATGAAATGATTTTTTGTGTTTTGAAAATTTCCATATATATGATGATGGTGGTGGTGGTTAATGTCCACTGAGACCAAACTTTGGTCTATTGAACCTAAAGAAACGAGTTATTTAGTTTGATTTAAGATTTTATTCCTATGCTCAAAAAGCTTGGAGAGAAGCCTCCCGAGCTCACTGTAATTTTGACAACGTAAAAGGCTAGGAAGGTCAGTATTGCAACAAATATTTTGAAATTGAGACCTAATGTGGTTATACGCGGGGCACTCTAAGCAGAAGTGATTTTCATCCTCGATGTTCGTATTCTCACAGAGATGGCAAAACCTTTCCATCCATGGTGTTTTAGGAACTGCCCAACGACTCGTTTCACTATGGAGCTCATGAGAGTTTTTTCTAATCTTGGCTATATTAATTTTCCTCTTTGAGCTAGATAAAACAGAGAGATTCTTTTGATCTTCTAGGGTGGGACTGATGACCTCCTTATAATATCTTAATTTTCTTTTAGCTGCTAAATCTTTCTCACACCAAATTTTTTCTTTGAACTTAGAAGTAAATCGATCTCCCAATGGTTTAACCAGGCCCTGGTGTATTTATACCAACCTCGTTTGTGCCTTAGGTGGTTTTGGTTGAAATTTAAAGCTAGCTTAGGAAGTCTATGGTCTCTTATGTTATTGAGCTTGTGCTTGTACAACAGAAGCCTAGTCATATCTAGGCTCTCGATAGGGGAAAGACCCACTTCTATAAGGAGAATAGGATAGGGTGTGTTGCTTTTAATTTTGAGGTTATACGTTATAAAATGCTTAATTTTGAGGGTGTGTTTCTCCAGGATTCTCTAGAGATGCTACAACCCCAAACCTCACATCCATATAACATAACCGAAGTGACTAAAGTTTCAAAGAGGAACTTCTTTCTATCCCACATTACGAGGTTTGCCGTTTTACAATTATTTTCAAGACCAAAATAAGCTTTCCATCCCCCATTAATCCTTTTCTCAATGTTATAGTTCTAGTTGAGCTTGTGATGAATATTAATTCCTAGGTACTTGTAGGAAGACACTTCCTCCAAGTTACTATTGTCATACATAAAATTAACGTAATTGTCCTTCTTGGATTTGATAATCATAACTTTTGTTTTGTCAATGTTAACAATCATACCCATGGTAAAACAGAGATCCTTAAGAAGTATAAGTTTCTTATCAAGATCAGATGGGCACCTTGCGAGAAGAACAATATCGTCAGTGTAGATAAGAAGGATGATGACTATCCCAGCTAAGATTGTCCCAGCACATCCTGCTTCCTCTAAACAACCTTCTAGCTTGTCAATGTAAATGCCAAATATGGTAGGGGTGAGGGGGCAACCTTGTTTAACTATGATATTACACTTAATATCTTTCGACCACCACTCATTGCTCTTTAACTTGGCAATTATATTCTCGTATAACCTTATAGCGGCAGCTCTCAACTCAGAAGGAACCTTTAGCTCTTCTAATCTATTCCAAAGGTTGTTTCTAGGAACCGTATTGAAATCCTTTCTAAAGTCCCCAAAGCAACAAAAGAGATTAGATTTATCATTGCGGCATTCCTCCATAATGATCCTAATCGTAACGAGGTGGTCTGTTGTTGAGTGTTTCTTTCTAAAACCCTCTTGGCCTTTAGCCCGCTTACCTTCACTTTCAAGCCATATGCTCAACTTCCTTTTCAAAATAATACCATATAACTTAGCTAGGAGAGGGCCGATCATAATTGTCCAATAATTAGAAGGGTTACTTGTATCCCCACTTTTAAAAATAGGGATAATGAAGCTTTGAGTCCATGGTTTAGGGAACCCTTGCTTGACCGCTTGATTGAAAAGCTTGTGAATGTGGGGAATAAGGATAGGACCTCCAAATTTTAAGATTTCCACCTAGTAACCTTCGATGTCCTTAGCTTTCCCATTAGCCAAACAATTAACCCCAAAATCAATGTCTTCTAATGAAAAGACAAGTTGTTAATAAATTATGAAATGATTTTTTGTGTTTTGAAATTTTCATATATATTTTAAGTAGTTGATTTTATAATATTATATATATATATATACAATGTATATATAAGTAAATTTGTTGAATATATATATATATATATGATAAAAACTTTGAGCATGTTTCTGCCTTGGCCTAGCCACCCCTCTCCTATGGTTACGTACAGCTTTGTCTAACATATTAAGTACATGTGGCACTCTCCTACACTCCTTACCGGAAAAAAAAAAGTGACATGGGATATAAGAGAAAGCTAACTCCATCCCAACTAAAAAAGTGACACTGACAAAGCCCTCACCCCAGACCTAAAATAATGGAGACTGTCCCAAGAACCCAACACCGCACCAAAGCAGAAAAACCATATATACAACCCAGGCTAATCAACTAACTATCATGCAAATTAACTAAATAGAAAAAAATAACGCTGACAAACCAAATACTTAAGACATTGAGGATTAAAGCCCTCACCACAGACCTAAAATAATGGAGACTGGCCCAAGAACCCAACACCACACCAAAGCAGAAAAACCATATATACAAGCCAGGCTAATCAACTAACTATCATGCAAATTAACTAAACAGGTTTTAGTTTTAAATTTTATTAAAAAAAGTTAGTTTGAAGTTAAAAAATAAAAATAAAAAATAAAATAAAATAAAATAATCCGTTTCTAGTTTTAAATTTTATTTAAAAAATTTGTTTGAAGTTTAAAATTTACATCTAAAAAATTCAGTTTCAAATTTTATAAAAAAAAAAAATTCACTATCCTGCAAAAGAATTAAGAGTCATAATCAACTCAATCAACTCACTATTATGCCAATTACCTAAACAGTTTTTAGTGTTAAATTTTATTAAAAAAGAGGGGACGAAGTTGGTGTCAAATTTAAAATTTACATTTAAAAAAAATTAGTTTCAAATTTTATTAAAAGAAAAATTACAAGTAATAATTGAATTTTATGAGAGACAATCATGAGTGATAATTAATATGCGTAACCACACTCCCAGTTCTGTATCTGCAACATTTGGTTCTTCTGGCTTCATTTATTCTCCAGTTCTGGATCTGGAATATTGGGTTCTTCTGACTTCAATTTTTTTTTACAGCAGAGTATCTGTTAAGGATTCAAAATTATGTTTATTTATAATATTATAAATTATTATTATAGTTTGAAAAGTGATACTTAAATTTTTTTAGTAAATATTATTTATTTAAATATATATGACAATTTTTAATTAAATAAATAAGTATATTTTTCAGGAAAAAAGAAAAAAAAAAGGAGGCAATGAATTAAATTTGTAAGAGTATTTTATTAGGAGTCGTCTAACGAGCCCGGACGGTCAAAAGTGGCCGGAATTCGGGCAAAATAATTTCAAAAAATCTTGTAGAGGCAGTTTTTGAATTGTGTTTTTGATGGTGGAAATAGATTCATCACCATCAAAAATGTCTAAAACACTTCAAATTTTGAAGTTTAATAATTATAACTTAGATTTACAAAAATCCTTGCCAAATTTTCTCTAAATATGACCAAAATTTCCATAACTTTCTATGGGACTCCTCTGCCTCGTTAGCCTACACGATTCTATTATTGTAAAAGTACCTCCAAAAACTTATTTCACGAAAACCGGACTGAATCAGGGCTCTGGCATTTTGGCGATCCAACGGGACTTGCCTCGGGAATTGAATTGAATGAAGAAAAATTCAAAATAATTTCCCTCGATCAACGCGATCGGCATGTGAGCATTGGAGATATGGGAAGGGTTGCTGCTTCGTTGTAAGGAAGGCGCCGGCCCGTCCCTTAAGACGTCGTTGTCTCCCAAATATTCTGCTTTCTAGCATAAAGCGCAGAGAAACATACACATGGCCATCGAAAATCACACATGTATAATTTCCTTTAAAGTTGTACATAATTGACTTTTTAGTTTATACCAATCTTATTCTTTGACTCTTTTACTCTCATTATGGTGAAGACTATTGACTGAAGCAAGAGTCTTTCAAACCCTCCCCTGAACATACATACACATGGCCATAGAAAAGCACACGTACATAATTTCCTTCAAAGTTGTACATAATTGACTTTTTAGTGTATCTTATTCTTTTGCCTCTGGCTTGAAGAATATAGTAGTGTAACGACTCCACATCATACTACTATTTACATACATACATATATATATATATTATAATGGGTTCGCACCATTATTCATTATATTTAATAACCATAACTATAATTCTTTACCGTAGATGAGGTGTGTACATTTGAATTTTATAACACAAGGTTTTCCTATATAGTTCTGGTTGCTAAATTTATGGTTTTGGGTTTGAGTGCACCATTATTCATTATATTTAATAACCATAACTATAATTCTTTACCGTAGATGAGGTGTGTACATTTGAATTTTATAACACAAGGTTTTCCTATATAGTTCTGGTTGCTAAATTTATGGTTTTGGGTTTGAGTGCCAACATTGATTTGAGTCAACATTAAATGTCTCTATCCTCGCAATCCTAATCCATTACTACTTGTTGCCTGCCGCACACAAGTTATCTTTGTCATCAAGCTACCACTGTGTTTTCTATACGAAGGAAGTGATATTCGTTTTTATTTCGGAATTGAATGCCCTGTTCTATTCTGGTACGTGGCACGGGGAGGTCATCCCACTGCAACTGCTCCTCTTAGGCCTCCCGCTTCATCGACGATGGATTGATTGGGAACCTAATCCGAGGGCTGAGCTGCTTCTGGGGATTAATCACATTCTCGATTGCGATGGCGGGGTTTTTCATTTGCTCCATTTTTCCTCAGCGCCGATCCGGTTCATCTTCCTCTCTTGCGGGCCTGTCATACGAGAGCTGCAACTCACAGCATTGCTCAGAGATAGGGTTATGGTTTTGATTCATGCGGGTGCTCCTCACGTAAGCTCGCATCCACAGAGGTAATTTTTATTTGCTTACAGAGATCGTTTTGTCACAATTTCTGATACTCAGTTGCTAATGTATGGTTTTTCTACAGAAGTCTCAGCTACTAGCTTGGGGTTTATGTAATATCCCTCCCCTTAATAATAAATAATAAATAATAAATAATAAATAATAAATAATAAATAATAAAAATAATTAATAAATAATAATTAATAATAGAAATAATAAATAATAATAAATAAATCACTAAATAATAAATAATAAAAATAATAAATCATAAATGTTGAATAATAAATGATATTAAAAATATATACAAAGAAAATAAATAAAAATAATAAAAATAAAAATAGTAATAACCATACTAAAACTCTAAATAAGAATAAATAGAAATAAAACAAGAAAACTATCAAAAAGAAGGAAATAAAACAAGAAAAGCTAAAAATCAAAAGAAAAGTAAAGAAACAAAACAAGAAAGCTAAAAATCAAAAGAAATTTGCATGTAGACACATGGAGTGTGTGCATGTGGTTCCCCTTCCAATGTTGTTCTATTTAATAGATGGTGAGGAAGATGAGAGGCATTCCTGCATTCCATCATTCCGAGATTCTATCTTGCATTCTCTTGGGAGAATGGAGTTCTAAGACTTAGGAGTCACTGGCAGTAGTACGTTGATTGAGGGCTCGGGGGTGGCCAGTTGTAGCAAATCCTTGCACAATTGAGCCTACGGTTGGGTGGAGAGTCGTCCCCAAAACCTTGTTGTCATCTGGCAGACATTGATCACAGATAATATAGGTATGTACTTATTTGTTGATTCTGATTTTAATTAGGAAATTAATTTTATATTTAATTTGGACTGTTACATATGGTATCATAGCTTTGGCTCAACCCTTAGGGCCTATGGGCATCTTAGAAAAAAAAAATTATTTTGTTGGAATTTTTAACTTGACTTGTTTTGAAGTTACAGGATGGTTACTTCCAGGAGGTCGCATATTTTTTCTACAAACTCTCGCTATACACATAAATTTTTTTATTCAGTGCATACTTACGGCATAGTTATATTTTGATGGTGTTCATTTTTAAAGTCATTCCTATGAGTAATCTCCACAGCTAATCTTATCATGTACATATTTTCATATCCGGGCTCCTTCTTGTTGTCCCCTGCATCTTTACTGGTTGTTTATTCCAATTTTCTTAATCCAGAGACCACCCAATTATTTATAATCAAATTTCTTGGGAATTGTTGGGGATTCTCAAGTAGAGCCCATGGAGGCATGGAAAGCTTTGTAATTGTACACAACGTGGGGTTTTAAAAGAGAAATTTTTTATTTTACCTTAATTAAATTAATCCATATTTTTTTTAATGAAGTGAAATAATTTAATTTAAATAGAAAAAAAAAAAGAATGCATGCAAGTAGTAGTTGTCCATAACCCCAGATTTTCTCTATTCTTGTAAAGCCCCTCTTTCCTTGATTATTAAAACCCTTGCGTGATAGCCCATAAATTATTCCTTTTACCTTAGGGAGTTTCCTCCTAATATATTATGTGAATTTTAATGAAAACGAATTTACAATACTCGATTCTCTTCCGTGAAAGAATGAAATGCAATAAGATTTATTTAATGGTAACTTTTGGTACTGTCAATAATTTTTTTGGGTGCCTCCACGCAGAGGGAACGGAGTTATAGATTATTAAATTTTGGGTCCTTCGAAAGATAGTCAAATAATTTAATTTTCAAGTTTTCTATCCTTATGTGATCCACCCCTCAATTGATGCAATTGCGAAGGAAGTTAAATTTCGAAGCTCATGTTGTTTTAAATTGTTACTTCGAATATAGTTTCATGTGCCCACCATGGCCTAGTTCACTCATGGTTAAAATTAATACAATCAATCTACTTAGCAGTTTTGGTTATCAAGCTTTGTCATAAACGACGAAGTCTATTTTTCTTTATTATTTAATAACTCGAGTTGTCGCTGAGTTAACTCGATTGTCCAGCTGTTGTTGAGTCAAATTATTTTGACTTTACCGAACCCAAATACAAGTGAATTTTGACTATTATTTTGCTGAAGCTATTTTGGTATTAAATTTTGGAGTTACTCAACGTTTTCAGTTATTATGCCCCATATTTTTAATCTTCAAAGTGGGATTATTAGTTTTACTAATCACGATGTGGGAATGCGTGAGGATTTCTTGCGGAAGTGACTAACTCTTTAATTTAATTTTCATTTCATTGTATTTATATCTAATTTATAGGATTGCTTCACTTGGTCATTAATAAATCTAGACTTCATTGCTAATTGTTTGATCTCATTGGCTATTTGGTCTAAATTACATTGAGTAATTCGTCTTTATCTCACTTGTGTTTTAGATTGAAGTAGTATATCTTTAATTTCCTAATTAGTAATCTCATCTACGATCATTTACTTGTGCTTTCATTTGCATAATTCTCACTTGCTCCATTTGTCATAACATATTATAAGTGAATATTTTTAAGAGCACTTTCTATTAAGGCATTTGAGTTATTGTTCTAACATTTTCATCTAATTGTCATTTCCTTTACTTGCTTTATTGATTAATCCTTACATGCTTCATTGAATCATTGTTGTAAGCTAATAATCTTGTCATAAATCTTGATTACAAGTGAATTGGTATTTTTTTTTTTTTGAAGCATCTTGTTTTGAGAGATGAGGGTTTGACATTGAGAGAACCTGGTAACAATTGAGAGAGAACTATGTGTGAGCTAACACAAAGCCAGATTATCTTCCACCCCTTTATTGGCAAGGAGGTCCGCTAATCTATTTGCATTCCTTCTGATATGAACGAAAACAATTGCTCGCCCTTCTACAATGATTGCTGCTAGTTGTTAAACACCGTGGTCCAAGTGCCAACAACTTTTGCATGTGTGAGCTGGAGAGACACCAAGTATGCAGTTGGCTATTTGAGTGGGTGGAGATTATGTGATCGGGCTATGATGATGAAATGGTACTATTGATCTTATTGTGTGTGCATATTTCTCGACATTGTTGTCGAAAGGAACAATGGAATTTGCAGGAACACGCATATCCATGGCCGCAAGCTTACAATCTTATGTCTTATGTAGGCAATTTATGTCTTATCCGGGCAATTAATATGGCTAAATGTATTGTAATTTAGGTATTCGATATGGTGTTGCCTTCGCGGGTGCGCTTGCAGGCAGGCCATATAATTAATAAAATGATTTTATTTTGGTGTTGGGGAGGAATAACCTTCCCAGTCATCCGATCCGGTTCTGGGTCGGGTGGCAGTGTCTCTTCTTATTATGGTGTGGAATATTTCTTTGATGGTTTGATTTCTTAAATTTCATGGGAGTAATTATTTAATAGCCATAAAAATCTCAAGATACATTCAATAAATTTGTTTAATGATTTATTTTGTTAAAAGCAGTCCATTTAGTTCTTCTAACATAAGTTATGATTGCTTAAACAAATACTTAAATATTTCACTCTACAGCACAAAATTTTGATCCTTAAAAATCATGAATCTGTGGAATTAATATTGGTGTGACATATAATGATGAATAAATTTCTTTCGAAGATCAAAGTACCTTCTTAGCACAATAATGCCACCAATATTCTTAAGCTTTAGTCATTCGAATTTGGATTATACTTTGAGACAATTCTCTAAGATTTATTATGAAATCATTATGACCTTCTAACTCATGTTTTCCATGGTTTTATACTACAAATTTGTGATTGTTGATAATTTATGGTAATTTATGGTTTAAGTATTGTGATTATTGATAATTTATGATAAAATATATCTTATTAAATTCATAAACTCCGATAATAACTTTTTAACTTTGTTATTATTAGACTCTGATATACTTGTTAAACTAGCTACAACCAACTTATTTTTCTAAAATCATTACAAAAGTAGGATATTAAATTATGGAAGTGAGACCTAAGATTCTAGGGGTACCAACATTTATTTTGGAAGATCAACTAAAAATGTTTGGCTGGTATAAGTTTGGTGCACTCATTAGTTCCTCATTGGTTTTCCCATGCATCATTATAGACGACAAATTCTTTGGTTCTCTGCTCTCATTAGAATCTCATTACATGGTAAAACCACTATCTCATTTTCTTGAGTTGTTTGTGCTTGCATTCTCTTATCATTTTCTAAACACTATTTCATAAAAAGAAAAGTCCTACAACAGTTCTCTTCATTACAACCACATAAAAAAGTGAAATTCTAAATGAGTCACCTAATTACAGGTATATAGTTTTGTTATGACTCATTGATTCATTGAAAAAATCTTGTAATCTTGGATGGTGATAATCTACCCATAATTAACGATGTCTAATTGCTGGCATGTTTTTTGTAACAAATCTCTAATGCTGGTGTAACCACTCACCACTAGCTCATTTTACAACATAGTTTTTGACGTATTTGGATAATTGAAGTTAAAATTTGTCACCAATTAAATTGCTCTAAAATAGTGAAATTTGTTCCAATTGAGAATGGATAAACTCTGATATCTTATTACCTTTAGATGATCATTGTTCACTAGCATCTGTTCATTATTTCATTGTTCAATCTGATCTAAAAACACAGAGATAACATTCCTTGAATGTTGATCATACTATTCACTAATTATTTGGGTTGGATTGTTTTTCTCATTGTCCTTTAGAAATAGCAGTTGCTTGGCATTTCTATGGTCTATTATTGCAAGAACACAACTCTCTCAATATGATCTTCTAATAAATTTAATTTTACACTGCCATTGCCATTCAGATTACATGTATCTACTCATTTACTACTATATTCTCAATGGAAAATCGTACAGACTTGGATTTCAGTTTAGATGTTGAGTATAATGTTACATGAGGTTTCGTGATTCAAGTTTAATTACATATAGTGGATAAAGATGTCTAAAGAGAAATGGAAAGGAGAAACTTGCTAATGATAGTTCATGTGATTATGGCCAACTAGGATCATAGAGAAGAAGTATCACAACAGGGCTAAGAAATCAATAAGAAGAAACAATCAATTTTAGAACATAATGGAAGAGTTGGTATAATCATGACTTGGTACTCTAAAGGTATCACTATAAGGTCTATCTAAGGATGATGCACATAAAGAAGAAAATATTGGCAATCAACTAATGAACTTGAAAAATCAGGATAATAATGAAGGTTATTTTAAGGAACCTGTAAGGTATGATAAATAGAATGATTGGAGAAGATAAGTTGTGTGCATAACAACATCTATAACAATGGGAGAGCCACATTGTAAAGTTTTTCATAGGTGACTAACTATATGAATGAATTATGGATAACAAGACGTATGATAAGGAGATTTTATTATGTTGATGTCTTAAAACAGGAAAAGATAAGTGGATTACACTTGGTAGCTATCTTAATGAATTTATTTATTAGGTCTTACCCAAGTTGGAAATAGTAACAACATTTCCAAGGTATATCAGTGCTATAGGAGAGGAGGAAAAACCACAATGATTGGAGGTGAAAAATTCAAGTCAATTTAATACAATAGAATGAAGTGAAGAAACTCCCATTTTTGAAGCCAATAGACATGGAATAGTAGGAAATCAAGACAGGGAGAAAAAGAAAAATATATCTATGAATATCGGATAGGAGAAAATGAAGGGATGTTCTATCAAGAAGAAATTTCTTTTAAAGGTATTAATGAGTAGAGCTAGAAACACCATTGGTAATGGTCATAATGATGATCTACATATTTTAAAAATGTGAAGGTGTGAAATTGCATGATGACCAAATGATAATAAACGAGGAAGATATAGGAAGGAATGTTGCTAGAAATTTTAGACGGATACCTTGAGAAGGATTGTGTACATAGTGACAAAAGAAGTGAAAGTCAATTAATAGAGATTGTACTTGACTCATTGTTTCATGAGTAGGACTTTCCATAACGTTAAAAGAGGTTGTTTCCACATTTAAGTTTCTCATGGACAATGATGGTAGTAGTGTTTCCAACTGTTTCAAAATCTAAAATAATGATACTCTTTAATAAGAAAGAGTCTTTTGCCCAACTTGATGAAACTGAATTTATGAGAAAGCAATCAAGTGGTATTGAGATACGAACTTTACGAAATCGACGAGATCAGAAAATATTTCTGTGGATGAAGCGTTGATTGTTAAATAAGTCAACATGGATTAACAAATCCTTGCAAGTAAATTAAGCATGATATAAATTAAATCATGATGAAAAAATGTTTATATGCAATTGCATATAGCGGTATTGGAATCAGTAAGCCAAAGGGTAAATGGATGTAAAATCAAAGGATTTTAATTTTGAGATAGATGATTTAAATAATGATGCTATCACTAGGAAGAATATATGACGAGAGATTAAGACTCAAGATGATGAGGCTCATGTGAAATTTAACGATATACTTAGATGATTATACCATTGGTGTAAATAATCAACTACCTAGTAGAAAGAAGTCGAACTGATTATTGAAAAGTAATTGACAACTTGATGAAAACATATTGACGGTAATGATGTACATATGGTTCTTATAATGATAAGGTATCCATACGATAGTAGCGATATGCAGAGGTATTATGATGTTATGTCAAGATATATTGACATATTCATTTACTAAGTGATGATAGGTATTTAATGTTCAATACTCATGACGGATATGATATGCATAACGTGGCATAGGAATTATGATGCTATAATATGAGGATTATTGACATGTGGTTCATTTATGAAAAGTCATGATATGTCTTTAATATAATTATGTTGATGGTATAACTGAAGCATGCGATAGTTCTGTACAAATCTATGACATGCATGAGCATGCAATTCCTTATTATTCATAATGTTGCAATTAACAAAGATGAATGTTCTTATGATGACATGCAAGAGTTGGCATGTGGATTATTTCCTATGATACTATGATGGTATGGTTAATGCATTGGATGCATATGATTCACAGGACTCCACAAATGGGCCGAGAGGGCCAGTTTATTTGATGATCTCGTGTGAGCCCATACACATGAGAGAGAATAAGTAACACCATATGGGCTGGGGACAAAACTCAATCAACACTACATATGCCAGTGGTTCCTTTGTCTTGTGTATAGCTCTTGATGGATAGCTCTTGAAGAGCTATGGCACCATCTTGAGGAGGCCAAGTGCCTGATGTTTTAGGCTAGGTGCCTGTTATTGGATTGGGATGCCGAAGTTTGGAAGGGATGTAAAGGACTTCGATGCCTGGGGCTGTGTGCCTTCGTAGTTGTGGAGGGAGTGGGCCAGCCTTGCAAGATGCCCGGGGTCATTGAGTACCGGACCGGATGCCTGCCTTGGGGCAGATGAGGTCTGAGTCAGGCGCGAGCCTTGGGGCCAGCCTTGGACTAGGATACAGACCGGGTCAGGCTTAGCCTGGTGCCGAAAGTGGGAAAAAGGACAGAGATTCCTTAAGATTTCTCGTGGTGTTGGCGACTTTCGATGCCTGCTGGTTATACTAGTTCAGCAGAGGGTGTTGGCAACAGAAAATAAATAAAATAATAAATAATAAATAATAAAAATAATGCATAATACATAATTCAACATAACTTCGGGACGAAGTTCCTAAAAGGGGGAGAGTATGTAATATCCCTCCCCTTAATAATAAATAATAAATAATAAGAATAATAAATAATAAATAATAAAAATAATTAATAATTAATAATTAATAATTAATAATAGAAATAATAAATAATAATAAATAAATCACTTAATAATAAATAATAAAAATAATAAATCATAAATGTTGAATAATAAATGATATTAAAAATATATACAAAGAAAATAAATAAAAATAATAAAAATAAAAATAGTAATAACCATACTAAAACTCTAAATAAGAATAAATAGAAATAAAACAAGAAAACTATCAAAAAGAAGGAAATAAAACAAGAAAAGCTAAAAATCAAAAGAAAAGTAAAGAAATAAAACAAGAAAGCTAAAAATCAAAAGAAAGTTGCATGTAGACACATGGAGTGTGTGCATGTGGTTCCCCTTCCAATGTTGTTCTATTTAATAGATGGTGAGGAAGATGAGAGGCATTCCTGCATTCCATCATTCTGAGATTCTATCTTGCATTCCCTTGGGAGAATGGAGTTCTAAGACTTAGGAGTCACTGGCAGTAGTACGTTGATTGAGGGCTCAGGGGTGGCCAGTTGTAGCAAATCCTTGCACAATTGAGCCTACAGTTGGGTGGAGAGTCGTCCCCAAAACCTTGTTTTCATCTCGCAGACATTGATCACAGATAATATAGGTATGTACTTATTTGTTGATTCTGATTTTAATTAGGAAATTAATTTTATATTTACTTTGGACTGTTATAGTTTATGGCAAAGCCCGAAGGATGGTTGCTCCACAAACTTTGGGTCGCTTCAGTACTCCCGGGTAAGATTTATCGTTGGATTATGTTGTTCTACCTAGGTGGAATTCTCATAGGATGCTTTGGGGTAGAGCTTCGACTCTCTGCGAATTAAATTTTTTCATTACTATTGAAACGATGTGGTCTCTGTATAAGTTATATTTTAATGTTTTTTGAGCGATTACCACCACTGTTCTGAGGTGTATGTAATTTACATTCCCACTGTATGAGTGAGGGTTTTATTGTTTGGCTGCAGACCTGCGTTGATGGCTGCGCCAGTGGTTGTTTGCATGGTAATTTCTGGATTTTTAATGGAAGTTTTATATTTATGGAAATGAGGGATTGTTTCCCAATTTTACGACTTCCGGGGTTTGTAGCCGAGTCGTTCCTCTTGTATATGAGACTCTAGTTCTATCTATTTATTAATGATCAGATTCAATGTGTAAATCTCTTATGTTGCATGGAAATACGTTTGAATTTTAGCCGATATTAAAAATGTATTTGGTTTATCGTTCTCTATATTTACCTCGGATAATATTACTCGTAAGTTTTGCAATTCGACTGGTTCGGTTAGGACCCACTGTAGAAGAACCCGAAACAGGGTTTTCTTTGTTTAATTTCTCTGTTTACACAACACTGTGTCTAATATGTTTGGTTAATGTCTGTTGCGTGTTTGAATATATCTAATTCTCTGCTTTTATGAGATCATTTGATACTTTGGTTATTACATATGTTTGATGAATGAATTCTATCAAAGTTAATAGTTTGTGCTTCAACCCCTTGTAGGGTTTTAGGAAGTCCTCAATTTAATTATCCGTCCTCTCTCGAGAAAAATGAGGCCAGGTTGGCACTAGGGTTTTTCTACCCTTAAGCCCCTGCCACATCAACCCTCCTATGTTTTCTTCTTGCTTCGGGTATACGGTATTTCCAGCTTGTAAAATCACTTCCTAATTTGTCTAAATTTCGCTCGAGAAACAAAGAGCAACTACTTCTAGTTCTTTTCTACAATATCTTTAATATAATCCTTTCTTTGTTTATGTTTAAAAGACTGGTATGAAAATGGTAACTCTACAATAACTCTCTTGTATTAAAATTACCTGTACAGATGTTATTTTACAGTAATTCTATGTGAATCAATTTTCTTGCATTGAAAGATTTGAGTAGAGTATTTTCTGTAAATAATGTGATTCAGATTTATAGGGAAACTCCCTTACTCTGTCTTTTGACGATTCTTTTGTAAAAGATTACTATACTAGTTTTTTTGAATTCCCTTAGATAAAATTATGAGTTCTTTGCATTCACTACTCCAGCTTAGTCACATCCTACATCATCTTTCATTCACAGTGATAGACACAGAATTTAGATTGTGCAATAGTCTAATTTTCAAATGGTTACACATACTTGAGCTGCTTAAAGAAAAATACTCCAGTGATAGAGATCACCTCTATTTTCTGTTGCTAGTCAAACCTCCCAACCATGAGATTTTCTTTCGGGACCAAATCTCCCCACTAGCTTGCTTACGAGACTTTTTGTCTCTTGCATGTTGCTCGCACAAGGTGCTCTTGCTATCTGATCATCACCAGACTTAGAAATCCCCTTCCTTACTGTCTGTCCTCACATCACAGTCTTCTACCTTCGCCCCCCCTCCTGCATCCTTTTCCTTGGAAGCATTTTTCCAAATAGGGAAGGTAGTTAGGGTTTCTTTTCCAACAACTGCCTTTCCAACTTCTTTTTTTTCCAGAAGTTACAAGATCCAATGATACTTTAAATCATTACTCATTTTTAATAAATAAAAATATTATTCAATTCAAACAGGTAGTAACACAATTATTCAATCTATTCTTACTACAGTAAGTAAAATATTTACAGATTTCTGGAAACATTACATCTCCCCTTCCTGAAATCAAACATCGTCCCGATGTTTTTTGACCTCAAATAGTCCTGGATAAGCTTCCATCATGAGTTTTTCATCCTCCCAAGTGGCCTCATCTAACCCAAAGTGTTGCCATTACACTTTAACCTGGGTGCTGGCTCAATTCCGCAGCATTACTTCTCTCTGATCAAGTATATTCAATGGCTCGACCAAGATTTCTCCTTCCGGCTCAACTTGAAACACACAATATTCTAAGTCAATTTTTCCCTTAACAACAAAACTGATTGGTCTACCTATGACACTTTCTTACCTGTATGTCCTGCCAACTCATTACATGCTTAGGATCATAAACATATTTTTTTAATACAGACACATGGAAGATGTTGTAGACCCGAATGTGACTTGGCAAAGCGAGCTGGTATGCCACGGGACCAACTCTTGCTAAGATCTAAAAGGGTCCACAAAACTGGGGTGCCAGCTTGGCGCACCCACTCCATTATAATGTGCTATTTTTACCTCAAATTCTCACATACACATGATCCCCTACTTGGTATTCCTTAAAATTTCTTTTCCGATCGGTGACGTTCTTTTGTCTATCTTGGGCTGCCTTTAAATTGGATCTTAGCTTCTTGACCATTTCTTCCATTTCTATAAGCATTTCGGGGCCTAGCATCAACCTGTCCTCTGGCCCTCCCTAGCTTGCGGGTGTTCGGTATTTCTGTTCGTACAACACCTCACACGGGCTCATCTACAAGGATATATGATAGCCATTGTTGTACGCAAACTCAACCAAGTGCAGATAATCTACCCACTTGGTTGGTTTCTACATAACATATGCTCTTAGCATATCTTCCACAACCTGATTCACTCATTCTGTTTGTCCGTCAGTCTGCGGGTGATAAGCGGTACTGAAATTCAATTGAGTCCCCAATTCCCCAAACAGGGTTCTCCAAAAGACTGATGTAAATTTTACGTCACGGTCAAAGATTATAGTTTTTGGTAACCCGTGCAGCCTAAACATGTTTTCCATAAAGACATGGGCAATCTGCACTGCTCTGAAGGTGGATTGTACAGGTATAAAATGGGCTGATTTTCTTAATTTGTCCACCACCACCATGATGGAATCGTTGTTTCTTTTTGACTTGGGTAATCCTGTTATGAAGTCCATAGAGATGGTTTCCCATTTCCACTCCGAGATTGGCAACGGATGTAGTAACCCAGCAGGGTGCTAGTGTTCCGCTTTAACTTGTTGGCATTCTAGGCAACGCATCAAATATTTTGTTACATCCTTTTTCATACCCGGCCAATAATACTCCTTCCGGAGTGTGGTAATCAGCTTCTAATACCCCAGGTGTCCCGCATAATGACTTTTATGAAATTCATCTAAAATCAAGTTTTTAATGTCATTTTGATTGGGCACATACAACCTTTTTTTGTAATTCAACATGCCAGCAACATCTATAGCGTACCCTTGCTGATTTTCTTTGCTGGCTGGATTTTGAACTTGCTGTCCTATTTGCTGATATTTTGAATTTTGTTCTGCTACCTTTTTAATCACTTCTCCGAAGATACTCCGCCCTTCACTGTAAGAAATTTCGTAGAGACATTGTACCTTTCGACTTAAAGTGTCCGCTACCTGGTTCTCTTTCCCTTTTAGATGCTTAATCTCGAAGTCAAAACCACTTAGGAAGTCCACCCACCGTGCCTGCCTAGCATTTAAGGTGTGCTGATTAAAATAACTAGTTAAACTGTGATGGTCCATCATTAATAAAAGCTTTTTTCCCATCAGGTAATGGCGCCACATTTTTAAGGCGTGTATAATAGCTGTCAATTCCAAATCATAAGCAGAATATTTTTGCTCATGTTCCTTTAATTTCCTAGACTCATAGGTGATTACCTTTCCTTCTTGCATTAGTAGTCCCCCACCCGTTCCTTACTCACATTTGTGCATACCACATAGTCCTTACCTGGATCTCCTATACTTAATATAGGCGTTGTGGTGAGCAGATGCTTGAGTTGCTCAAAACTTTTTTGGCATTCTGCGGTCCATTTAAAAATTTTCCCTTTTTTCTGCAAGGAAGTGATAGGGTAAGCCACTCTCAAAAATCCTTCCACGAACTACCTATAGTAACCTGCTAATCCCATGAAGGATCTTATATTTACTACGTCCTTTGGCACTGGCCATTCCATTATGGTCCTTATCTTCTCAGGATCCACAACGATCCCATCTTTAGAGATTATATGTCCCAAGTACTGAATTTGTTCCTTAAAGAAGTCGCACTTGCTATATTTGGCGTATAATTGGTGCTCTCGGAGAGTTTGCAATACCAATTTGAGGTGCTCCTTGTGCTCCTCCATATTCCGAGAGTATATTAGTATATCGTCAATAAATATTAACACGAACTTGTCCAAATACTTATGAAATATGTTGTTCATTAAGCACATGAAGGTCGCGGGGGTGTTGGTTAACCCAAAGGGTAATACCACAAACTCATAGTGTCCATATCGAGTTCTAAAGGCAGTTTTGGCTATGTCTTCCTCTTTAATTCTGATTTGATGGTATCCTGATCGTAAATCAATTTTTGAGAATACAGTTGCCCCTTTTACCTGATCAAAAAGTTCATCAATATGAGGCAAAGAGTACTTATTCTTAATTGTCAATTTATTCAACTAATGATAGTCCATACACATACGAAGGGTCCCATCCTTCTTTTTAACGAACAGCACAGGGGCTCCCCAGGGCGACACACTGGGGTGGATGTAATTCTTGTCCAACAGCTCCTGCAACTGCATTTTCAATTCTGTTAATTCTGGTGTGCTCATTCGATACGGAGCTCGGGATACCGGGGCTGCCCCTGGCACCAATTCGATAGTGAAGTCTATGTCTCTCTTGGGTGGCAGTCCTGGTATCTCCTCCGGAAACACATCTGCAAATTCTCGTATTACTGGGATACTTTCCAATGTGGCAGTCTTATCTTTTGAGTTGGCATAACCCACTTGAATGGCATAAATCTGACATTTTTCCCTGATACACTTTTCCAACTGAGAGGCGGTTATTGGCCGAATCTGCACTGGCCTCATAATACCTTGCATCTCCTACTTTTCCCGAGTTCATCCTTGTAACAGATAGTTTTTGTTTTACAGTTTATAATGGACCAGCGTTTTTCCAACCAGTCCATGCCTATCAATACGTCATATGATCCAAGGGGAAGCACGTTTAGATCTGCCATCACCAGTTGACCTGCTATCTTCAAGGGGCAATTATTGACCTTAGCTAACACACGTCTCTTTGCCCCTATTGCCAGCTGTACTAGCCAAGGGCTTTTAAACTTAACAGTTTGTAACTTACACTGTTCCACAATCTTAGGGCTAATATAACTTAATGTAGCTCCGGGATCAATTAATACAGTTACAGTATGATCAAAGATCTTACCTTCAAACTCCACCATAGTCGGCTGGTATTCTGCCTGACGATCTTCCAGAGCAGCATTAATTCTCGGTAAACTTCGGGCCACGTCGCCAACCGTAGATGCTTCATGGATCTGTGAAACCTATTCATTACCCTTTCGGTGAGGACAATTTTTAACGTAATGAGGCCCTCCACAACCCCAGCATTGTACTGGAGGTCTCGTTGTCCCTTCATTATCAATTTTACCAGATTGTTCGCTGATTCTGGATTCAATGGGTGGCTTCAATCTGAGTGGGTTCTTATGCAGATTCCTGTTATTTTGTCCTTTGGGAATTCCTTTGCTAACGCTGCCCCGATTTCCTTTAGTGCCTACCCACCTCTTATTACCTCTCTTGTCTACCCACCTCTTTCCCAAGACTTCTCCCTTCTGCTTACTTTGCTGATAGCATATCCTGGACTTTCGTATCACCTCATCCATTGTTTTTGGGTTATCAAACTCAATTCGTTCCCTCATCGCGATGGGTAGACTACTGAGGAACCGCTGTACCTTACCCTTCTCCTTTCGTATGTAAGGCACATAACAGAGTAATGAGGTAAATTGGGTGATAAACTCGTCCATTGTTTGTTGCCCAAGTCGCAGGTCATGGAATTCCCTTGCCTTTTCATCGTAGAATCGTTCAGTCAAATATCTTTCCTTGAAGTACTTTTGAAATTTTTCCCAAGTTATATTTTGCTCACTTACCCCTCGTACAATCTTGACTTCTTCCCACCACAGGGTAGTCTTCCCTTGTAATTGAAATATGGCCAGCCGCGCTTTGAGGTTGTGATCATATTCATACAATTGAAAATATTTGTTCATGTTAATCAACCAAGCTTCGGCTACCTCTTCCAGCTCTCCATTGAAGTGTGGCGGTTTTATTTTCCGGAACTCCCCTTGTAATTCTATCCGCTGCCTTTTCGATGTCAGGTGTTCAGAGGCATTATCCGATTTTTCCACTCGATTCTCTTCCCCTCCTTTGGTTTCTTCCTGATCCGTGTGGTAGCCTTGTTCCTTTGACACTCGTGTCTGTTTGGGACTGGGGTCGATTGGCGCTGGTTCTGCTTATCTGATAGGCTTTTCATGATTTTTTCCTGTTCCATAGTTAATCTTGTGTTGTCCTCCCGCAGGCGGGCCATCTCATTCTTCAATTCCTAAACTGTCTCTAATATCGTAAGGTTAGTGTTGCGGGCCTCCTCACCTAACTGCACCCATATCTCAGGATTAGTCTCAGGGCCTGCTACAGGTCCTGGTCCAGTCACAATCCTGTGTGGAACACTGTCCGTTCTCCTCATTCTGTTGTTGTCCGTTTCCTGTTCTTAACACAAGTAAAAGCAAAAGATTAACATGATAACTATTTTCTTTTATCAAATATATTTGCTAGATGCCACAAGTTTTGTAACCTGGGTTCTAATACCACTTGTAACGACTCCACGTCATACTACTATTTACATACATAAAAAAAATTATATTATAATGGGTTCGCACCATTATTCATTATATTTAATAGCCACAACTTTAATTCTTTACTGTAGATGAGGTGTGTACATTTGAATTTCCATAACACAGGGTTCTCCTATATAGTTCTGGTTGCTAAATCTATAGTTCTGGGTTTGAGTGCCAATGTTGATTTGAGTCAACATTAAATGTCTCTGTCCTCGCAATCCTAATCCATTACTGCTTGCTGCCTGCCGCACACAAGCTGTCTCTGTCGTCAAGCTACAATTGTGTTTTCTATACGAAGGAAGTGATATTTGTTTTTAATTTGGCATTGAATGCCCTGCTCTGTCCTGGTACGTGGCATGGGCAGGTCATCCCACCGCAGCTGCTCCTCTTGGGCCTCCTATTTCATCGACGGTGGAGGGATTGGGAACCTAATCCGACGGCTGAGCTGCTTCTGGGGATTAATCACATTCTCACTTGCAATGGCGAGGTTTTTCATTTGCTCCATTCTTCCTCGGCGCTGCTCTGGTTCCTCATCCTCTCTTGCGGGCCTGTCATACCAGAGCTGCAACTCAAGGCATTGCTCAGGGACGGGGTTATGGTTTTGTTTCATGCGGGTGCTCCTCAGGTAAGCTCGCATCCGCAGGGGTAATTTTTATTTGCTTACAAAGATCGTTTTGGCACAATTTCTGATACTCAGTTGCTAATGTATGGTTTGGTCTACAGAAGTCTCGGCTACTGGCTTGGGGTTTATGGCGAAGCCCGAAGGATGGTCGCTCCACAAACTCTGGGTCGCTTCAGTACTCCCGGGTAAGATTTATCTCCGGATTGTGTTGTTCTGCCGAGGTGGAATTCTCATAGGATGCTTTGGGCTAGAGCTTCGGCTCTCTACGAATTAAGTTTTCTCATTACTGTTGAAATGATGCGGTCTCTGTATAAGTTATATTTTAAGGTTTTTCGAGCGATTACCACCGTTGTTCTGAGGTGTATGTAATTTACATTTCCACTGTATGAGTGAGGGTTTTATTATCCGGCTGCGGACCTGTGTTTATGGTTGCGCCGGAGGTTGTTTGCATGGTAATTTCTAGATTTTTAGTGAAAGTTCTATATTTATGGAAATGAGGGACTGTTTCCCAATTTTACGACTTCTGGGGTTTGTAGCCGAGTCATTCCTCTTGTATATGAGACTCTGGTTCTATCTATTTATTAATGATCGGATTCAATGTGTAAATCTCTTATGTTGCATGGAAATACGTTTGAATTTTAGCCGATATTAAAAATGTATTTGATTTATCATTCTCTATATTTACCTCGGATAATATTACTTGTAAGTTTTGCAATTCGACTGGTTCGGTTATGACCCACTGTAGAAGAACCCGAAATAGGGTTTTCTTTGTTTTAATTTCTCTTTTTACACAACACTGTGTCTAATATGTTTAGTTAATGTCTGTTGCATGTTTGAATATATCTAGTTCTCTGCCTTTATGAGATCATTGGATACTTTGGTTATTACATATGTTCAATGAATGAATTTTGTGAGAGTTATTAGTTTGGGCTTTAGCCCCTTGTAGGGTTTTAGGAAGTCCTCAATTTAATTACCAGTCCTCTCTAGGGAAAAATGAGGCCAGGTCGGCACTAGGGTTTTTCTACCCTTAAGCCCCTGCCACATCAACCCTCCTATGTTATCTTCTTGTTTCGTTATACGGTATTTCCAGCTTGTAAAATCACTTCCTAATTTGTTTGAATTTCACTCGAACAACAGAGAGCAACTACTTCTAGTTCTTTTCTACAGTATCTTTAATATAATCCTCTCTTCGTTTATGTTTAAAAGACTAGTACGAAAATGGTAACTCTACAGTAACTCTCTTGTATTAAAATTACCTATACAGATGCTAATTTATAGTAATTCTATGTGAATCAATTTTCCTGCATTGAAAGATTTGAGTAGAGTATTTTCTATAAATAATGTTATTCAGATTTACAGGGAAACTCCCTTACTCTGTCTTTTAACGATTCTTTTGTAGAAGATTACTATAAATTCCTGTAGATAAAATTATGAGTTCTTTGCATTCACTACTCCAGCTTAGTCACATCCTACATCATCTTTCATTCACAGTAATAGACACAGAATTTAGATTGTGTAGTAGTCTAATTTTCAGATGGTTACACATACCTGAGCTACTTAAAGAAAAATACTCTAGTGATAGAGATCACCTCTATTTTCTGTTGCTAGTCAAACCTCTCAACCATGAGATTGTCTTTCGGGACCAAATCTCCCCCTAGCTTGCTTACGAGACTTTATGTCTCTTGCATGTTGCTCGCACAAGGTGCTCTTGCTATCTGGTCGTCACCAAACTTAGCAATCCCCTTCCTTATTGTCTGTCCTCACAACACAGTCTTCTACCTTCCCCCCCCCCCCCCCCCCCCCCCCTCCTTCCTCCTTTTCCTTGGAAGCATTTTTCCAAATAGGGAAGGTAGTTAGGGTTTCTTTTCCAGCAACTGCCTTTCCAACTTATTTTTTCCAGAAGTTACAAGATCCAATGATACTTTAAATCATTACTCATTTTTAATAAATAGAAATATTATTCAATTCAAACAGGTAGCAACACTAATTATTCAATCTATTCTTACTGCAGTAAATAAAATATTTACAGATTTCTGGGGACATTACAAGTAGTAATGGCTTGGTGAGAAAACATTTTTCTAGTACAAGCTATTGGGTTATGTGACCCTTTTTTGGGTTTTCTTTTTTTCCAGGAAAAACAAGCAAAAAAAAAAAGGATTATATATGTATTGAGTGGTTTAAGGGTATTGAGATTATCTTATGGGAAGCCACTTTCTATTTCAATATGGGGAGATGTTGTCCTATACTAATTACATTTAGAAATAATAAAATAATATGTATATTAAAAAATTAAAAAATATTAATAATGAAAAAAACTTTAAAATTATATATATATATATATATATATATATATATATATATATATATATATATATATATGTTTGTCTTAAATAAAATACTTTAATATTTATATATAGAGAGATAAAGTAATTGAGAGTGGAAAATCGTTAATCTCATCTATAATTGTTTTCCACTTTTTTGTAAGCTTGGACACTTCATGGACCAAAATTGGTGTTTCTTAGTCTCCCAAAGTGAAACCAAACCAAAACCACAAGTTTAAAATCTTAAGATTAATAAGACCTCGTTTTATGAGGAAGTTTGATATGAAAAACAACATAAACTTGGGCATTACATGTCACAAAACATATTGATCACTCATTGCATAGCAATGGATAGACATGTGAATAACAAAAAAAAAAAAAACATGTGCTCATTCATAGTCATTGTGGAGGTGGAACCTGTCTTGCATATGGTGGCAATAGTTCGTCCTCATCATTAAATATTTGCTAGCTAGAGATCCTGGCTGTAGTTCGACATTGCTGTGTTTTGAAAATCAATTTGAAGGAGCATGGGAACATGTGGACTTCACTCCATTTCTAAAGGGGTCTTGTCCATACATGACCCAAGATTGGTGATCTTTTCGGTAAGTTTGTTGCCTCTTCTTCAGATGTGAGAAAGAAGGGGACCTTGAATTTGGGAAAGGAGAGAGATGACCTTTGAAATCCAAGATTCAATCCTCCAGTTATTGGAAACTTTGGAGGGATGGGTGTCACATTAGATTTTCCTTAAAATTGTGATAATTCACTGAGAGTCTCCTTTAATGAGAAGCTTGTGGTAGCCTTTGTGGAGCATTATCGCCAATCCCTATTCTAAGGCCCAAATCTCTGCAACATTGTTAGTGGTGTACCCATTTGATCCTACATAAATGTGAATAATTTTCCCTTGATAGTTGTAGAAATATCCACCATAGCTCACTTTCCTCGAGTTTCCTTTGGAGGCACCATCAAATTTTAACTTGATGAAATCTTGAGGAGGGGTTGTCCACTCAGATGGACTGAAGGGCACCAAAGTAGTGTGAGTCGCTAAGGAGAAAGAGAGAGCTAGGAGGAGAGGCCCAAGGTGTTTAAGATGGATTTCCTTTTGGGACAACATCGCCAGCCTTGCGAGGGCCAATTAATGATGGCTATAGTTTCTCTTACTTTCGTCAAAATTGATTGCAAAATAGAGTTGATCATAGAGGAAACATTCTTGAAAATGTGACTATGGTGTTCCTGCTAGAGTTCCCAAAGAAGAAAGCCTAGGAAGAGTTGTCAAACTCTATTTAGAACAATACTCTAGAAGGGAGAGTCTCTCCGGTTATCAATTGAGGTGACAATGCTGCTAATTGTCTTATCTGTCTACCGAAAGAAAGTGGCAAGTGAATCCCAAGGGGTGGAGGAGACAGAGCAAATATTGAACAAGTGGTCAGAGTATTCATTGTTGTTGTAACAAAGATAGAATATCAAAAGGCCTTGAGATCCCTTATTTTGAAGCTTGTCCCAAGTGAGTTTATTATTCCAAATTAAAAACCAATGGAATAAGGTGGTTTTTAGCCAGTGCGTGAGAGTTTAAAGATTTTTCCATTTACTTGGGGGGTCATCACACTCTCTAGGAATGTGAAGGTGATAGGTCTCTTTGATGTTGAAATCGCTAGAAGATCGATAGAACCCTCTTAGAATGTCATCCTTGGTCTGAGGTTCAATGTTTATTTTTGCAAGCTCATGGGATAACAATGTTGCTTCATCAAGCTGTTGTGTAGTTTCCATGAATGCCATTGAGAATTAGGGTGGGGAGGGTCCCAATAATGGGAAACATGAGTAAGATCCCTTAAGATGAGAGAATTTTGAACAACTTGGGAGTGTTCTATGGATGAGAGCTTTGGCCATTGATTCCAAGAGTCCTCCTAGAATAGAGTGGTCATGATGAATCACTCAGAAGCTATGATCCTGGATCATATCCTTATTACTCCATGCAACATTATGTTTGTGATATCCCTTGATTTCTCATGTCATATGAATAAGTTGAGAGTCTGGGACTATTATACGAAATCTATGACTACAGATAGAAGTGTGTTCCCTAGGCCTGGTGGACTGACCTAGAACAATAGAAAGAAAAAGGCACAATGTCTTCCTTAAAGTAATTGAATGATGGTGTGAGGCCTACCTAAAATCTGTCACACGCTTCGCTCCTTCCTCGACTTGTATGCTCCAATCCTAATTCCAATCAATGTAATTAGACCCTACACAATTAAACAAGACAAGCCAAAGATCTACGACATCTATGTAGCATAATCCAATCACTTCATTTAATAGATCAACATGGTATTAATATACGTGAAATCATAACATCATATATAAGTCAACAGTCTACTCTTTGTATTAATAGAAATGAAGAGAGTTACAACCAAAAATAAGAGCTGATCTTGTGAAAAAGCTCCCCAAGTTGACTTGTCCTTTTCTTTCCATAAAGTATGCCTCTATGTCACCCTAATGCATGGAATAATGACTCTTAAAGCAACATCATGAGGGTAGAATCAATCTCCAAAAGCCAATCCCTTGCCCATGGATTGTTGTAAATATATAGATATGGGAATAAGTTCATGAATTCTTATCCATTTATCAATCTAGGCTTGAGATCCAAAAGTGATAGGAGGATGAGCCCAAGGGATAAGATGAGGATGAGCCAAGGTGGAATCAGATACGATTTAAATGTTTATCTAAGGAAAATTGTTGAAACAACCTTAATAAGCTTCTGGAAGAGGAAGCTTTAGGATAGTTTTTATTTTTCTCGAATTTCTAGAATCGGCGCAACCCCAAGACTGAGAAATCTACTCGTGATCAGTGTAGTTGTAGAGAGGGTCAACCTGGTAGTCAATGCTAGTCCCTAAAGGGTCAGGGTGCATTGGGCTTTAAAATCTTGGGAATTCAGCGGTTAAGAGAAAAAACTCAGGGATTCAGTAGATTCATGCTTAGGGATTTGTATATGGATGATAAAAATATGTTGAAAGATGTGAATTGATCCCATTTGAAGGCCTATTGACTAGATGTGACAAAATGGCCTATAACAGATTCCCCCCTAAAGCACTTCAGTCATAAATAATAACTGATGATTGAAGTGCTTTACCTTGTGACAAGTGAAGATCAAGAACAACTAACGAGAGCATCGTTTGTTACAACACATTCACATTATGATATCTTTGATGAAAGAGGCATACCCATGCTCATCACATAAGCTAACATTACATGTACAATGACCAAAAGACATGTCCACAAATAATTGATGGTGGACCCATGACTATGAATATTTGATAATAAAAAACATGTAATTTACTATTAAAATTGGTAAATTTTTAATTAATATTATTCATTTAATCATTCATATATATAACAAAGAGAATTTTTTACTGAATTAATGAATATGTTTTTCAGAAAATTGTCCAAAAAATAGGGAATCAGTCATGCTGGTGATAGTTTATATTTTGTTGTCTCCTCCAAACCCTCAATGAGAATGACAACCTAAAGTTCCTACCTGCTTTAGACAGTCAAATGTTTTGAGATTCAGAGATTTTGAAAGAGATTTCTGGCCGAGTTCCTGACCCTCGCTACACCAAGTAAAAGAAGGAAACAGTTCCTCAATTCCATAACTTTACATTGGTAGATAAGAATTTTGAATGATAAGATCTTTAAAAACGAAACAAGACATATACAATATATTTGCTTCTATTGAGGACATTAGACCAGCTTAGAGAAATCATTGCTTTGACTTAAAAAGACTATATGAACATCTTGAAAGCCATCTACAGTGTGAATTTAACCTCCCTGCTCCCAAATAACAGTCCTTGTTACTTCTTCTTACTCTAGAATACCACCTATGGATTATGGATTAAGGATGATTAAATGATATACTAGATTTTACTTTGAAGTTTTTTTTTTTTTTTTTTTAATTTTTATAATAACTTTGCAAGGTCCTGAAATCGTATATTTCCTTTGCAAGCATTTGAGTTATTATTCAAAAACATTGTCAGATTTACCAGTAGAGGAGGCCAATCGCCGCTATTTCAAACCTGAAGATTTTCAGAATTCATTTCAGATTTTATTTTATACAGATTTACTAATAGAAGAGACCAATCATCACTATCTAAAGTCAAATCTAAAGATTTACAAAATTCTCCTAGAATTTAATTTGTTTTTTCCTTATACCAAAACAAACTGTTATTCCCTATTCCACTAACGAATCCTTTTTCCCCTGAGAATTCTCTACTATTATTTTCTTTTGCATAATGTTCATTAACGTTCCCTAACTTACTATAAGCGTAACCGTAAAATGACAAGGGAGTAAAAACAACTGACCAAATTTTCAGTGAATAGGCTAAGTAAATTTGAAATTCCAAGGCTGGCGGTTACAATGCAATTGGAACCCAAATATTTATTCCTTTAGTTATTATAGAGCATCGTCTGACTCAGTGATGATTCGCTATGATAAGTAGCGGCTATCAAATCAATCCACTCACGCCAAAAGAGCTTCCGCTTGCTTTTCATATTTGAAGCCATTAGACTTTGAATTGTCTGCAGACCACACAAAGATGCCCTCCAATTGCCCCTTCTGCTTCAGCATATTGCATGCCTGAAAGAACCCATGATCGGGCAAGAGACCTCCAGCGTCATTATCTGTACTAAAACTAACCAGTATTCTCCCTCCCTTGTACAGAGATGCCTGAGTATTATAGTCCTGGATGAACTGAGAAACAGTGGTGCTGGCGTCGTGCGCGTAGAACTGGAAGTTAACGTAGTCAATCACGTGCCCGTATTTGCCCCATAACGTTGTGTAATGGGACCGGACGGCGCCGCCGTCTTCGAAGGGAGCGATGGACGCGAAAGAGATGACTTTGCTCTGTTTTAACCGCGTGATCAACTGCCCGATGCAATTTACAAACGTGTTATCGTCGGCCTGAAAATGCTCGTAGTCAATGTCGACGCCGTCGAGATGGTATTCCTTGATTATCATCGACAGCGACGTGACAGCGTTGTTAACCCACGAAGACACCGACGATGGCTTGAACTGGACGGGGTGACGGTTGCCCACGCTATCCCCGCCTAAGCTCAGCGCGACGTTCACGTTCTTGTGTTGGGCCTTTATGGCCTGCACGGCCTTGGGAGTCAGGCTGCCGGTGTCCCAGAAGATGTTGAACTTTCCGTTTGTGGGAGAAGGGGAAGCAGATCCGGTCGTGTAATCGATGGCGAATGAGAGAATGAAGTGGGCCTCCACCGCCGGATTGATGGGCACATCTGAAAATTGCACGCCGTTGCTGAAGGCGCCTATGTATTCCCTCAAGATATGGCCGTTCGCTCCTGCACACAGATGCACACAAATAGAAGAATGTTATGTTATGCCTAATAATTTTCATAAACAAAACAAGTTTAAGCAATTCTGGATTCCAAAAGCGCTTCCATACCCATAGCGATAGGAAGCAGATTATGCAGCAAAAGAACAATAGCCAGAAGTTTGCGTATCTCCATGGAGGCCATTACTACACGCAGCAACCGCTCTGGATTGATTGATATTGTTATCGAACGCAATACCAGATTGATTTATAATGCGTTACCATTCTGAGCCTCTTTATATAGACCCCTGAAAAGATCAATCGTGTTTATGGTGAGCATGAATTGATTTGGTCAAAACTTAGTTGTCGACGTTAGTGATAGAAAAAGTAGTGGTGCAGCAAAGGTCAAGGATTCATGGAGCTGGATAAGCTCCAGGAAAATTCTAGAATATGGTATCTGAATGATTCCTTAATAAGTTCACAGATTCATTTCTAGGAAATTTTGTAAAATTGGTTAATAATTTCTATGAAAAGTTTTCACTTGAAAGTTTTCACATAAAAGTTTTCACATGAAAGTTTTCACATAAAAGTAGTGGTGCAGCAAAGGTCAAGGATTCATCGTATGACTAAGTGAACGAATAAGATGGGGCTGGATAAGCTCCAGGAAAATTCTAGAATATGGTATCTGAATGATTCCTTAATAAGTTCACAAATTCATTTCTGGGAAATTTTGTAAAATTGGTTAATAATTTCTATGAAAAGTTTTCACATGAAAGTTTTCACATAAAAGTAATGGTGCAGCAAAGGTCAAGGATTCATTGTATGAAAATTCTAGAATATGGTATCTGAATGATTCCTTAATAAGTTCACAGATTCATTTCTTGGAAATTTTGTAAAATCTGTTAATAATTTCTATGAAAAGTCAAGGATTCATGAATGATTAATTGAACGGATACGATGGGGCTAGATAAGCTCCCGGAAATTTCTAGGATATCGTGTCTGAATGATCCTTAATAAGTCCATAGATTAAATTGCAGGTCTGGGAATTGAATTGAACTGAACGAAGCAAAAGCCAAAATAAATTCCCACGATCGACGCCATCCGCATGATCCTTAATAAGTCCAAAGATTAAATTGCAGGTCTGGGAATTGAATTGAACGAAGCAAAATCCAAAATAAATTCCGACGATCAACGTCGTGAGCGTTAGCTGCAAATATGGGTAGGGTTGCTGGTTCGCTGTAAGGCTGGCGCCGGCCCTGTCTTAGGGACGTCGTTGTCTCCCAAATAGTCTGCTTTTTACGAAAAAGGGATAACAAACTGTGTTACACAGATGGTGCATCATGCATGAATATTCTATAGTTAAAAAAATTAAACAAAATAATAAGATTGAGATAGTGTATCATATGACATTACTCGCTTGTAGTATTGAAATATGGTAAAGACTATTGACTGAAACAAGATTGAGATAGTGTCTCATATGACATTATTATTGTAGCATTGAAATATGGTAAAAATTAGTGTAGCCCAAACCAAATACTCTGTTAAAAACTAGTGTAACCCAAACCAAATATAATATCCAACCAATTTTTGATTACTTAAATATTACTCATGTAGCATATTAAGAGTGCCACTCATTTTAAAACTCCCATAATTAGATTAAAAAAAGGAAAAACTCAGATGAATAAATTAGAAAACAGTAACTTCTAATCTTCTAGCGCATTTCGTTCTCACTTGAAGGCTAGCGCTCAGAGCCCTTATCGAGTAGCCACGCCGTGCCTTCATGTGAACGGGCATCGTTTTAAAAAAACAGCAATTTATTTCAAATGTTATACGTTTATGTTACTTTTTAATATTTTTTGGATTTTGTCTAAAGGAATTTGTTTGTATTGTATAAAATGTTTAATATGTTTCTGTGTGAATTATATAAAATGTTTAATATATTTTTCTGATTTTAAAGTTATTTATGTATTTAGAAATATATATATTAAATAATGAATAAGTGTAATGTGTAATGTTATTGTTTAGTATTTATTTTTTACGTAAAAATAATTGATAGAGAATAATTATAAGATAGTAAAAAATTATTTATAAAAATTTTAAATATTTTTTTCTAATTGACCACTTACTATTTTTAAAATATACTCTTTCACCATTTTTAAAATATATTATCTTTTTTTATTAATAATATTTTGGAAATTAAATAATATTACTTTGTAAATTAAATAATAAATAATATTACTTTATAAATTAAATAAAAAAATAATTGATGCTTGATTCACTTCGTATTGTAATAATCTAAATTTAGTAGTGCCACGAAATTTGTAATCTAATCTTTAAATGTTTCATTTAATTTTTTAAATCTCTTTATTATTATATTTATATTTAAAACCCATGTGGTTTTATCAAAATATTCAAAATTTTAAATATTAAATTTTACATTTTAGGAATTTTAGGATTATAAGTTACTGATTAACAAAAAAATCAAAATATTCAAAATTTTAAATATTAAATTTTACAATTTAGGAATTTTAGGATTATAAGTTACTGATTAACCAAAAAAAATAGAGTAAGAATTAAAGTTCATTATTCATACGTCTAACATCCCAGAAACGACTGACTAGCTCGATGCCGCGTGGACCGTGAACACTACACAATATGAAAGAAACTCACCTGACACTGTCATGTTTTAGTGATAGAGGACTGACTAGATCCATGCCGCGTGGACCGTGAAGACTACACAATATGAAAGAAACTCACCTGACACTGTCATGTTTTAGTGATAGAGTCCTACTCTATCAATATAAAGCATTTATTACTCGGTAATTAAACATATAATCAGTGAAACAGTGAAATTGCTGTAATGATTTTTTCAGAGATAAATTGCTGTAATGATAAATTATAAAAGTTTGATAATAAATTCCTAGGTACAAAGTATTTTTTTGGTTACTCTATAATTATCAGGATTTTACCTCTTATTACAATTACTTAGGGACTTTACCTCTTATTACAATTCCTTAGTTGAGAAATATTTTGCTCACTCGGTAAACCTGACTTTGTATTATATTAATGGCACCAAACCCAACCCAAGCTTGAGTGCTGTATATATCAACCTATTAGTTAAATTGCAATAATTGTAAATTATAAGACTTAATAATAAATTAGTAGGTGTAAAATATCTTTTTGGTACCAGGAATTTACCTCTGATTACAATTACTCTGGTTAGAAATGTTTTTCTCACTCTATTATAGGTAAACCTAACTTTGTATTATATTAATAACAACCAACCAAACCCTCTATTATAGGTAAACCTACACTTTATATTATATTAATAATACCAAACCAAACCTTGAGTGCATTATATATTATATATCAATCTCTGAATACAATTACTCAGGTTAAAAATATCTTGCTTACTCTATTAAATTTAATAAAATGGCTAATTAAATGAAATGATTTTTTGAGATTTGAAAATTTTAAGTGTAAAGTGAAATGGTTAATAAAATATGAAAGGTTTTTTTGTATTTTGAGAATTTACATATATATTGTAAGTGTAAATTTTAAAGTGAAATGGTTAGTAAAATATATATTTTCTGTGTTTTGACTATATATAAACTTTATTAATTAGACATATTCCTCCCCTATGACTACCTATACCTTCCCTTTAACATATTGAGAAAATGTTGGCATTCTCTTAGGCTCCTTACATATATAAAAAGTGACATGGGGATATAAGAGAAAGTAGATTAAATCGGGCTAGCTAAAAAAATGATGCTCACAGATTCCAATGGATAGACAAAAAACCAAATAATTAAAAAATTGAGGAATAAAGCCCTCACCAGGCCTAAGATAATGTAAACTCACTCAAAAATTCAACACCCCACCAAAACAGATTAACCATATATACAACCAAGACCAGTCAACTAACTATCAATTAAATTAACTAAACAAATTTTAGTTTTAAATTTTATAAAAAAATTAGTTTAAAGCTTAAAATTTACATCAAAAAATTCACTTTCAAATTTTATTAAAAAAAATGAAGAATAATAATCAATTCACGATCATTCAAAAGAATTAAGAATAATAATCAAATCACTATTATACCAATTACCTAACCTAAACTGGTTTTAGTTTTAAATTAATTTATATATATATATATATATATATGATCGGTTTCAAGTTTAAAATTTACATAAAAACTTTGAACTTAAAAAGTGATAATCGAATTTTATGCGAGACAATCTAGAGTGATAATTGAGATGAGAAACTACACGAAAATCTAGAGTGATAATTGAGATGAGAAACTACACTGCCAATACACACGTCCTAGCAAGTCGGCAAGCAAGCCCTTGCTCGGCTTCTCTAGACCAGCCCACCAAGCGATATAATTAATCCTAGGTAGGCCCGCCATCTAGCCAGCATTTCCCTTATCCATCAACTTGGCTTCTTGATCCACACAAATATAGCAAAGTTCTCTCATACGACCAGCAGTGTGTAGTATCATTGGCAGGTTTGATTTATAGAAACATATCAAGTTTGGCGGTTTGATGGGAGACCACCACTAATGGGGGAACTAGCTAGTTACAAAGAGTGGAAGAATCATTCATAACTGAAATCAATTCAACTATTGAATACTCAGAAGAAGGGGCGAGAGGACCAGTTCCATGTCTAATCCCAGAAGCAGATGCACCCAAGACAACCAGCTTCGATGTCCTCGTCTGAGGGTGGTAAATTTGAAAGTGGGGCATTTGGTGGTAGCGAGGCTAGCTAAGCTGGAAAGAGCCAGAAAGCTAGTAGAGAAGCCAGAGAAGCGACACTCCTGGAATCCAAGAAGATAGAAACACGCAAGCCAATAAAAGAAATCTATCTAGACACTACGGGCCGAGGAAGGGTTACTATGTCTATCTTGGTAGGCAAAGGTAGGTTTGGTAGGCGAATGTGGGGAACATCTTATATGCTCTCTCGTCATCTTGCTCTTGATTTGGATCGTTTAGAAGGTCAAGGCCCCTTCAATAAATAAGTAATTGAGCCAAGCACCAACATTTATGTATGTGAAGGATCTATCAAGCAAGGGTCGGGGATGTGATGCCAGCCTCGGGTTGTCAGGTTTAGACATGCATCCTAGCAAGTCGGGAAGCAAGCCCTTGCTCGGTTTCTTTCGACTAGCCCACCAAGCCATCTAATTAATCCCAACTAGGTCGGCTAGTTAGCTAGCAAGCTAAAGAAGCCAAGTTGTTTCGAAGCCAGCCTAAAGCAAGCCAGCCAGGTTTTTGGCCCCACCACGAGAGACAAGTCAAGTGCCACAGAGATGTGGTTGAACATAACGCATCACAATGCATGATTGAAACGTCGCTGAAGAGTGGGACAACAATGACAGGTACCATTCTATGTTAATCTTGTGTGTTGGATAACTGAGCGAAAAAGCTTAAAATATTGGTTAGTACTTGCAGTAGCAGCAAACATGAGCTGAAGTTCTCTCGACTGTCAATGAGACTGTCTATCGGCGACATCTTGTCTATTCACGACCTCCTTATTAGCAACGCACCAGCTCTCAGATGCTCCTTCTCCGGTTGTACTGTTGTTGCGATCATGCTGCACAGAGGTGGCGAGGGTGGAAGAAGAATTTATTGTGATGATGTTGCACAAAGGTGGCCAAGGTGGAAGAGGAATCACTTCCAGAGGTGGGCGCCTGGTTGTTCATGGCTAAAGGTGTGAGAGACGTGCTCCTCATTACTTATTGTATTTGACCTATTATTTATGAAATCCTACCAAACGGTGGGAAATGGCATCATTGCTATGCTCGTAAAGCAACACAACATCACAACGAAAGAAACAGCTCCACAACACAAGAACTAGGTCAATCAGAGAGAGTGATTCTATCAAGAAAGAGAAGAGCGTGATACTCTGTATGAATGCTCAGCTCAGTGATTCTATTCATCCTCAGGGGATCAAAGTTGGCACATAGGAATAATCCCAAGAACCGTAACCATGACAGTCCCCCCTTCAAGAGAAAGCCAATTAGGTAGATTGAGATTGGGTATGTATGCATTCTTTGCAAATCTAGAAACACTGTACTCCTTGCTGCTTTCTTGAAATTGCGTTCAACTACAAATATACAAGATGGTTCCATCTGGTAAATATTGTTAACATTGTTATCTTGCCTCTATTGTCTTTGTAGGTGAACACTGGAAACGGTTCAAATTTGTCACTACACATGCACTGCCCCTCTATTGTCTTTGTAGGTGAACACTGGACATGGTTCAGATTTGTCACTGCACATGGCTGTAGGCTAGGGCAACTCAGAGGGTTTGGGGGAAATTAAAAACCACAGTGCCGCCATAAATCATTTGAGGCGTTAACATCTTGGGATCATTCAAGGATTTGAGCCCTGTATAGCCTTTGAAAAGAGAGAGGCGTTGGGACAGAAACTGGAGAGCAGGTTTCCGAATGGATATGAGTAAGAGTCATTTTCTAAGTATGTTAGCTTTCTCTACAAGCATGAAATCAAATTCAGTTCACGGCCAGAGAAATTTCCTCCTTACATGAAACCTGTGACCTTTCACCTACTTTTTCTCCTAATTTCCATTATTTTCCTTCATTTTCCTTCATTTTCCTCCTCACATGCAACTTGTGACCATTCACCTACGTTTTCTCCTAATTTCCATCATTTTCATAAATAAATGTGCCAAAATACTTTTTTTCCTCTTAGACATTTCTTTTTCCAATTTCCTTAGCCATAAACAATCAAATAAACATGCCCTAGGTTGTCTTGCCCAACATTCAGCTTGGAATACGTGTCCCATCATTCGTGGTATATATATAATTTTTTACATGGAATTTTCATGAGGGCTATTACAGAACCCTCCCCCTTGGGGAACACCGTCCTCGGTGTTCAATCACACATATACCTCAACAACCTGTTGAGAGAAGACATACTGCTCATGGAGCTTTATAACCCAGCTCGATGCAGTATTTACAATGAAAGATATGCTCAAGACATAACATCATGAAAACATGACAACATACCGCATAGTGGAGCTTTATAACACAGCTCATTACGGTATTTACAATGATCATCCTACTTAAGAAAACTCATATGACATCATAACATCATGATAACATATCCACATGATAACATAATAACATTACACCCATACCACATAGTGGAGCTTTATAACATAGCTCATTACAGTATTTACATCCATACATTGGTGTACATATAAAAACATTATCAAAATATATATACCACAACATATGTCAAATCATATACCAAACATATATCAATCATACACTAATCATCATATAGAATATATCAAAACATCATAAGGCATATTTCAAAACATCATATAGCATGTTTCAACTAACATAAAGCGCATATCAAATAACCATAAATCATATATCAACCATCATAAAACATATACTAAACCAACATAAATCAAATACTAAACCATCATAAAGCAACTACCAAACCACCATAAGCAACCACCAAACCACCATATCAAGCTACTAATTCTTGTAGTTGATTTCAACTACCCAACTGGGCATGTTCATGATTCCTGTACCACGCACATAGCTTCCATCAATTTAAAAATAAATTAAAATACTTTCACATCATACCTCATTGGTAGATCGTCAATACGGTACATTTGCAATCATGTTCGCTTCCTATCACAACAAGTCAAACTATCATATTTGACCAAGTCAACATGTATAAAAATATCACATCAGGTTAGCTCAAACATAACCATCAAAATCATAAATGACATGTAACCATCATAAATCAAAATCATAGATCACATGTAATCATCATGGGCCAGAATCATAAATCACATGCATACTAAAACCGAAATACAATACCGATACTTATCCTTCATCGATCCTTACTTTTACCTTGGTTCTTTTTGTAACACATTGGATTGGTTGTCACACCCAACAAACATCCAGTGCCTTCTCCTCAACCATGTGCACATACACATAATGTGCATCATACACATATGACCACATACGACATGCAACTCGATGCAACACATGTACCTACACCTGATGTACAACGTATACACCTATAGCCAATGTGTAACACAGTGCATCCACCTATACCCGATGTGCAATCCCACCCAATACATGTACCTACATAAAGTACATGAGTACACATGCCGCAATACCACAAATACATGATGCACATAAATACTACCACATGCCCTCAACACAACATGTATGACATGCACACAATACCACACGTACATCAATACCATACGTACAACATGTAGACAGTACCACCGGTATACCGCACCACTTGCACAATGTGTGCACAGCATCACATGTACATGGCACCACCTGCACAACGTGTATACAACGCCACATGTACACTACACCACTATACAATGCGTACACAATACCACATGTACACAATACCACACGCACGACATGTACGTGACACCACATGTACACATCGCCATATGCACGACATGTACATAGCACCACATGCACACAACACCACTTGTACAATGTGTACACAGCACCACATGCACACAACACCACTTGTACAATGTGTACACAGCACCACTTGCATAATCATGCACACCACACCATATGTACATGGTACCAGTGTACCACATGCACACAACACCACTTGTACATAGCATTGTATATCCAACACGTACACAACATCATTTGTACACAGCACCGCATATCCAACACACTTAGAGAACCATATGCATATAACACCACATATCCATCTTGCACATAGTACAATATGTACACAACACCGTATATCCAATATGTATATAGCACCATATATACCCAGTGCTGAATATGAACCATTCATACAACATTATCTATACTAACACCTTGTACATAACATTGCATAAACAACATGTACACCCACTACATATGCTCAATATTGCATGCGCACAATCATTACAGATGCAACATGTACAACATATAAAACATATGCACAATAGTACTACCACACATCCAAAACCACACTCTCCTTACCAAGAAACCTTGCTTCTAGTGTCTTATTCATGCTTATCCTAACATGTCAAAGACCACACTTCTTTCACTTTGTTGATGTATCCCTTGGTATAACCTGTCCATAACATAGACACAATATAATCACATAATATCAACTCATAACCACATGATATTGACCTCATATATTTGTCGTTACTACTCTTCCCACTTGATTCCTCATGAACCAGGAACCTCTTCATGTCATTCTGTTGCATAAGCAATCGTTCCTCCATAAGAATGATCCCTAAAAACCCTGTTATATAGTAAAATAAATACATGGATACATACATACATATATAAATATTAGCATAAAACAATCATGATTCTGTCAGACAACGACATACATGTATACATATATATAAACTTCAACATAATCATGATCATAAAATAATTACCAAATAACATAAGGTCTAGGTTAAGAGAACTTCCTTATTTATGCACAAGCATTGAGAGAAATAGTTCCCAACATATCCAAAGCATATGACACCGCTAATCCATTTACTTTACCTTTTCTAGTTACATTTCTTGTGTCTGTGCTGCTATTGTCCATTTAGCACAATGGACCCAACTAGTCCAACCAATTTTCATAGTCTTACCTTCCGCTGCACTTACTCATATACAGAGCTTCATCTAGGTCTTATATCATCGATTGGGTACCACAAATCTCTCCCGATTTCCATCAACTTTCCTCTTTCCCAACCAATTCCCAAGACTCAAAACATAAAAAGGCAAGACAAGAAACAAACAAGAAGAAAACCATAAAAGCCAATAACAACATGATTCTGCAACAAAGCGGTATGGCCATACACTAGACATAAACAAAGCCACAAATCAAGCTCAACAATTCATAAAAGAACAAAATAACAAGACCAAAAAAACACCATGACTCAATCCCCATGGTTCCCCAAGGAAAGCTCAGCCCAAGCCTTCTTCCAAATTTCATGGCAACCTCTCTTGCCATGTAACTCCCTGCATCATGCTCACACATGTCAACCACATGTTAAAAATATCAAAACAATCATATCTATCAATTTGAAATGAAGCTTTACCAAAAATAACTATCATGTCATAATCCATAATCATTAGACATAATTATACAACTATCAACTACATTTAAGTACATATCAACTGTCTCAACACATACATGTTAGTACAATCATATTAAAACAAAATCATTTGAACACATACTCATATTAAGCAATTCATCAATCATTCAACCAATTGCAAGGATACCATGTTAAATAAATCAACTAGGCACCAAACACTCAAACATCAAATATACATCATAATTAAACAACCAAGAACCAATATACGACATAAGGAAACTCATACCTTAATGTATATCAGGGAACACTATCTCATATACACAATAAAGCTAGGTTAGCATGATACAACTTAACAACATATCAGCTCAAACATAAATCATGATATCTCTAACAGTAACTAACTAAACTATGTAAACTTTGAAATAGGAACTATAAACTCAAAACGGGAACTCTAGCAAAAAAACCCCGAAAAAACATCAAAAACAGTGCTAAAAATGAAAAGTGTATATACTGGAACAATGATTTTATTTTTTAGGGGTCAATTTTGAACATGTTTTAAAAATGGCAGTGACTACGAAATTTACTACGAAATTTTCGTGCAAAATATAGCTTCAAAATGAAAGTGATGATACTGGAACAATGATTTTTTTTTTAGGGTCAATTTTCAAACTTTTTAAAAAATGCTAGTAAAACCAAATTTTTATGTGCCAAACAAAGTTGTTTATGAGAAAAAACACATTGATGTTTTTTGTAGAATATCATTTTTCTTTCCTAAGTATAAATTCAACATGTTTTCAACCATGACATGCTAGATATAAAAGAAATTGAAAATTTTTCAACTATAAAATTAAAAAACCATGACATTATGAACAAATTACATCACTAAATGAATTCAAAAGTCATTATTTGTATATTGAATAAAACATACATTATATCTCTAATTTAATATTGCATTGTAGATATTTTAAACAATAAAAATTACCATAATTAAGACATATAATCCAACAACATAAAAATGCCTCGCAACTTATCATTTAACACCATATGGAAATCATCAATTTTATTTCAAGATATGATGCATACATCAGTTATATAAATTGTCTTAAACAATTATTCAAAATCACTCATATTTTCTTGCACACCATTAGAATTCACATCTTCAGATGAGTGACTGGATGCTGACGAAGATGTTCTATATTCTTCTCTTTCATCAACTAGTGCCCCATCTGAGTCCACATGCACGCCCAACATTTCAGGTTTCAAAATTCTTCTAGATCTACAACTGGTTTCAGCAGACTCCCATCTCAACATTGTTCCTTCTAGTAGCAACCATTTCAGAATCTCTATCGTCTTGAAGCGAAGAGTTCCTCTCTTTGTTAAATTGAAGTCATAAACAAGTATGTCAACATCCTCCAATTTTAGTATGTCTGTGCGGCGGCGATTTATATTTGTACCCTTTATTTTTCTCTTTCCACCATTTCTTTTGTCAACTACCATCTCTGGCTTATACATACCATTGAATGGGTGTGTATTTGTGGCATACCAATGTACTTCAACACTTGTAACATCCTCCTTTTCTGTAAAGACCTTTATAGCTTTAGCAACCTAGAATGGATAGCCATTGGGATCTCCATCTGCTAGCACTGCAATCATGCAACCCTCCTTAATATCCTGTACTGAACCCCTGTAAAAGTATTCCATGGCTTCACGTTGTGCACGAGATCTTCTGGAACCAATATACATCTCTCTTTCCTCTGCCTGTGAAGAATTAATAATACCTTGAGATTGTTGCTGTTCAACAATGTTTATTTCCTCATGTTCATTCAACACATTTTGTGGCCAAATAAATGGATTTTTCAAAGGTATATCTTCATTTGTTTTTGTTGAAATGATATCACTTTGATTATTGAAAAATGACTCCCACCAAACTGAATCAGCAATGTCAAAGTACTCATATGTATATCTAATACATTTTTTAATTTCTTCTAGGCAATCAGAATAATTTATATCTCTATTTTGTCTGCGTGCATTCTGAACTTCACCAACTGATTGTAATAACAATATTTTTGATGCAAATATTGGATGATCTGGAATGAAATTCAAAAATTGCAAACCTGATGATGGTGCCCATTCTGCAGTAGTTGAATACTTCTTGCCCCATATTAGTGTTTTCCCATCAATTTTTTTTATACGAAATTGATGTTGGAAGCTAATGTCATTAAGTTGTTCAATGCATTTCCCCTCACCATATGATCCCAAAATAAACCTTCACATGTCAACAGTTTCTTCCAACACATCAAAAGTAGGCTCTGGCATGTATAATTTCTTAAAACATTCAATTAGTGATGGCAAGCTCCCAACTTGCTTCCTCTTCAAAATGACTGAAAAACGACTGAACATCTGATCAATATGGTCATGAGTGTGCCCAACAAGAAGGAAACAAACCTTTACCTTTTGAAAAATTCTCAATTCAACAAGCATGTTTAGATATCCAAAAACAACCTGATTTTTGTTTTCACGGCAAGTGTTGTCCAATTGTAGATACAGAACTTCAGGAAGATTACCAGACCAATGAGAAACCACATTATGAATTATGGCTATGGTAAGATTTGCATAATTATGAATATTTGGAGCTATGAAGTACACCCTTGGCAACATTTTCCCATTGAAGACCACACAACCGACCAAGTGAAACTGAATAAAATTTTCCTCCTGTAAATTTTTGGGTGTGCGAACAAAATGTGGTAAAAGTGTTTTCTTCTGGTCCATACCATCAATTATCAAACCCAAATATTTATTTGGATTATCATAACACTTCTTTCGATGCTTGTACAACTTCTTCCTTTCGTTTGTTCGTTGTTCGCGATGCTCTTGAAGTTCTTTGACAATTAAATCTACAAAACATAAAAAAAAAAATCATTAAGAAATATATTTTTATAGTTGATGACTTACAATTTTAAAAGTTAAAGTTATGAATGCTTACCTCTTTTTGACCCTTCAAATTTGTCCTTTTTTTATTTAAGAGAAGCACATGTACTTCAAATCCCCATCCTTGTCTTCTTAGGAATACAAACATTGTTGAATTCTTTCTTCCATACTTTCACAAAATATTGATATGTAATAAACCTGCCATGTCCCTCAACAACTTCTGCATATTCGTTGTATAAATTGTAGATTTCTCGTCTTGAAAAATTTTCTGGAATATGTATTGTCTCTCTATTTGGCATACACTCTCCATTTTTTGAAAATAAATCTTTCATCCATGACATTGTAGTATTTGATAATGGCCCAAACTGTCTTTTATGACGTACTTCTGAATAAAATGTGGGATCATTTTCCAAATTTTCTTGAATTCTTGAGAGACGAAAATTCCCAATCGAATGAAACATTTTGAAAGCTTTTCTACAGATAAATAAATTCCTAATATGATAATCATAACCTGACAATGTAGATTGCATGCACCCAACTAAATATGAATTTTGCATGCTTTTATTCGTTGAAAAATATATCTTCCTGCTTTCTAATGAAAATTTGAAATCCATATGTTTCAAGCAATCTTTTTGGCAACATTCAATTGAAATGAGAGTGCTAATAGAACTTCTTCTCATCAGATATTCTGCTTTACCCCTTGTATAACTAGAACAACTTGCATTGATACGAAAAGGTCTACTCCTACTCCTCGATACAATATTTCTTGGCAACATCTCCATCATTGGATCATCATTTGTATAAGGATTTTCATCATCATTAAGTGGAATGTTATCCACACTATGATTAGCTCTGCTTTTCAAATATTGACTTTGAGGATATTCTTCATCTTCCCCTTCTTCAATGCTACTGTCATAGTCCTTAGAATTCGGATTGAATGGAAAATTTGACTCTATGTTTAATGGATATTCTTCCTCATGTGCATTTTCAGTGCTACTCTCATAGTCCATAGAATTAGGACTACGTCTAAAATGTAACTGTTTACTTATTGAAGATGCTACATCCTGTCCTTTGTCACTGCTACCTTTATACTCATTAGAATTAGGACTAAGTGCATCATCCTATCCTTCATCACTGCTACTCTCATAGTCCTTAGAATTAGGACTAAGAGGACACTGTGACAATCCATTCTTTTGAAATTCATCATCACGCTCTTCATGACTATTGCTCTCATAGTCCTTAGAATTAGGACTAAGTGGACACCGTGACACTCCAATCTTTTGAAATTCATCCCACTCTTCATCACTGCTACTCCCATAGTCTTTAGAATTAGGATTAACTGGACACCGTGACACTCCATATTTTTGAAATTCATCATCATGCTCTTCATCACTATTGCTCTCATAGTCCTTAGAATTAGGACTAAGTGGACACTTTGACACTCCATTCTTTTGAAATTCATTATCACGCTCTTCATCACTACTGCTCTCATAGTCCTTAGAATTAGGACTAAGTGGACACCATGACACTCCATTCTTTTGAAATTCACCATCATGCTCTTCAAAACTGTGCTCTCATAGTCCTCAAAATTAGGACTATGTGGACACTGTGACACTCCATTCTTTTGAGCTTCACCATCATGCTCTTCAAAACTGTTGCTCTCATAGTCCTCAGAATTGGGCCTAAGTGGACATCGTGACACTCCATTCTTTTGAACTTCACCATCATGCTCTTCATCATTGTTGCTTTCATAGTCCTTAGAATTAGGACTAAGTGGAATCTGTGACTCTTTATTTATTTGAAATTCTCCATCCCCTCTTTCATCAGTGCTGCTCTCATAGTCCTTAGAATCAGGACTAAGTGGAAGAATTGACTTTCTATTCATAGTGGAAGAATTTCCACTATATATATCAATATGAATAGAGTTGTTACGCGATGAAGATGTTGATGGTGTATAAATCGAAAATTCACTATTAGAACAATCCATCCCTTTCAAATAGTTGAATGATACAAATGGAGAGCCTCATAAAGATATTATATAGCTTAAAGAATGAAATTTTCCCTCCAAAAAGTTTCGCGAAAATATTTCCCTCCACAGATTTTCGCGAAAATATTTCCCTCCAAAAAGTTTGTTAGATTTATTTACTTTCATTATTTTATTCTACAATTTATTGAAAAATGTAAACTAATTTTTTTATGAAATAAATCATTAAAATTAAAATTGTAAATTACAACTTCTACATTAATTATTTTAATAGTTAAAGTATATAGTATTTACTAGACAATTGAATTTTTTTTTATAATATATTCTAAAATAAATTAATCCCACATTCAACCCATTGTAAAACAGTTATACAATATTAACTTTATAATATTTTAAAACAAATTATCCCACATTAACCGTACGGTAAAACATCTCTGTAATTTCACTTATATATTAAATTTCATTATCATTATTACTCACATCACATCCATGTTTTCTGAAGTTCGTTGAAAGACTCGTGAATTTGTGGAGCAGCTACATTGCTATCAACAACATATTCAACGAAGAATTGTCGCAATTGAAAGGTAAGTTATATTTTTTCCTTAAAAGTTTTCCTATTAAATTAGTTTAATGAAGAAGAATTTTTTTTTTCAATTAATAATTTTTCTGAGCCAAAATAACAATTACATCCATCATGAGCATGGTGGGCCCAATCAAACTCTATCGTCCAATAGTCGTGGGTGGGTTGCTGTGGTGTCGCAGGGTAGGTGGGGAGGTCAGGCGAGCAGGTGGGGTGTGAGGGCAGGGGGGGTAGGGGGTGTGGTGGCGGCCCAACGGCTCGCCTGTCTGTCGCGAGGGTTGGGCGACTTTCAGAATCGCCCAACCCCCCACAGTGGGTAGACTGGGCGTCGTAGCCCGACTCGCCCCCTATCACCTTCCCCCCTTCTCGACAACCTCACCCCTTTCACCCCTAACCCACTCCCTTCCCCCTCCCCCTCACGCCTCACCACCCTACCCCCTTATCCCCTACCCCCTCACCTCACCATCTCACCACCCCGCCCGTCCCCCCTCACCTCTCCCCCAACCCATCCCCAGCACCCCCACCCCCTGACCTCCCCCCCCCCCCACCACCCTACGCACACCCCCCCTCTCCTAGCACCCTCCCCTCCCCCACCTCTCCCCCTACCCACCCCCCCTTCGCTCCCTACCACCCTCCCCCTGCCTCACCTCTCCACCCTTCCGTCTCCCCCCTCTCAACCCCCCCCCCCACACCTCTCCCCCTGCCTGTCCCCCCTTCTCTCCCTACCCACCATCCCCTCGCCCTCCCCACAACCTCCATCACCTCATCGCCCTCACCTCACCTCACCCCCTCACCACCCTACCCACCCCCCTCACCTCTCGCCCTACCCGATCGCCCCTCACCGCCCCCTGGAAACCTCAGCACCCTCCTCCCCCACTCACTCCCCTATCTGCACCCCCTCCCCTCTCCCCCTACCCGCGCCCCCTCACCCCCCTACCCGCCCCCTCACCCACTCCCCCTCCCCATCACCCCCTCCGCCTCCCCTCCACCCCCCTCCACCCGTCGCCCGCCCACGTGCCTCCCCCTTCGCCCACCACCCATGGCGACTGCTCCCCAGCCCCAGGCCCCACCTCGCCCACTGCCCCTGCCCACGGGCCTCCCCCACCCGCCCCCACCCATAGGCATCCCCCTCCACCCACCGCCCCTGACTGCCCACGGCCTCCCCGCCCGACTGGTGGCCAGGCAATTCCGGGAATTGCCTGGCCACCAGTCGGGCAAGGGTGCAGGCCACTGGGGTGGTGCCGGTCGGGAATCACCCAGCCACTAGTTGGGTGGGGGGGCGAGCCGTCGAGGTGGCGAGGGCGAGGTAGGCACCACCCCGACGGCCCGGCCCCCCACCCGACTGGTGGCCGGGCGATTCCCGGTGGCCCGCACCCCCGCCCGATTAGTGGCCATGCGATTCCCGGAATCACTCGGCCACCAATCGGGCGGGGAGGTGGGCCATGGACGGGGGGCGGAGGCGGAGGCCGTGGGCGGGGTGCGGTGGGGGAGGCCCGTGGGCGAGGGCCAGGAGAGGAGGCCCATGGGCGGGGGCCAGGTGGGGAGCAAAGGGGAGGGCGCTAGGTGGGGAGCAGGCATCGGGTGGGGGAGGCCCGTGGACAGGCGCCGGGTGGGGAGGCCCGTGGGCAGGCGCGGGCACCGAGTGTGGAGACCCGTGGGCGGCAGCGGGCGCTGGGTGGGCAAGGGCGTCGGGTGGCGGAGGCCTGTGGGCGGGCGCAGGCGCCAGGTGGGGGAGGTCCGTGGGCGGGCGCCGGGTGGGGAGGCCCGTGGGCAGGCGCGGGCGCCGGGTGGGGCAGGCCCGTGGGCATGCGCGGGCGCCGGGTGGGGCAGTCCCGTAGGCAGGGGCCGGGTGGGGAGGCCCATCGATGGGCGCGGGCACAGGGTTGGCGAGGGGTGGGTTAGGGTAAGGCGGGGGGAGCACGGCGAGGGGAGCAAGGGGCTAAGGTAGGGGGAAGGGTTGGGGGCGAGGGTAGAGGGGAGGGTATGGCAGGGGGAGCGCGGCGAGGGTAGAGGGGAGGGGGGGTTAGGGTAGGGGGAGGAGTTAGGGGCGAGGGTAGAGGGGAGGGAGGGGTTTAGGGGGGTTAGGGGAAGGAGGGCTTAGGGGGAGGTATGAGAGAAGAGGGTAGGGGAGAGGGGGCGTAGGTGAGGGGGGGAATGGGAGGCGTGAGAGGGGAGGTGGGGAGAGTTAGGAGGGTGGGAAGGGGAGCGGTGGTGTAGGTGAGGGGGGACGGGAAGGGGAGGAGGCAAGTAGGGAGAGGAAGGGGGCGTGGGTGAGGGGAAGGTAGGGCAAGTAGGGAGAGGAAGGGGGCGTGGGTGGGATAGGGATGTGAGAAGAGGGTGGGGAAGCGAGTGTGGGTGAGGGGGATGAGAGGGGTAGGTGAGGGAGGGGAGTGTGGGTTAGGGGGAGCGGGAGGCGGAGGGGTTGAGGAAGGTGGAGAAGGGCGTGGGGAGGGCGAGTGAGGGGGAGGGCTAGTTAGGAGGGAGTGAGGGTGTGAGTAAAGACGATCGGCGTGGGGGTGGAAAGGAGCGGGGTGCGAGTGAAGATAGGGAGGTTGGGGCCGGCCCCCCCCCCCCCCACACGCTCGCCTCCACCCACCGCTTGCCCGCCCACAAACACGCACCCCTCTCGCCCACACCCACCCGCCCTGCCCACCGACCCTGCCCTCCCTCACCCGCCCAGCTGCCCACCCCACCCCACCGTCCCTCACCCGACCTTCCGTCCGCCCACCGACTTGCCCACCCACCCATTAGGGGTGGCTGGGCGATTCTGATTATACAAATAAGAAACTTATGATATATCTTTGTTGTTAATTTAAGTTAATATGTTTTTGTTATTTACTAATTTATGTGTTTCTATTTTTCAAGAAAATGGCATCAAAGAAAATTTCTGTGAATCTTTCTGAACCAAAGACTCTTAAAGGTGCATCTTCAAGAAACATTGGTGAACGAACTCCACTTGAGCTCATGACTACAAATCTTTCAAGTGCATCAAGTGATAAGAAGATGATTTTAGACTGGAAGAATTCAAAAGAGGTGAAATTTCCATCAAGAATCTGGTATGTGAAAGAAAAAAAAAAAAGCACAAATGTGAATATATATCTATATATTGATATACCGAATGATAATGGAATTTTTGAGGTGATGGGAAGAGTCATAGATATGTGTTTAGTACCGAACACTGAAGTTGTTTACATACTTACAAAAGCTCCCAAGTCACATGAAATGATTAAACACCGACTATCATATTCATTGTATGACACGAGAGAGGTATCTACAAAGTTGTGTAAACAAATCGTTTGAGATGACACAAAACATCGTAAGTATTGTTATTTATATTTGTATTTTGCGTTCTTGAAAGTGTCTCGCTATATTTTTTTAATTTTGTTTTTATTGACATATGATATTTTGTTTGGCAAAGTTTTGTTGAAAGTTGTTCAATTAGGTTGGGAGGCATTCATTTCATAGAACATGATATCATGAAAGTTGTTAGCAGTTTTTACTCAGTGTCAAAAGAAGATACGGAAAATAAGCAAAATGTAGTAATTGATGATGCTACAAAACTACATCCAAACAATCAGAAAAAAAAGGCCTCTGGTGGATAAATCTAGCAAGGGTAAACAAGTTACTTTTGGGGACGATGAAGTTGAAACTGACAGTGAAGCATATGTTGCCATTACTGAAGATGACATTGGAACTGAGAAGAGCCGTAAAGGACCAAAAGTAAAATTGCCCAAGAATAAATCTGTTGAGAATGCTATGACGACGAAAATTAAAGTTGAATATTTTGATGTATTCATTACCAGCAGTCAAGAACCTAGTGAAACTTCAAAAGAAAACAGAGAAATCATTACACCAGGAGCTGATTTAGATGATGGCATTATCAAAACAAAACAAAATGCCATTCAACAGAATTTGACAAAGAGAAATTTAATTGATGGTGGTCGTACATTTCAGCTTAATGTCAGACAAACCTATAAGGCAAGTGAAGGACAATGTCAATATCAAGTCAGAAAACCACATCATCTGCATGTTCACAACTTGAAGACATTAATGAGGTAAAATCCATATGCTCATGTGATTAGTTATGTGCTACTTGTTGATCCACTTCAAGTTCCCAACAAAGAAGCATTTAATAAGTCAAAATGTTTTGAATACAATTATTATGTGCTTGGTGGGAACCATTCTGTAGAAGCTCAAAGACAATTGATGGAGGAATATCCTAATAATCCACGTTTTGAAACAATGAGATGTATCATTTATGTTGGTTTATCAGATAAAGAAGCAAAGTTAGTGGCATGGGATCATAATTCAGATAATGAATATAGGATGTCTATGACTTTCATCCAAAGGGTTAGATTTATTCATAGTGAATTTCAGGAAAAATGTCGTGGGGATAGGATAATGTTACTGCAGATTTCTGAAAGGAATGTTGTATGGAAATAACCTATCAAATTGAAGATAAAACCAATTCAAAAGGTGGAAAAGGCAACAAAAATAGTGATTTATTCAGAGGTATTGATAACATTTTCCAATTAGCATTTAGAACTGGAGATGTTTGGAAGTTGATTGATGATATTTTTAGCATGTGGGAAGACATTGCCATTAAAAACCAGAGGGTCAAAAAGTCTAAGCCATTGATATGTAGCAACAATAAATCAGCTCCTGAAATGAAGCAGCTTCCAGACGATATGACTATCACACCTTGGAGGGCGATGCAAGGAGTGAAAGATGAAAAAAATGTCAAAACAATATTATCTCGTGTGAAGTCAGGGGAATTATCATTGGAGAAAATGTCTGAAGAATTTCAAAAGTAAGTTTGTTGAATTATTTTTATTTATTTCTAGATTATATTTATCTTTTAAATAAAACATGTTGTTCTTAGTAGTATTTGTTATACAAATCATTATATTAACTTTTTGTTACTTTATCTATGCAGTCACAAAGTTTACATGAAAAATCAAGAACAAATGGTTAGATTGTTGAATGAAGATAGTTGGGATGATGTTGTACGCAACTATCCAGATTCAAGTTCCACATCAACATTAAAAGTTTTTTGTCTTGCATTTAAAAAGGTATCTTTATTTATACATTCATTTTTATTCATCTGTGTACTATTTTTAATTTATAACTTACACATATATTTGTTTATTTTATAAAATATGAGGAAGGATGATAATGGAGCGTCAGATAGTTTCAAAACCTTTATTGAAAAAATAAAGATCGAAAGACTGAGGAAGCAACGTATTAAGAATGTTGAACTTGATCCAACTCTTAATCATTTCATTTGGAATGGGCTAAACACCATTCAATATCAAGTAATACAAGGCGACTGTGAAGACATAGCTAAACTCATAGCTAAAAGGGATTATGCCCTAGTCATTGTAGATATTCCCCATGGTTTCAATATTCCAAACATTGACTATGATAGTGACCCTTATACTTATCAAGCTCTTAGTAAAGTGGTTGCGAGATTTGTAAAAGTCACGTCATCACCATTATGGAGATTTGTGACATTTCATTCAGACATACAATTGGCAATGATATTGTCAATCTTCAAGGGGAAAAAAATTCAAGGATGCAGCTTACATGGTAAGACGTTTAAAATGTATATTTGATTAATGTTGAAAAATTCATTTATGTACAAGTTAATTGAACTTTTACTATTTCATGTTACAAGCAAAAGTCAAATCTTCTTAACAATGAAGATCAACAATTCATAAATGATTGTGAGTTCATTCATATTGATAGTTGGACAAAAGATAATAGCCATATGTCTATGATTTTTAATCAGGTAGACGGAAAGAGTCATAGCCAAATACTGACTTATGATGCTATTGTGAGAAAACTAACATATGAAGACAAAGAAGCAAAAGGAGAGATAGTTAACATTTATCAAAAACCACAATTATTGATTAACTATCTTATAGACATATGTTCAAATGAAGGAGATTGGGTTCTGGATTTATTTTCTGGCTCAGGTAAGTTTTATTATATGGAATTGAATTTCAATATGTTATTTTTCAATTAATATGTCATTGTACTAATTTAGTTCATTATTTCTTTTGTGCTTGATAATTAGGTACAACACTAGCATGTTGCCTTCAAAAAGGAAGAAATTGCATTGCAATTGAAAAAGATCCAGTACAGTGCAATTTCATTCAGCAAAGAATTAATGCTCTTCAATTTCTTCCAGATGCAATGCAAGAAATTGGGTTGAAGAAAGGGGACTTTAGTGAATCACATGTGGCAAAAAAGGCAAAGGAACCCTAACCACCATTACATGGAATGTTTGGAAAGACATACATTGGGAAATTCACAAACATCAAAGATCCATTAGAAGAGGAAGATGAGCAAAAGGAAGCAGAAAATATTGTGGAAGAAGACAATGATGAAACTCTAGAGGACGAAGAGTTTGGATTACGTGACATTGTTGATTAAATTTAAGCTATGCTTGGAAATCAAGCTTTGCAATGTTTTGACTTTGACATTTTATGGGAAGAATAAACATTCAATTAGGGTTGTTATGCGTTCAATATTTGTAATATGTGATTTTCGCATTGATTTTTAAGTTAATCATTATTTTTTGAAAAAAAATGATTATTATTATTTTTTTGACATGAAATTCATTAAAAAAACTATTATTTAACCATTTTTAGTTAAAATTTTCGTATAAAAATTGTGATTTTGACATGTCAATTCTAGCAAAAAATTATCAAAACGTATAGTTTTTTTGTTATATTTGTGTTAAAAATGGTTATTTTTATGTCCATTTTTTAAAAATATTGTTTTTTAGAAACAATTATTTTATGTGGATTGAAAAGTTAATTAAGGATATATAAATATGTAGAATATCAAAAATTCAAAATATCAAACTTCTAATTTAAAAATATGAAACAATAAAAACCTCACTACAAAAAAAAAAAAAAAATAATGAAAAAAACGACCACTTCAAAATTATCAAATTTACAAAATAATTATTTACATTTTATACATTAGAAAATTTAAAGCCAAAAAACAAGTCTTTTAAAAAAAGGGTCTGATGCAGAGTACCCACTTTTTCAAATCAGCATGAAAATCTTTACCATTCTAAAACGTAATGTACATAAAAAAATTAAAGTGTCAAAAACTATGATCTAAAAAAATATGTGTATTCTGCATCACCCATTTTCAAAATCAGGTCATGTTTTTGCTATCTCTACGAAACAGGTAATAGTATCAGTTCCCGTTTCAAAGTTTACATTGATACTAACTAACATGTTCACATCATAAGCTCATACGCATTTTTCATTCATGCATAACAAGCACATATGTATGATCAATTTAGATAAGTATGAAACCATATCACAAATATGTCGGTTCATACCTAAATATCGCAACCATAACCATCTGCATAGGTCAAACCAGGTTAACACAATACATATAACATCAAGATCTTCAAGGCAATGAACATAACCATCACACATATGACCAATCCAAATTATAACATCAAGATCTCAATGAAATAACCCTAATCATCAAGTTAATAGCATATAACAAAAATAAGATATATATCATACTCATCAACAACATACAACATAATCATCAAGTTATCTAATTTAAAACAATAATAGCAATGCATATAACTACATGTTACTATCATTCTTGACTATTTGATACATGTGCATATAACTACACTCATCATCTAACATCTATCATGAATGTAACCATAACATCCAATACATGTTCATAAACCTAATGTACATAATCCTAATGCATATAATAATCCTTAACTTACATACCTGCATGCCAAACATACACTACTTGAATGACGATCTGCTCTTACCCCAAAGTCCAATGTTGCAACCTTATTATGATGATTTGCATCTCCTGCTCTATCTCAGCCAACACATTAGCATCATAACATCCAATAGCACTATGATGACCTAACTTGCATACCATGACTTAACAAGGCATGTTTGACCTACTATTCATGCATACTATAACCAAGACCATACATGCATAACAACTGTATATATACACATAAAAAATGAGTACCAAACCATATACACATCATTCTAGTTAGAGTCCAGTCATCAATACATGACCATATCAACTACACAAACTATGACCTTATTCATGACGACAACCATTACTCCATTGTACACATGAAACCAACAGTATGCATAAGCAATGCCAAACCAACTACCAATACGGATAGCCGCATGTAATCAAACATAAGCGATCAATTCTTGTAATCAACCTACAAGACTGATACATGTAATCAAAATATTAAAAAATATAACCTAACATACAAGGATGTATGTAGGTATCATGAAATCAACATGTAAGCAACATATAATTCATACATAATCAATCACATGTTCCAAAAATCAAGACATCGTGTTTATTAATTTGAAATCAACATTCACCAATACTAACAACCTATAAGCATACCCCCTTACTATTCATGGTCCACACTAAGGTAGAAGGAGGAAGCTACTATAATGACCCGATCTCCAATGTCTAATTATGAAAATGGGATCTCCAAAGCTCTACTAAATTTAACCACACTTCAAAATAAATTGATTTTTATTTCTCATACATTTGTATGAGACTACGTCAAAAACATTGCACTTATTATACTTGTAACATCATAACTAAAAACATGCCACTTTTCCATTTCCTTACATGCAACTTTTCAAATTCCTTGTATGCAACCTTTCAAATTCCCTACATGCAACTCGTCAAATTATTTGCATGCAAATAGGCATAGATCAGATACATCCATATTATCATACTATTATACTATCCCATCCAAGAAAAATAGCATTTTCTTCAAACAAATTACCATACTTTCACATTTTCCACAAACAACTACTATACTATTACATTTGCATGTAAGCATTTATTCAAACACTTTACATGCAAACTAATATAGAAAACTATTTGCATACAAGTAAGAATATATCAACTACAGAAATATTATTACACATCAATACTATCCCCAACCACAAACAACATACTAATTAGGGCATTTTATCAAACAGTTTGTATGCAATGAATCATTGAACCATTTAAGCATGTCATCAAACACTTTGCATGCAAACTAATATAGCGAATGATTGAATGCATATATCCTAAACTGTATTAGTACAAGTTATGGAAATTGAACCATATGATCAGTGGTATTTTCCCTCAGTATGGTTCAAGTTTCAACTTCCGAAATTTCATAAATGAAAAGTTATAACAAAAAAACCAACACAATCATATTTGGTGGAGTGACAATTCTAGGAGTATCTAGAAAGCTCAATTTACACTGGTCATATCTCTTGAAATATAGCGAATAAATGTCTGAAATTTTTATCACAATATAAGCAGGATTTCCTCTCATTATGAAAAAAAAAATTAGCTCTTGAGAGTGCCCAGAATAAAAGTTATAACAAAAATGTTAGCGTAACCTGTTTGTGACCTGATTTTAGGAGCATCCAGAATGCTCGACTCCCTCTACTCATATCTCCTAAAATATTGTGACACAATATCTGTAATTTCTACCACATAATCATTGGTATTTCCCCTCCATGTGGACGATTTTTCAGCATCTGAAAGCCTACAAAAAAAAAAGTTATTGCAGAAATTCCAACGTGACTTGTTTAAAGGTGCATTCAGGAAGGTCATCTTCCTTAGATCATAATTCTTAAGGTATTGTGAACCGATATCTGAAATTTTTACCACATTATTAGTGGGATTTACCTTCAGTATGGACACATTTTTTACTTTTAATATTCCACACAAGAAAAGTTATAACAGATATGACAAAAAGGTCTAAAATTTAACCTTTGTTCTTCATTTTACCTATGATAGAGCCCATCCAGTCCAAGTGTTTGAACCATGCTTTGATACCACTCTGTAACAACCTCTGGGGTAAATGTGCATATAAACAACATAATAGGAACAGAAATACAATAAACATATCAACCATCAAAATCCATATATACATCAGTACATTTGCACATGAAAATCAAAGGAATTAATTTTTTTCCATTAATAAATGCAATGAACCAACCGAAGATGGGATTACCACGTTTCACCCAACCATAGATTGGCTGAGCCAAGTCTCTCTTCAGCCAATCACCCTTGTGCCATATTCCAAGCATGAATGTGGGATCTCATAGAACACATCAATCAAAACTCATCCAAGGCTTCCAGAGGCCACCCACCTCAACCCATCAAACAGTGATTCCACCTCACGATCAGACATCACCAAAATCCACGATTAGATTGGTCTTTATCCAAGCCTTCTAGGGCTTCCAAAGCGTTTGTCCAACTAAGTCTTCCAAAACTAGTAACTCAATCCACAACTTATACAGGGCTTCCAGAGCGTTTTTCCAACCAAGGCTTCTAGGACTAGTAACTCAACCCGCCAAGGGCTTCTAGAGCATTTTTTGTTGGAAATAATACTGAGAGGGGGGGGGGTGAATCAGTATTATCAGATCAATCAAACTTTTCAATTTCATACTCAGAAACATATACGCTACTTCAATTAAGTGAACCCGCGTGTACACGCAACTGTGTCTAATGAAACTCGCGTATATCCAGAGATCTTATAATTCAGTTAGCTTAATCTTCAGTAAATGCATCAGATCATTATTAAGCATATTAACAGTAAACAGGTGCAGAATAACAGAACAGAACATCACACAAGAGCCACACACATGAACACAACGATATAAGGTGGAAACCCAATGTGGGTGAAAACCACCTGCTGCAAGTCATCTCAATCTTCTTCTTAATAAGAAAATCCTTTTACAATATTTGTACTGGTGCAGTCTTATACCAGTACGGGAGCTACAACCCCCTTTGCTCTTGTACTAGCCGATCCATTTACTAGTACGCAGGCTGCTACCTGCTACAATGCTCCAAAGATCTCCTTTAGCTTTTGTACTAGCTTAGATACTAGTACGTAGGTGCTTGCCTACAATCTTCTCACCTCCAGGTACCACGTTTCATCAATTTTCAGACTGGATACACTGAAGCACAACACATAATCTGTAAGGCCACTTTTCATCCAATTTTCATACTGGACCCATAACTATCATCGAAGCTCAAAACAATCATCAAACTCTGAATCACTGAAACCCTGTTAACAACAGTCACCAGAACACAGAGCAGACACAGAACTCTGTAATAACCATCAGATCCATCTGTAACTTCAAATATCAAGCTTTACAATTTATACGCTACTTCGATGAATCAAACCCGCGTGTATACGCGCTTTTGCCAAAGACAACCCGCGTACAGATCTAAAAATAATTTCTCATAACTTGCAGCTGTACCAGACATCAGTCATACTCATAACATTTATAAAATAATACATGCGTCAGTATGTAGATCTAGAATAAGCATCATAAAGATAGTTCATTTCAAACCATTTGATCCCGATCTCTCCTTAGATCTAGTTCTCCATCAACCGGTGAGATCTCTCCTTAGCTCAGATCAAGCAATGCATCATCAACCCATAACCCTGCATACTGGATCTAATGCTTCATCAGATATTCAAGACATTTCAGATGCACTTGCCTAATGATTTCCTTCTCCTTATATAGCCTTAGGCCTTGTTCAATACCAAGAGCCAAAACCATAGAAATCCAATACCATCAACTTCAAAACTAGGGATCGACACGCCCGTCGAGACACAATGGTCCGAAACCATAGGCACAACTTCCAAGGACTAACCACCATGGACCAAAGGTACTTTTCCATATACACGCGCTTTTGATGAAGCCAACCAGCGTGTACACGCGACTTGGGCTTAACGAACCTGCGTGTATGAACTTTCTCTTCTTCTTATAGTCTGATCATCAATTCCTTGTTGCTGACCTTTTGTACTATGATTTGTCATCAGTGTGGTTTGCCATCAAGGACAACACTTATCTCATAATGCCAACATTTTTTCAACCAGGGCTTCTAGGACTAGTAACTCAATCCAAGCTATTACAGGGCTTCTAGAGAATTTGTTCAACCAGGGCTTCCAAGACGAGTAACTCAACCCAAGCTATGGAAAAATAAGAACCAACCAAAACAAAGCAATGCAAGTAAACCCACAATCACCATGGCTATCTAGGAAATGGCCAGGCTAGGAAATCCACTATCAATCTAGGCAATCCTCCATGCCAATGATAGATCACAACCAAGAAACCACATGCATGCCAAAACTAATGAATAAATCATACATATAACTTGATACCTTCAAGAAAATCTGATGTAGTTGTTGACGTCGATGCTTTCTTCCACTTTCTTGTTCTTCCTTTTCCTTCTTGCTCCAAGAATCCAAGTATGCCACACCCTCTAATAATGTTCCAAGAAAACTCTAAGTCTCCAAGAGTATGAGAGAGAGAGACACACAATAATGAGAGAGCTCCAAAGCTAAACTAAGAAAGTCTTGCCCACTGATTCTCATAAGCCTTTTTATTAATGAGGCCTCTATTTTCTTCATTTCCCATTATTTTCCTTTAATTTCCTCGTCACATGCAACTTGTGGCCTTTCACCTAATTTTTCTCCTAATTTCCATTATTTTCTTTCATTTTCCTCCTCACATGCAACCTATGACCTTTCACCTACTTTTTCTCCTAATTTCCATTATTTTCATAAATAAATGTGCCAAAATACCTTTCTGCCTCTTAGCCATTGCCTTTGCCAATTTCCTTAGCTATAAACAATCAAATGAACACCCCCTAGGATGTCTTTCCCAACATTCAGTTTGGAATATGTGTCCCATCATCTGTGGTATTTATATATTTTGTACATGGAATTTTCACCATGGTTGTTACATGAGATATGATAACTGTTGTTGTAAGGAAATTCGACCAGATGTAAGTAATCTTCCCATTTGGAGGGTTGTTGCATCACATAATTTTGTAGCATGTCCTTTACCACCTGATTCACCCTCTATGTCTACCCGTCCGTCTGAGGGTGATAAGAGGTGTTGAAGTTTAATTGCATACATAAACCTTCAAACAAAGCTTTCCAGAATGCTGATGTAAATTTTACATCCCAATCAGAAATTATAGTCTCTGGTAGCCCATGTAATATGAAAATATTTTGCATGAATATGTTGTCAATCTGTACTGCCTTGTATGTGGATTGTACTGGTATGAAATGAGCTGATTTTCTTAGTTTGTCCACTACTATCATTATGTAATCATTTTGCTTTTTAGATATGGGTAATTCCATGATGAAGTCGAGGGAGATGGTCTCCCATTTCCATTTCAGAATTGGTAATGGATGCAGTAATCCAGCAGGATGTTGGTGTTATGTTTTTACTTTCTGAAATTCCATGCAGCCAGTCAAATATTTTGCTACATTCTTTTTCATACCTGGCCAGTCGTATTCCATGCGGAGTGTAGTAATTAATTTTTGGTATCCTGGGTGTCCTGCATAGGGACTCTTATGATATTCATCTAAAATAAAATCCTTAATGTTGTTTTGGTTAGGCACATATAATCTCTTCTTATAAATCAACATACCTACAGGATTTATTTCATATCCTAGCTGATGTTCATGGTTGTTCGTAATTTGAGCTTGTTGTCTTAAAAACTGGTATTTTGGATCCCACTCGGCTGCTTCTTTAATTAGTTCATTGAAAGTGGTCTACACCACACCGTAAGAAATTTCGTAAAGACAATGCACCTTTCAACTTAAGCCATCAGCTACCCGATTCTCCTTTCCTTTCAAGTGTTTGATTTCAAAATCAAACCTTCTTAGAAAGTATACCCACCTAGCTTGCCTGGCATTCAAAGTGGGTTGCCTAAAATAATTAGTCAGGTTGTGATGGTCAATGATTAGAAGGAGTTTCTTACCTATCAAGTAATGCCGCAACATTTTTAGTGCATGAATAACAATTGTCAATTCTAAGTCATAAGCTGAGTATACTTTCTTGTGCTCCTTCAGCTTCCTAGATTCATAGGCGATTACCTTACCTTCTTGCATTAAAAAACCACCTACCCCTTCCTTGCTAGCATCTGTACACACCACATAGTCCTTACTTGGATCTGCTATGCTTAAAATTGGTGCAATGGTTAGTAAATGCTTGAGCTATTCAAAGCTCTTCGGGTATTCGACTATCCATTTAAATATTTTTCCCTTCTTTTGTAGGGAGGTAATAAGATAGGCCACCCTGGAGAATCCTTCAGCAAATCTTCTGTAATACCCTGCCAGTCCCATGAAAGATATTATATCTACCACGTCTTTTGGTACTGGCAATTCCATTATGGTCTTTATATTTTCTAGGACTACAATGATTCCATCTTTGGTAATGATGTGGCCTAAATACTGGATCTGCTCTTTAAAGAAATCACATTTGCTAAATTTTGCGTACAATTGGTGTTCCCTAAGAGTCTGTAGCACTATCCTTAGGTTTTCTTTATGTTCCTCAATATTTCGGGAATAAATCAGTATATCATCAATAAAAAGTAATACAAATTTATCTAAGTGTTGATGAATATACTGTTCATTAGACACATAAAAGTTGTGGGGGCATTAGTCAGCTCGAAGGGTAACACCACAAAGTCATAATGTCCATAGCGGGTCCTAAAGGCCATTTTTTCTATGTCTTCCTCCTTGATTCAGATATGATTGTATCTTGACCGTAGATCAATCTTTGAAAACACTGTTGCACCCTTCACTTGATCAAATAATTCATCTATGCGAGGTAAAGGGTACTTTTTCTTAATGGTTAGCTTGTTTAGCTGAAAATAATCCATACACATCCGTAGGGTCCCGACCTTATTTTTGACAAACAGTACGGGGGCTCCCCAAGGCGAGACACTTGGACGAATATAATTTTCATCCAATAACTCTTATGATTGCATTTTTAATTCTGTCGGCTCTAGTATACTCATATGATAAGGAGCTCGGGACACCGAGGTTGTTCCTGGCATTAGTTCAATGGTGAAATCTATGTCTCTTTTTTTAGGTAACCCTGGAATTTCTTCGGGAAATACATCTAGAAAATTTTATATCACATGGATACTTTCAAAGGACATGGATTTATCCTTTGAGTTGGTGTATCCCACTTGAATTGCGTAAATCTGGCATACTTTCCTAATGCATTTTTGCTAGTTGAGAGGTGGTTATTGGTCGTAATTTTAGTGGTCTCAAAATGCCTTGAATCTCATGTTTGTTTCCCTACTCAACGATATAGCAGATGGATTTATTTTACTGTTTATAAGGGACCAGTGCTTTTCTAGCCAGTCCATGCCTATCAGAACATCATATGACCCTAGGGGTAATATGTTTAGATCTACCACCAAAGGTTGTCCTGCTATTTCTAAAGGGAAGTTGTTGAATTTAGCCAACACACATCTCTTTGCCCCTGTTGCTAACTGTACTAACCAGGGATTTTTGAACTTGACAACTTGTAAACCACATTGATCAACTATTTTAGGACTAACATAACTTAATGTAGCTCCAGGGTCAATTAAAACAGATATAGCATGATCAAAGATTTTACCTTCGAATTCCACCATAGTTGGTTGGTATTCTGCCTAATGATCTTCAAGGGCAGCATTGATCTTTGGAATACTCCTGGCTACATCTCCTACTGTGGATGCCTCCTGAATCTGTGAAATATGTTCAGCGCCCCTACGGTTAGGACAGTTCTTAATGTAATGAGGCCCTCCACACCCCCAGCATTGTACTGGGGGTCTTGTTGTTGCTTCAACTTCAGTTCTCCCTGATTGCTCATTGGATTTGGGTTCATTGGGAGGTCGAAATCTGGACTGATTTTTCTGCAGATTTCTATTTATCTGACCTCTGGGAGGTCCTCTATTGATATTGCTCTTGTTCCCTTTATTACCAACAAAAAACTTATTTCCCTTTTTATCAATCCATTTCTTTCCCAACACTTCTCCTTTCTGTTTACTTTGCTGATAACATATCCAGGCCTTCCGGATGACCTCGTCCATTGTTTTCGGATTGTCGAACTCAATACATTCTTTCATGAACAATGATAAACTACTGATAAATCGTTGCACTTTTGCCTTTTCTTCTCGTATATAAGGAACATATCGAAGTAAGGAGGTAAATTTGGTGATGAACTCATCCATTATTAGTTGTCATAATCGTAGGTCATGAAATTCTTTTACTTTCTTGTCACAGAAGAGTTCAATTAAATATCTCTCTTTAAAATATCTTTGAAACTTTTCCCATGTTATACTTTGTTCATTCACCCCTTGCATGGTCTTTACCTCTTCCCACCATAGGGTGGCTTTCCCTTGCAGCTAGAAAATGGCCAAGCAAGCCTTTAAATTGTGATAGTATTCATATAGCTGAAAGTATTTATTCATATTAATGAGCCAGGCTTCAGCTACCTCTTCTTGTTCTCCGTCAAAGAGGGGCGGCTTTATCTTCCTGAACTCTCCTTGCAGCTCTGTCCTTTGCCTCTTTTGTGTTTTATGCTCTGAGGCGTTATCTGACTTTTCCTCTTGATTTTCTTCCCCTCCTTCTGTTTCCACATACTCTGTCTGATATTCTTGCTCTCCAGTCATGTGCCCATGTTCTGGGCTGGGAATCGGTTGACATTGGTTTTTCTTATCTGACAAAATTTTCATAATCTTCTCCTGTTATTTCATTGTCAGCTCGCAATCGGGCCATTTTGCTTTTCAATTCTTGCACAGTCTCCAATATTGTAGGATTGGCACTATGGGGTTCTTCTCCCAACTACACCCATACTTCTGGGTTGGTTTCCGGGAAAGTTGCAGGTCCTAAGCTTGTTATGTTTTTGTGGGGAGCATTATCTATCCTTCTCATGGTAGCTACTCCTACTTCTTTTGCTGAGTTTACACAACAATATCAATCATTAGCTTTCCAGAGCCCTCAGTTTGGTAACCTTGGCTCGAATACCACTTGTCACAACTCCATATACTTTAACATAACCATAGTTTAAAAATAATAATAATAATACATATTACCATAATCTTTATAAAACGACAGTAAAGGCATTCACCCTATTGAACAATTAATATTCACAAACAATTTAATGCTATACAGTACAATGCGTATATTTCGATGCACTCGCATTTAGGTCTGGTACTAAAGGTTTTACTACGCATATATTTCAATGCATATGCAATTAGTTCGAAATACCAAAGTTACTATACATATGGTTTATATTCTCATTACGGATATAATAACCATCAAGTTGCTCTGCCATGAGATGTGGTAGGATCAGGACTCGTCTCCTCCGCCATGCACTCTCCAGCTGTCCCTCCTGCCTTGTTCTCCTCGCTGCTTTGACGATGATCCGATCATCTCTCCAATCCAACGAACGACGACTCACTTGAAATCTTCATTGGGGTTTTACGGAGGTCTTGTTTCATTTCTGCTATTTCAGTCTTCAGCTCTCGGGTTTTTGGGTTTTGAGACCAGGGTTTCGTCCTTGAGTGGTTTGAGCTATGGAAACTTCTTCATGGCTTCTGCGAGAGTTTCAGAACAGGTGGAGCCTCCACCCATATGTGGCCCCTGTAAGTATTCGTTGATTCTACCTCAAATATTGCTTGAGCTTACCTGTTTTGCAGTTTCATTGTTACCTCCTAACGGATTTTCTTGTTGGTGGTGTGTGCAAGTTCTTCAGGTGAGGTCTTGGCGTATCGAAGGCTTCCTGAGGTAGTTTTCACCAGTTCCTTTGAGTCCTGCACACTCAACTCTTCTATGGGTCTTGGGTATGTTCAATGTTTTTCTTGCGGCATCAATTGTCTGGATAGAGAGGCATACATGCTTGTCCTGATGGATTTCCTCGAAAGGGTTTTTCTGCATTTCAACAGAGTTAATCTGGTACTTCGGTGTGTGGTGAATATCTGCAAGAAGGGGCTCTGCTCCTAAATATTAGTTTTTGAAATTTGTATTCATATTGTATGTCTATTTTGGTTTTAAGGGAACCCTTGTCGACCACTCGGGTGACGGTTACGGGGTTCGAGGTTTATCCAGCAACCCCTTGGGAATTCAAACTGTAAATTCTGTAATATTATTGACAATATTCAAATTTTATATGTCTTATTAGCTCTGGAATTTTCATCCAGCACTTGTTTATTTATCTCATTTACTCTAGAAATATTTTTCATAAAAATGAATGTTTTCAAGATGTCTTTCAAGGCTATCTCGGATTGTTATATAATGCTTATGAATTTATTAGTTTGAACTGGTTAATGCTCATGTTTAATAGGAAACGCCTGTAGCTCTCGCATTTTCTTTGTTCTTCTAGCTAATGTACTATTCAGCTATGTTCTGTATATATGTTCTCTCAGCAACTTATTCCTTTTAGATATGTTTCTTTCCAATCCTTCCAAATTTTTCTTGCCTGAGTTTTGGAAGCTTTCAATATGCTATTTCTCTGTTTAAATTCCTTATGCGTAATCTAGGTTATTTCTTATAGACAAAAAGGCTTAGAGCTGGGAGCCTTCCCTAACCTATGGACATATCACATCCTGCAGGTTTGGATTGTCGTTTTGGTTCTTTATTGGCCCTTTTTTGTATTACGAAGCTCCTTAAGTTTCTTTTTCACTATAATGAACTGTAGCGCTATATATTCTTAGACTTCCTAAGAGTGACTTAGCATGTATATATATCTTTTAAGTTGGCAGTAAAATAGGCCTCGGCCTAGATTTTCTTTATCAATAATATGTGGTTTTGGTTATATCAAGTAAAATATTACATACTGTTCTTTTTGTTAGTAAGATATATATATCCAGATTCTCTTCATAATCCTGGTTTTTCTTAGTAAATTTCTTTCCTTTCTAAGTAAGTTTTTTTTTCTAAGTTTGTTCTACAGTCTTAGTTTATGCCTGAACTAGAACAATTCTCCTTCTGTAATTTATGAAAGAAGCTACTCCCTTGTTTTCAGAATAAGACTATTCAACATTTTAAATTTCATGCTTTTCCTGTAGCAATAGCATTCTTCAAGAACTAAACATTTACTCTATTATTTTATAATTAACAAAGTTTCTCCAAATTGTTTTACTTACCTGAGATCAGTAAATAAAGGGGAAAAAAGTCCAACCATAGACATCACCTCTGTATATAACAGATTCTAATCCTCCCAACCTTGATACTTGCTTTTAAGTCCAAGTCACTCCCCGAGCATGCTTGCAACATCAATAATTTCTTTCAAGGTTTCTCAAACATTGCTATCGCTATCTGGTCACCAACAGATGTAGCCTCTTATCCGCCTAACCTCTCAACATGGATCGTCTCCCTTTTCTCCTCTGTTCTCTCAAGTTACTTGTCTACTCTCTTGAGTCCTTTCCTTGAGAATTCATAATGAGGGAGGTAATTAGGGTTAGGCAACTGCCTGCCTTAACTTTCTTGATATGAAAAGTTACAAGATTTGTTAACACTCCATTAATAGTTTTCTTTTTAATTATCAAATTTAATACTTGATTCAAACCGTATCCATAAAATTCAGTTTGTTTTTACTGTGGCAAATAAAAAATAATTACAGTTTTCTAGAGACATCACAGTTTTAAAAGCATAGTTTTACCCAAATGCAACTAGCTATTTGGTTCAATTTTATTTGACACTTTCATTGCCTGTATTTGGATTGGATATATAAGTTGGTTGTGAAGGGGTTGTATGAAATTTTGGGTTACCTAAATGCAACTAGCTATTTGGTTCAATTTTATTTGACACTTTCATTGTCTATATTTGGATTGGATATATAAGTTGACTGTGAAGGGGTTATATGAAATATTGGGTTACAGCAAGCTCTATTACAATAATGCCATATATCAATGTTTTGGAATTTCTTGAGACAGTTAACTTTTTTTCTATAAAAGTACATGGCCTTCACTTGTCCACCTAATGAAAAGTTTAACATTAAAGCATTTTAGTACTTATTTTGTTCTACTAAAAAATGTGAATAATTAGTGATGAATTGTCATTTTAACATTAAAGCATTTTAGAACTTATTTTGTTGTACTAAAAAAATTTAATAGTAAACAATGTGAATAATTAGGGATGGATTGTCATTTTAGTGAACATCCCATTATCCTGAAATATAATTGTTTTTTTGCAATAAATCACTAAATTAATATAATTGTTTTGTGCAATAGAGCACTGAATTGATAGGCTGCTACTGCTGTTAAATGTTATTTACTTTTCAATAAACATTGATATTTGCCATAGGAAAAAACACAGAAATTTGATTAAAAAAGAACAAATCTTACATTAAGCTGCAACACTATACCATAATAATCATATCACTCACGAGATTTACTATTCTTACAAAATAATAACTTGAATTTTCTAATTTCGTTATAAAGTAATAAATCTTACTTTAAGCGATAATAATCATATCCTTCATAGGTTCTTAGAAAACGGTAACTGAAACTTTCCATTCTTAGAAAACAAACTTGAGTTCCGTTCAACTCGATCACGCCACTTACTTCTAATCGAATCACAACTAGTTTTTGTTTTTCCAAATAATTTCTTATTGAAATGACACTTTGCAGTTATAGAATAACCCTAAGCCAGAAATTTTCTCTATCCATAGAAACCGAACTAAAACGAGATTCACGTGGGAATTATGACATGGATAAGAATTTAAATTAGTTAGAAAAAATACACATAAAAAACATGCTATAATCAATGTGGGTAAATTCTTTTTTCTTAACTATTTCGCTGGAAAATAATATGTATTAAAGATTAATGGAATATAATAAGAAATTATTATAAAATGAGAATTTCATTTGATTTATATAATATTTAAGTGTATTAATACATAGTAATAGTAATAATAAGGAGTTTAAATTAATATATTTTAAAAAATATCTTATCAGTTTATAGATTATTTATTTTAACACTGCATTTTATTGATAATTTATTTTTTATTATTTATATTATGAAAAATTTAATAAATAATAATATAAATATAAAATATATTATTATACATAATCTATTTTTATAATTATTATTAGTATTCATTTCTGAGTCATGTTTTATGTAATTATGTAACCTGTAGTTATGGATAAATTTCATGTTTTTTTCTTTTACTTTTGATTAGCACTAGTTATCCATGAAGTTTTTAATAATAGGATTTTTTACTTTTGATTAGTATTGGTTATCCATAAAGTTCATAATAAAAGGCTTTTAATTTATGTGTGAAATGTAAGGATTGATGTGATATATTATTGGATATTTTTTTAATATAGACTTTGCTATAATTAGTTACTAAATAAATTATATTTTAAAGTTAGTATAGATATTTTGTAGATTAATATTCATAATAATTTGTGATTTGATAAAAAGTAAAGTGTTTGAGAGGCATATATTATCAATGATCATTTGGATAGACAATGAGTCAAATAATAATATATCCCAGAAACCTCACATGTAAAAGCAGGGAGTTAGAATATTTTACACAAATTACCCACAAGTAATTATCCAAAATCACTACTCCACATTCCTCATTAACCATCAGATATAATGTTCATTAGTACGTAAAGTAAATTGCAATAGAGGACAGTAAGTTGCATAACCATTGACAATCATTGTTGTAGTATATTAACATAAATTGTCTCATGAACTTTGCATCCATTTCATGCTTCCCTTAACCATATTAATTAATCACATACTTGACATTATGTTTATCACACCAAATAACGAATCAACATCATCAAGAATTCAACACCATCAATCTGACACATTAAGCAATCACATCATTGAACACCGATATACCATGGAAACCCCATAGGGTGAAAACCAACAAACGTTTAATTTTATTATTAAACGCTCGTGAGGGTTTTCACCCCTCATTCAATGGCTTATAAGGGATTCCATCCCTTATCCATTGCTATAAAATATTACAATGAAATATCATTAAAATGTCACATAACTAGCTAAAAGCTATTACATTTTCCATGAAACCCTTTACCTACATATCACCACTCTCTACATCCTTGTGGCATAATTGTTCTATCAATGTACGATCCTGCAATTCGTACTCATAAGCATGGACCGTTCGTTCTTTACCTACCACAATGTTAAACATCATCTTTCTTTGGCACAAACCTCCATTGTTTCCTATCATTGTTGTCATCAACAAGCTTTGGCAACAAGAATAGTTACAATATTAATCAATCAATAATCAGTCTCTAAAGGTGATCTTTTAACATATACTCATGTGCATGAGTTGTAAATAGAATATCACAACATGCTTCTTTTAACAACGTTGTGCACAAATAACTATCAAGAATGTCATAATAATTAACTAATACATTTATTCAAGTAAATAATTGTTTTATTTTCCACATTACTTATTCACACTAATGCATATCTATCTTTAAAAGATCTAACCCAATAGTTCTCAAATCCATGTTTCTCTTTAAAATATATAACACAATAGTTATATCTCCATACATGTAATACACTATTGTTTCTATGCTTTTGCATATGTGTTCTTTTCACATAGTTATTTTTCAAGAACCCAACATAGTTTCTCTATCATTTATGTACAAAGTTATTATGCATTTGTTTCCATGAAAGTATCATAAAAAAGTTCTCGTGCATTTGTTTACAAGAAAGTATCATATTCAACCTTTCTTTTGGGCATAAGAACTAAGATAACAATAATGGTAACCCTTTATGCAATAAAGCATGCTACTAAATCAAACTATCCAATATGCAACCCACAAATCCTTTACCTTTTTACTCACCCAAACATGTAACTTTTGCAAACTCTCTTGCAAAGGAATTAACACCATTAACTTATTTTTCATGCATAAGAAGATATATTCTTTCCAAAGAAGGTTCTTATGACTTATCTCTGTGCATTTTACCTATGCATAGGTTATCATATTTTCTCATATCTAAATATTGTTTTTCAAGAGAACTCTCTACCCATGAGAATATTTCACAAATTACCCTCTTTAATCTATATTCACTTCCAGGAAAATGACTACGAAATCCCTTTTTAAGAAAATCGAATTCATCCTATCTTTTCTTACATAAACACATGTGCATGCTATATAAAGACAATAAATGTTACTTATCTTTTAATGTTGCAAATATATATAATAACCAACTTTTCCTATATATAATAATAACCATCTTTATCTACATGCATTAATATATTTTCTTTACCAAGAAAATATATAAAATAATCAATCTTTGTCTACATGCATTAATATATTTTCTTTATCAAGAAAATATATAAAATAATCAATCTTTGTCTACATGTCGTAATATATTTTTTTTAACAAGAAAATATATAATAACCATCTTTATTTACATGTATTAATATATTTTCTTTACCAAGAAAAATAAAAAATAATCAATCTTTATCTACATACATTATTATATTTTCTTTACCAAGAAAATATATAAAAATCAATCTTTATCTACATGTAGTAGTATTTGATTTTAATATATATATATATATATATATATATATATATATATATATACTTTTGGAAATATATCATATTTTCTTAATCTTTCCATGCAAAACGCAACAACATGATATTTTCCTACAATCCAAAAGAAAAACAACTTATTCTTCTCTATAAAGAATGCAGTTGCAATTACTTATCTGTTAGTGTAATATATTTGGATAATCTCTTGAAGACTAGATAAAAACAGCGTGGGTAGAAGCATGCGGCTGTAACAGAAAGCACGGATGCATTGCGACAATCGGAGACTACATATTGAATGGGGAGTACTGGGTACATGAAATGGTGAATGATGGGGACGAGATACGTGGGTATGATCGGTACGTGAGAAGGGTAATGATGAATCAGTTGGAATGCCTATACCGTAATACTAATAAGTTGAACTTGCTCTCCCGGAAGATGTGTCAGTTGATAGAATCAAATAAATCACTGCCTCTCAAAAAAGATGTGTCAGTTGTGGTTTTTTTTGTAAAAGCCCTCCCTCTCGGCAGATGTGTTCTGGTGTGGCTGGAACTAAAAGCGTGGATGGAACTACGTGGATGCATGGATGCGGGGATGGGAGAACAATAAGTAACATAAAGCGTGTAAGCAAGCGTGGCGTGTATGCGAGCGTATTGGGGCATGCGTATTGAACGGAGAATGATAAGTAACATAAAGCGTGTAAGCGAGCGTGGCGTGTATGCGGGGATATTGGCGGATGCGTATCGTGCCTTTCAATAGTCTTAGGTTTCTTCGGCTTCGACAGAGGAAGCTTGGGAACCGTAACAGTCAGCACCCCATCCTGATAAGTAGCAAAAATGGCCTCTACATTACAGTCAGCAGGCAAAGTGAATTTTCTCATGAATTTCCCACCCTACGCTCCATGCGAATGTACTTCACCTCCATTTCTTCCTCCTTTTTGTTCCTCTTTTGCTTGCCAGAGTTTGGGTATCCTTTAACATCTAGTGGAGTGGAAGCCATGGCCTTTGTGTCATGCACATAAGAGCGGGTCGGAGCGTTGAGGAGCTTTTCTAGCTCGTCTGGCATGCCAAACAGCTGCTGTACAGTGCTCAGCAAAGGATCCATTGCCAATCTTCAAATATCTAGCCCAGATTTTGATGAACAATATCGGTTGAACAAACGCTTCCTAAGAATGATTACAAACTGCCCTTCGGAACTCCATGACGAGGGCAAAGACTCGGAGAAAATACATAGAGGCCTTTTTCCCCCGTTCTGGAAGCGTCGAGGGCTCTAGACGTGCTTCTGGAACCAGAAATGGTAGTTACAAGTTGTTCCATAACTACTTGATTCCAAACGTCAACTAGTTAAATAATTATTTAATTACATGAGTTTCAGTAGGTATATTACATACTCCTCCCTTAAAGAGAACACCATCCTCGGTGTTCATCTATTATTGGGACTTAATTTCTACTCATTATAAAGGATCCAAACAAGTCAAAACGAGATCCTTTCCCTTCAAAATGAAGGATTCCATTTCCAAGGAATACCCATAAGAAAAAGAAATAATTATTTTCTATAGCCATAAGAATTTATAACTACAAAACTAAGCAATTTCTACTTTCCATAGCTTAGCCACTATTCAATTATATAGAAACAAAACAAAATTTCTATACTAACTTACCCTTTTTTACCAATTACTTTTACAAGTCATGGTAACTTTTATGCAAGCACTTCACAATAGTGATTGGACAAGCCATCAACACTCCATGGTAAGTAAACTATAATGTATGAATAACAAATTCAATCACATTAGTCACAACATTTTTAATCAAATGAAATACTTTCAACTATCAATCAATTATGCAATGTCAAGTGATATTTAAATTACAGTACTTTTACAAGTACTTAAAGAGCTCTAACACTCTAATCATCAAAATGATAAATCAATGCACCGCATGCACATTGTCTTAGCTCCCACTAAACACGTCCACACAGTGCTTCTAAAAGTACCCAAAGAGCACCTAGCTCTCTAATCATCAAAATAGTCAATAACTGCACGAAGTGAAAATTATCTTACCCCTATTAAGGCATTCACAGGATTGGTAATAAAATAAAAGAGCTAAAATTCTAATAATTCCTTACTAAGTGCTAAGCTCCTTTCGCGTTAAATGTGTGTAACATATTTTACACAACTATATGTAAAATTCAATTTTAATACAAAACATAACTAATTTATTATTGTGTTCTCCTATGAGAACCATAATGGCAGAAGAAGGCTCTTCCCAACCCATGGGAACTAGTTTCCACAACCAGATGGAGTCATTTTTGCATCTAGATAGTTTCTTTGACAGAAATATTACAAGGTCTAACATGGAATTCCACTTGCCAACTAGCTCAAGAATTCCAATGACCACATACGTTCCAATATAGAATTCCTCTTAATAGTGTCCTGCCTATTCCTCTGATAGTGTCCTGTCTATGAGGAATTTTGGGCCTCCTCCAATAGGCTCCAAATCAATAAAGTTTCCTCAAGCTTTTTACCCTCTTCACCATCTTGGCAAACTCTTTTCCCTTACTGGGATCATTTATCTCTAAGGAGAGGAAATCCGGGTAGGCAAGTACCATCAACCCCTCTGAGCAGGTAACTGCCATCAACCCAAGGCATTCTAGTCTTTCACATCTATCCACGACTTTCTGATATTTTAAATTTCTCTTTTATCACTCTTACCCATAGTAATTTACATAGTGAAACATATGCACATTACGACTAACAAAAGAAACATTCATGTACACCATGCTCAACATGGGTCCATAATATCTTGATTAATAGGAAACACAACTCACATACATGTTGTATGCATTCTGATTTTCCAAATAACACAATCATGCATATCATATAACATTATAATTTCTCATTTATGATTGCAATTCACATTGCAACATTTTACCTTGACGGGTTTACTTGTTGCCATTAAACTACCACTACTTAATCCCATCAGCAACGTTAGTCATAAATATGCGTCATTTAAAAAATATTCATTTTCCAAATCATTTTAATTTCATGCATACAATATTGTTATCCATAAAAGTATTTGCAAATATTCATTAATGTGTAAATGTCAATAATAGTTGAGTTAACAATCTAAACATTTCCAATTTCCCATAGTTTATTGTCATCAACAGACCGATACATTAAGTAACTACCATAATCACTTGTTTACGACAACACTAACCAATCTCAACTACCAACCATCTTAATGCAGCCATGACAATACTTAATAAAAAATTAGTTATTACAGTCAAATTTCATTACTCGACTCATTGTTTATTTTCAATATCTGAAGAGGTTCTTACAATGTCTTTTTAAAACACTATATCGTCCTATTCAAGGACATTCCCCTTATTTTACATTCATGCATTGACTCATTAAAATTAGTTCATTGTGACTTCAATTATGTTCATTAAATGTATCATTATTATTCCCATATTTGCAAAGCAAAAGTTGGTAGTTGATTGTCACTTTCCTTAATGAGTGTTCAATATTGTTCATAAGTGTAATGGGTGTTCAATATTGTTCATAAGTGTGACAAAAGTTTTATTGTCTTTTATCTTCATCAAGAATCCAATGTCATGAACATAGTTTTGCAGCAAACTTTTTTACTTACTACTCAATGCAGATATAAACATGAATCACACATATCATGTCAAAAGTAGTGTACTACATAAATCAATACATAGACTTTTAAACTCATACCTAAGTTAATGTCCATTGGTGGCATACCTCAATTTCTTTTCCGCTTACCAATTCCCAAAGGCACCAGTGGTGCAACCTTTAGCTTTGATACCACTTGTAACATATGCCAGTAACCTCACATGTAAAAGCAGGGAGTTAGAATTTTATACACAAATTACCTACAAGTAATTATCCAAAATCACTACTCCACATTCCTCATTAACCATTAGATATAATATTCATTATTACATAAAGTAAATTGCAATAGAGGACAGTAAGTTGCATAGCCATTGACAACCACTGTTGTAGTATATTAACATAAATTGTCTCATGAACCTTGCATCCATTTCATGCTTCCCTTAACCATATTAATTAATCACATACTTGACATTATGTTTATCACATCAAATATGGAATCAACATAATCAAGGATTCAACACCATCAATCTGACACATTAAGCAGTCACATCATTGAACACCGATATATCCTGGAAACCCATAGGGTGAAAACTAGCAAAGATTTAATTTTATTATTAAACGCTCATGAGGGTTTTCACCCCTCACTCAATGGCTTATAAGGGATTCCATCCTTTATCCATTGCTATAAAATATTACAATGAAATATCATTAGAATGTCACATAACTAGCTAAAACCTATTACATTTTCCATGAAACCCTTTACCTACATATCACCACTATCTACATCCTTGTGGCATGATTTTTCTATCAATGTATGATACTGCAACTCGTACTCATGAGCATGGACCGTTAGTTCTTTACCTACCACTATGTTAAATATCATCTTTCTTTGGCACAAACCGCCATCGTTTCCTGTCATTGTTGTCGTCAACAAGCTTTGGCAACAAGATTTGTTACAGTATTAATCAATCAATAATCAGTCTCTAAAGGTGATATTTTCACATCTACTCATGTGCATGAGTTGTAAATAGAATATCACAACATGCTTCTTCTAACAACGTTGTGCACAAATAATTATCAAGCATGTCATAATAATTAACTAGTACATTTATTCAAGTAAATACTTGTTTTACTTTCCACATTACTTATTCACACTAATGCATATCTCTCTTTAAAAGATCTAACCCAATAGTTCTCAAATCCATGTTTCTCTTTAAAATATATAACACAATAGTTATATATCCATACATGTAATACACTATTGTTTCTATGCTTTTGCATATGTGTTCTTTTCACATAGTTATTTTTCAAGAACCCAACATAATTTCTTTATCATTTATGTACAAAGTTATTATGCATTTGTTTCCATGAAAGTATCATAAAAAAGCCTCGTGCATTTGTTTACAAGAAAGTATCATATTCAACCTTTCTTTTGGGCATAAGAACTAAGATAAAAATAATGGTAACCCTTTATGCAATAAACCATGCTACTAAATCAAACTATCCAATATGCAACCCACAAATCCTTTACCTTTTTACTCACCCAAACATGTAACTTTTGCAAACTCTCTTGCAAAGAAATTAACACCATTAACTTATCTTTCATGCATAAGAAGATATATTCTTTCCAAATAAAGTTCTTATGACATATCTCTGTGCATTTTACCTATGCATAGGTTATTATATTTTCTCATATCTAAGTATTATTTTTCAAGAGAACTCTCTACCCATGATAATATTTCACAAATTACCCTCTTTAATCTATATTCACTTCCAAGAAAATGACTATGAAACCCCTTTTTAAGAAAAAAGAATTCATCCTATCTTTTCTTACATAAACACATATGCATGTTATATAAAAACAATAAATGTTACTTATCTTTTAATGTTGCAAATATATATAATAACCAACTTTTCCTATATATAATAATAACCATCTTTATCTACATGCATTAATATATTTTCTTTACCAAGAAAATATATAAAATAATCAATCTTTGTATACATGCATTAATATGTTTTCTTTATCAAGAAAATATATAAAATAATCAATCTTTGTCTAGATGTCGTAATATATTTTCTTTAACAAGAAAATATATAATAACCATCTTTATCTACATGCATTAATATATTTTCTTTACCAAGAAAAATAGAAAATAATCAATCTTTATCTACATACATTAATATATTTTCTTTACCAAGAAAATATATAAAATCAATCCTTATCTACAAGTAGTGATATTTGTTTTTAAAATATATATATATATATATATATATATATACTTTCATAAATCTATCATATTTTCTTAATCTTTCCATGCAAAATGGAACAACATGATATTTTCCTACAATCCAAAAAGAACAACTTATTCTTCTCTATAAAGAATGTCGTTCCAGTTACTTATCTGTTAGTGTAATATATTTGGATAATCTCTAGAAGACCAGAGAAAAACATCGTGCCTTTCACTAGTCTTAGGTTTCTTCGGCTCCGGCGGGGGAAGTTTGGAAACCGTAACAATCAGCACCTCATCCTGACAGGCAGCAGAAATGGCCTCTACATTGCAGTCAGCAGGCAAGTGAATTTTCTCATGAATTTCCCACCCTACGCTCCATGCAAATGTACTTCACCTCCGCTTCTTCCTCCTTTTTGTTCCTCTTTCACTTGCCAGAGTTTGGGTATCCTTTAACATCCAGTGGAGTGGAAGCCATGGCCTTCGTGTCATGCACATAAAAGAGGGTCAGAGCGTTGAGGAGCTTTTCTAGCCCGTTCAGCATGCCAAGCAGCTGCTGCACAGTGCTCAGCAAAGGATCCATTGCCAATCTTCAAATATCTAGCCCGGATTTTGACGAACAATATCGGTTGAAAAAATGCTTCCCAAGAATGATTACAAATTGCCCTTCAGAACTCCATGAAGAGGGCAGAGACTCGAAGAAAATACATAGAGGCTTTTTCCCCCATTCTGGAAGTGTCGAGGGCTCTAGACGTGCTTCTGGAACCGGAAATGGTAGTTACATGTCGTTCCATAACTACTTCCTGATTCCAAATTTCAAACAGTTAAATAATTATTTAATTACATGAGTTTCAGTAGGTAAATTACGCAAATATAGACTCTATCTTTTGTTCATTTGAATTTGCATCTTTAAAATACCAATTTATGGAGTCCTTAAATATAAGAAGGGACTTTCATATGGTTTTGCACAACACAATAGACATTTGTTTGTTTGACAATTTCTGGTTCCCACCCTAGTGTGGGCATTTGCAAGCATTAGAACTCACATATATAAAAGTGAAAAACTGTCGGGTTAACTCCCTTGTCTTAGCTGAGATAGATCCCCATGCAACTTTTCCAAAGAATGTTGATTGAAAAATCAGTTTTCTTTTGTAATTATGAAATTTATGTATGAAACCAATCATTTTCCTCCATTGGACATTGGCATATAATAATGTAGAAATCAACACATTTAGAATCAAATTATGTGCAGGTAGAATCTAAAAGACTGCAAAATTTTGATCAAGTGAGACAATTCAATATTGAAAAATGGTCAAAAACCACTAAGAGAGGAGCAAGAAATATGCACCAAACCTTTGTGGAATGAAATAAGCTCAACATTAAATGCACACTTCACAACCTTTTACTACTTTTTGGGAACAAAGTCTACTTTCTAAGGCATAAAAATCATGATTCATTTATATATAGGCCCCTACTTGGTCAAATACATAGCCAACTAGTAGAATATCAAGCTGAATAAAGGAAAGTTTGTGGCTAGTCCATGGCTACTCCCATAAGAGTTCACCATGGTACCTTTGAATAGTGAATTAAAGTTTCTATGCCAACTAAAAGAATTATTTAATCAATGCTAAACAAAAGATCCAATTCTCTCATCCTCTTGGGGTAGTTCAATTGGCAATGACCGTGGAAATGGAGTCTCACCGAACCGGAAGTCTTGGGTTCAAATCTTGTGCTATTCCCCCCAATCGCGGCTGAACTGGAAGTCTTGGGTTCAAATCTTGTGATATTCCCCCAATTGCAGTGAAAAGTTGGACATGATGAAGATGTAGTCCTACCAAGCTTACAAAAAAAAATATCCACTTCTCTCAAATATTCGTTATTGGCTCTTGAAAGAGCCTCTTTGAAGATTGAGAGACAATTTATGTTGAAAAAGTTATAGAAGTTGTAAATATCTCCAAAGTGGTCATTCCCAATATCTCCAATGCCACTAACTTCCTCCAAAATGAGTCCTTGTCCCTGTACAGGGCATAAATATTCAAGATGTGGATACACCCCAGTAAACCTCTGATTTATCTAGCTAATAGTATAGATGCAAAACATGAGAATGCCTTCATCTCGACCCATCATGCATCCCATAAAGCAACCAAACCCCCCTGAAAGTCCAGCAGCATTAGTGGCCACCATATGCCAATCAGGGAGCATCTTCCTAAAGTATATGATCACCTGGAGAGTTGAATGCATAGTATCTTGCAGTAGAATGATATATGAGCGGGTTGAGAGGAAAATCTCTTTTAGGGCCAAAAATTTGTGGGAAGGCCCCAGTACCCGGATGTTCATGGAAAGAATGAATTTCATGGCAGCCCAACAGTGAGCATCTTTGCTCTAAGGGCCTGGGGTGAGGTGGATGAAGCAATTGGGACATCTGTCAAAGAGTGTGGATTAGACGAATTAAAAGGGATATGCCGAGATCGACCCCTAAAATGTCGACTATCCTGTTCTTTTTCCGTCTAATAGTAATATTTCTCATCGATGAGGGACTAATGGTAGGGGACATGGAGCCAAGCGGCTTCTGAATCGTAAGAGTATGCAGGTCCAAAGTCTTTTATTGTAAAAGGAATTCTAGTGCCCTATCCACTGAGTTAGTAGGTGAGACAGTTGGTGACATGGGCGAAATAGGTCGATCTATGGATGGTTGTATAGGATGTGTGGTGGTATGAGGGTTAGATGTAGGGATATATGTAATTTGAGATGTGGAGGGTACGTCATGTGTCGTCATATGGGTTAGTATAGTAAGTGGAGGGGGCAGGTCAGGGCATGTAAGGAGAGGGATCCTATCTGACATGGATGGGGAGGTATCCCCAACGTTAGGGGTGCCAAAGTCATCCAAAGCCCATGAGGAAGTTTGAACCAGAATAGGAGCAGACTCAGCATAATTCGTAGGATGTAATTCAGCAGCTAGGAAAGGAAGGTTGTAAAGTGGAGAACCTCTTGTGTTCATCGTGTCATCCGAATGTTGTGTCATCCCACGACCATTCATCCAAATATATGTTAGACTGCCAACCTTTCCCTTTACATCAGAATATTGTCGCATGTGTGCCATATGATGACCACCAAACCTTCATGGAAATTGTGCCATCAAGTGACCAGTATGATGATAGACGAGACAATGAAATGGAACTCCCCAAAAATCCAGTCGCTGTGTCAAGTGTGTAGATTCCCATTTTATTTCTATGTGATCTGGGAAGCCACCACTGTAATCCTTCTCGATCAGAATCCAAGCGATTCTTTTATCCTGGGCACCCAAACACTGAGGGTCTAGTCCATAATTCAATTGGTAATCCTGGTAATTTTACCCAGATAAGTTTATTCTTGGGCGTCTCCTTCAGAGGATTGAAACCAACCTACCAAGCATGAAGTGCCAAGAAGCTTCGCCCCTTTATCAATGGAATTGCCTTTATTTTGAGTAAATCCTCATGACTAAGAAAGTGGAAACTATACCAACCACCCATCAGTCACACCACCGAAGGCATGTAGCCAAACAGTTATTTCCACTTCAATTCAACCAAATTCTGCATCTTCCCCTCACCCAGTTCAGTAAAATTCCATTTGCCTACTAACGCCAGCTTCCGTAAGCTATTAATCCTGTCAATTAAAACGTCGTGACTGAAACACAACATTGGAGCTGCGGTGGTGGTTTTTATGGAATGTTGTTTATTTCAGCCTTGTCTATTTACATTCCCTTGTCTATTCTCATGAGCGCCGAGGGATGCATGCACACCACCTAGCCGCCCCAACGAAGTCACCACCAGGAACCAAGTGTGCATGTTATTTGGCCCACCATGTCGCTCCGACCCGGTGAAATGTGGATATTTGGATTTGGCTACCATCATGGCTCAGATGAAGGCCTCATGTGCTGATGTGTCAGATTCAAATGGGTCCATCAGAGATATATTATAGGGCGTGCAAAGTGCTGCCACTAGTGTGAAAAAGTATCATCTATAAATGTGTGTCAGAGTGTTAGGTCGAAACACTAGTGGATCCACCAGCGAATCCCAACAGGAATGTTTTGGGATTAAAACATGTATTCAAAAGATCAGGAGCTGCATAATACACATACCTACATAACACCAATCGAGGGACGTCGCCGAAAATGTGCGCCTCAAAATGGTAAAAAATGATGTGAGTCGAACATAATATAGAGTGAATGCTTCGATACAGCAACACGTAGCAAAACAAAGTCCAGGAAGTCGAGGCAAAACTGTCAACAGAATAGGCATTTCGACGCCTATAACCAGAAGGGATATGTGTTCTAATAATGCGGATAATGATATAGATGGCAATAAGAAATATCATCAGTATGTGGGTAATCTCAGATATTAAGAAGGATAGAGAGTAATCCAGATACATTCTAGGCATATTAGAACCAGGATATAAAAAAATATTTACCGCAAACCCCGATATGCACCAATAAACCTCAAAACTAATGGCGGGAGTACATAGCAAATATGGGAAGCATAAATGCAAATATCAATTCGAGAACACAGAAAATTATAACAACTATTTTACAGAAATGTAAAACACCCCAAACCCAAGCTATGTATACATGTTGCATTTGCCAAAATAGTGTATCTCGGAGCTTCGTACCAGAACCATTGAGCATAGTCCCTAACACTCTTCAATCTCACACTGCTGCAATGCTGCATAACTAATGTTGTCTTTTCCCTCCATGTTTAGCATTAGATCTCGCCGGCTTGACTCTGTCAGCGTTGAAATCTTCTTTGAGATTTCTATTAGCTTGGGGTTCATTGTCAGATGTGATTTTGGTTTCCTGGTATATATCTAGTTTTCTTTCTTCACTTCAATATCTTATTCTTTGGTAAACAAGGTAGGTGGACTCCAAGGAATTTTTCAATTTCTTTCTTTCGCTACCTCTACCTTCATCACTCAAATAAAACTCCTGCGCTCTTTAATTATTCCTTTCACAGGCTCAAAATCGAAAGAAACCTATCTCCATAAGATTCGAAAGAATGTTTTTTAATCATTAAAAATGATCAACCTCACATGAAAAGATTCTTTTCAAAATGCGACACTCCAATATTATCTTCCCTTTCAACCATAATTTTATGCATTTTTTTGTTTTTTTCATTTTCATTTTAAATTTCAATCCAACTATCCTCCACCTCATGTTGATCGCCCTCCCTCCACTTGGTTGAATCCATAGGTTTCATTTCCACATACCCTAATCGAATTGTTGTCCATCGGTTGATCGCCCTCCCTCCACGCGTTTGAATCCATAGATTATTGTTTCCAATTACCCTATTCGAATAGTTGTCCATCATTTCATTTCAATGGACAATATTCAATTCCAGTTTTGATGACAAGATTGTTCCTATTTCTCTCCTTGATCATTGTGAACATGCACAGGTGGGTTCATTGATATCGCCCCAGGTTCATGTGAAAAAATTTCAACCTTTGTTATTAAGGTTTGTCCACTTTATTAGTCCCTGTCATCTGGCATGGGACTATAGAAATTGAAATTTTTTGTTCAGCATTAATTGAAGTTACTTAATTCCTGCTCCGCAGTGCACTGACCATAACCTTGCATGTGTTGATCATATTGCATTACATTCCATGGTCTTATTTGGCCTCTTCCTGAGGGGAAGAGGCTATAACCATATATTATAGGGGATTGTTTCGTTCTTATTTCGCAAGTATAAATGCAATTTTGAACTAATGCTAACATTAATTCATAGGTATTAAATGTTATGTTATTATGAGTAAAGGCTTATGTTATTATAACGGGGCGGTTGATAAATAATTTCTAGGTGTTGTCAGTGCATGTAGCTGTGCTGTCGGAAATCGGAAATGGGAGGATGACAACATATGGGAGATGGGAAAACTGGAGGATGACAACAACTGAGGGATGGGAGGATGACAGCAGATGAGGGACCAGAGGATCACAGTGATTTGATCTTGGTTTGTTGAAGCTTCCTCTAAGTGTAATGTTGAGTTTCATCTTTAAGATATTGTTCCAGTGTAACCAATTACAGAGCTATCAATGGAACCTGTAGTAGCAGAGGCGAAGAAGACAACAAATAATAAAGCATATGCATACCTCAAAGCACAACTCTTACCATTTCCAGTCTTAGAGTCAAATGGAAAGCCAGGAGAGGCAGTTCCAAGAAAGCATATATTCCATTTATCGGTGGGATTGTTGTTCAAACTCGAACTCGAGCTAATGAATCTGCTACTGGGGTCTCTACCACTCGGTATGTTGGCTTATTGGGGCCTAACCCAAGTTCGGAGGTGATTTAGCCAAACAAATCCTGGTACTACTGGCCCTTTCGGCAACAGTCCGCGGAGTGAGGACTGAGGTCTGAACCGAAGTAATATGGGAGGGTGTTAGAACTAGGTTTCCGCACCTTGGGGATGTCTGATGAGTTCAAGTGGTCCGGGATTTGACCATGCGTGCACGTCGCTACGCGCACTTACCCGTACCTCGTAGCCAGTGATGCTGCCTTTGCGCAGCCCTACTCGAGGGTTGAATGTTGTTATTACCCAAGTCCATACTAGTAATTCGCTGTTAGTTTATTAACTTAGCTTATGTGCATGTGTAAAATATACTTAGAAATATAAATCATTCATACAAGTGCGCGCAGTAAATAAACAGTATATTTGCAATTGATATCAAACATGTAACAAATCAAGAATAGATACATGGAATTTAGGTAAAACTTCTCTTTATTATTCTTCTTCCTTCGGTTAAAGAATCGACTCCGCCTTGCCCACTCAGCTGCAGAGCCTTCTCCTACTCTACAACCCAAGACACAATTTACACTTTGCTCCTATTTCTCTGTCTCATATTTCACCCTTCTTTTACAAATTCGAGCCCCACTCTTATTTATACAATCCCATGGTTTGCGGAACATGGGTAGGCCGACATTACATTACAAAACTAGGGCAGACAACCCTGTGACTCTATCATACATTTCGCGCCCGCAATTCGCGGGGCTTTACAACATCATTCAGTCAAAACATGGGCTTTGAGCCCCAAAACATGCCTTGGGGGGACTCCATGCCCAACAGGCCCCCAACACAAACATCTTGACTCGCCCTCGAGTCACTCTGTCGGCGCGGCAATCTTCGTGTGGAGTCCCACCAACTGTTCCTGAACTGTGCTAATGTCGGCAATGTATTGCACCGCTGCTTCTGGGTCTGTTGCATCCTCGGCTCCATGTCTGAATTGTTTCCCTACATCTGTACAAGCATCTGTTGGGTATGTTTATAGTCCCGTGCCATTGTCCAGCTCCTCAGAGCGCGAAGACTATGCTTCAGCCAGCTAGTCAGATAGTTGTCCCACCAGTGTAGGGTTTCAAGCCGCTGCCATTTACTTTGCCTGGGAAGGGTTCTCCATTTAGTTTGACTAGCTAGACCATGTCTTTGTATGTGACCTCCTCAACCACGTATGGTCCCAGCCAATGCATTCTGATTTTTCCCGGAAATTTTTCAAACTTACTGTCATACAGCAACACTAAGTCATTTACCTTGATGGTGCACAACTTGATATGGCGGTCGTGGCAGGATTTTTCACGCTACTTTGTACCTGCTAATGAAACCTAGCCAAGAACCGTTCTTCCTCAAGTTCTTCCAATTGCGCAAGCCTCTCCTCCAGAGCTTCGCGGTCCGTCATCCCTGTGAGCACTGCTATGTGTAGACTAGGTACAATATATTCCATCGGCATGACAACTTCTACGCCATGAACTAATCAAAAGGGTGTTTGTCCCGTCAACTTCTTACACATTGTCCTATAAGCCCATAGTACTATAGGTATACACAGGTCTCAGTCGGTTCATTGTGTGTTGCACACTTTAGTTAGCGCATGTTGGGTTGTGTAATATTCTTTCCACTACTAGCCCATGTAGTTAACTAGGAGGTTAGAAGGGGGGCGGAACCCCCCCTTCATTGCGTCGATTGTGTAGCGGGGTGGGGTCACAGGGGGTTTGAAGGGTATAGGTAACCCCACGCTTTGGGGTCCGGGGCAATGCCCCAAAAATTTTTGTTTTTTGACCCTATATTAGGTTGGGCAGACCTACCTATGGTTTTGTGCATGATTTTTCGCACATGGTTTTGGACGTGATGGTTTTCGGTCCATGGTTTTGGACACAATGGTTTTTGGTCTATGGTATTGGATGTTCCAACATGTATAAATATATATTGTAACAATAAAGGAATATAATAAAAAATCAAGCTCGTAGTCCTGGTTTTGGGATCCAAGGGAAAATCTCTGTGTATATGTGTTTTATGTGTTATGCTCTCGCATTGTTTATTTTCTGTGTTTAAGAATTCGTATGTAGGTAATTTATGTACGAGGCTAAAACCTACATTTGGTATCGAAGTTGTTTTGGCTTCAAGGGGACACCTTTGTTGCTAAGGGGTTTCGCTCGGGCCTATGGTAGACCCTATTCAATGGGAGATTTGCAAGATTGATTCTAGTGGTGAAAGAAGATGGCGAGCAGTGGAAAGATAGAGATCGAGAAATTTAGTGGTGAGATTTTTGAATTGTGGAAACTCAAGATGGAGGATCTGTTGGTGGATAAAGATCAGTGGATCGTGGTAGATCCAGGTACTAAACCAACGGGAGTGTCTGATGAAGAATGGAAGAAGTTGGATCGGAAGGAAAAAAGAACAATACGATTGTGTGTCTCAGATTCAGTATTGCTGAATGTATCAGGGGAAGCTATAGCGAAGGCTTTTTGGGACAAGTTAGGGACTTTCTACCAATCTATGTCTCTAGGTGAATAAATTAATCCTACGGAAAAAGTTGTATAACCTGAGGATGAAAGATGGAGACTCGGTGACAGAGCATCTGAATGCATTTAATACTGTGGAAAATCAGTTATTATCTGTTGATATTAAAATTTCAGATGAAGATAAGTGCATCAGTTTGTTGTGTTCTCTATCAAATCCGTGGGATAGTTTGGTTATTGCAATAGGTAGCAATGCATCTGCCTTGTATTTTGATGAAATAGTCTCATCCTTGCTGACATAGGAGATGAGACAAAAAAATATGGAAAGCCAAAATGGTGATGCCTTGTTTGTACGAGGACGGTCCCAGAACAGAAACAAAAATAAGTCATCGAGTGGGAGATATAAATCTCCAGGAAAACCTTTAAAGGTGGTTTGTTGGAAATACAGAAAGGAAGGGCACTACAAAAGGGACTATAAATCTAGAGCTCCTGGCAAAGGAAAGGGATCTGATGATGCTCCTTCTGCAAAGGCGAAAACCACCTCCGATGAAGGTAAGGATGTGTACTTGGATTCTTCAAGTACACATGTAGATCATGAAGCATGGTTGATTGACTCAAGTGCATCCTTTCACTTCACTCCTCATAGAGAGTGGTTTTGCGAGTATGAGAAATACGATGGTGGTGATGTCTTCTTAGGGGATGATAGGAGGGCCAGAACCCAACATAGTTTCTCTATCATTTATGTACAAAGTTATTATGCATTTGTTTCCATGAAAGTATCATAAAAAAGTTCTCATGCATTTGTTTACAAGAAAGTATCATATTCAACCTTTCTTTTGAGCATAAGAACTAAGATAACAATAATGGTAACCCTTTATGCAATAAACCATGCTACTAAATCAAACTATCCAATATGCAACCCACAAATCCTTTACCTTTTTACTTACCCAAACATGTAACTTTTGCAAACTCTCTTGCAAAGGAATTAACACCATTAACTTATTTTTCATGCATAAGAAGATATATTCTTTCCAAAGAAGGTTCTTATGACTTATCTCTGTGCATTTTACCTATGCATAGGTTATCATATTTTCTCATATCTAAATATTGTTTTTCAAGAGAACTCTCTACCCATGAGAATATTTCACAAATTACCCTCTTTAATCTATATTCACTTCCAGGAAAATGACTATGAAAGCCCTTTTTAAGAAAAGCGAATTCATCCTATCTTTTCTTACATAAACACATGTGCATGTTATATAAAGACAATAAATGTTACTTATCTTTTAATGTTGCAAATATATATAATAACCAACTTTTCCTATATATAATAATAACCATCTTTATCTACATGCATTAATATATTTTCTTTACCAAGAAAATATATAAAATAATCAATCTTTGTCTACATGCATTAATATATTTTCTTTACCAAGAAAATATATAAAATAATCAATCGTTGTCTACATGTCGTAATATATTTTCTTTAACAAGAAAATATACAATAACCATCTTTATCTACATGTATTAATATATTTTCTTTACCAAGAAAAATAAAAAATAATCAATCTTTATCTACATACATTAATATATTTTCTTTACCAAGAAAATATATAAAAATCAATCTTTATCTACATGTAGTAATATTTGCTTTTAATATATATATATATATATATATATATATATATACTTTTGGAAATCTATCATATTTTCTTAATCTTTCCATGCAAAACGCAACAACATGATATTTTTCTACAATTCAAAAAAAAAACAACTTATTCTTCTCTATAAAGAATGCAGTTGCAGTTACTTATCTGTTAGTGTAATATATTTGGATAATCTCTTGAAGACCAGAGAAAAACAGCGTGGGTGGAAGCGTGCAGCTATAACAGAAAGCGCGGATGCATTGCGACAATGGGAGACTGCATATTGAATGGGGAATACTGGGTACATGAAATGGTGAATGATGGGGATGAGATACGTGGGTATGATCGGTACGTGAGAAGGGTAATGATGAATCAGTTGGAATGCCTATATCGTAATACTAATAAGTTGAACTTGCTCTCCCGGAAGATGTGTCAGTTGATAGAATCAAATAAATCACTGCCTCTCAAAAAAGATGTGTCAGTTGTGGTTTTTTTTGTAAAATCCCTCCCTCTCGGTAGATGTGTTCTGGTGTGGCTGGAACTGAAAGCGTGGATGGAACTGCGTGGATGCATGGATGCAGGGATGGGAGAACGATAAGTAACATAAAGCGTGTAAGCGAGCGTGGCGTGTATGCGGGCATATTGGCAGATGTGTATCGTGTCTTTCAATAGTCTTAGGTTTCTTCGGCTTCGGAAGAGGAAGCGTGGGAACCGTAACAGTCAGCACCCCATCCTTACAAGCACCAAAAATGGCCTCTACATTGCAGTCAGCAGGCAAAGTGAATTTTCTCATGAATTTCCCACCCTACGCTTCATGCGAATGTACTTCACCTCCATTTCTTCCTCCTTTTTGTTCCTCTTTCGCTTGCCAGAGGTTGGGTATCCTTTAACATCCAGTGGAGTGGAAGCCATGGCCTTTGTGTCACGCACATAAGAGCGGGTCGGAGCGTTGAGGAGCTTTTCTAGATCGTCTGGCACGCCAAACAGCTGCTGCACAGTGCTCAGGAAAGGATCCATTGCCAATCTTCAAATATCTAGCCCAGATTTTGATGAACAATATCGATTGAACAAATGCTTCCCAAGAATGATTAAAATTGCCCTTCAGAACTCCATGAGGAAGGCAAAGACTCGGATAAAATACATAGAGACCTTTTTCCCCCGTTCTGGAAGCGTCGAGGGCTTTAGACGTGCTTCTGGAACCGGAAATGGTAGTTACAAGTTGTTCCATAACTACTTGATTCCAAACGTCAACCCGTTAAATAATTATTTAATTACATGAGTTTCAGTAGGTATATTACATACTCCCCCCTTAAAGAGAACACCGTCCTCGGTGTTCATCTATTATTGGGACTTAATTTCTACTCATTATAAAGGATCCAAACAAGTCAAAACGAGATCCTTTCCCTTCAAAATGAAGGATTCCATTTCCAAGGAATACCCATAAGAAAAAGAAATAATTATTTCCTATAGCCATAAGAATTTATAACTACAAAACTAAGCAATTTCTACTTTCCATAGCTTAGCCACTATTCAATTATATAGAAACAAAACAAAATCTCTATACTAACTTACCCTTACTTACCAATTACTTTTACAAGTCATGGTAACTTTTACGCAAGCACTTCACAATATTAATTGGACAAGCCATCAACACTCCATGGTAAGTAAACTATAATGTATGAATAACAAATTCAATCACATTAGTCTCAACATTTTTAATCAAATGAAATACTTTTAACTATCAATCAATTATGCAATGTCAAGTGATATTTAAATTACAGTACTTTTACAAGTACTTAAAGAGCTCTAACACTCTAATCATCAAAATGATAAATCAATGCACCGCATGCACATTGTCTTAGCTCCCACTAAACACATCCACACAGTGCTTCTAAAAGTACCCAAAGAGCACCTAGCTCTCTAATCATCAAAATAGTTAATAACTGCACCAAGTGAAAATTATCTTACCCCTATTAAGGCGTTCACAGGATTGGTAATAAAATAAAAGAACTAAAATTCTGATAATGCCTTACTATGTGCTAAGCTCCTTTCGCGTTAAATGTGCGTAACATATTTTACACAACTATATGTAAAATTCAATTTTAATACAACACATAACTAATTTATTAATGTGTCCTCCTATGAGAACCATAATGGCAGAAGAAGGCTCTTCCCAACCCATGGGAACTAGTTTCCACAACCAGATGGAGTTATTTTTGCATCTAGATAGTTTCTTTGACAGAAATATTACAAGGTCTAACATGGAATTCCACTAGCCAACTAGCTCAAGAATTCCAATGACCACATACGGTCCAATATAGAATTCCTCTTAGCAGTGTCCTGCCTATTCCTCTAATAGTGTCCCGTCTATGAGGAATTTTGGGCCTCCTTCAATAGGCTCCAAATCAATAAAGTTTCCTCAAGATTTTTACCCTCTTCACCATCTTGGCAAACTCTTTTCCCTTACTGAGATCATTTATCTCTAAGGAGAGGAAATCCAGGCAGGCAAGTACCATCAACCCCTCTGAGCAGGTAACTGCCATCAACCCAAGGCATTCTAGTCTTTCACATCTATCCACGACTTTCTGATATGTTAAATTTCTCTTTTATCACTCTTACCCATAGTAATTTACATAGTGAAACATATGCACATTACGACTAGCAAAAGAAACATTCATGTACACCATGCTCAACATGGGTCCATAATATCTTGATTAATAGGAAACACAACTGACATACATGTTGTATGCATTCTGATTTTCCAAATAACACAATCATGCATATCATATAACATTATAATTTCTCATTTATGATTGCAATTCACATTGCAACATTTTACCTTGACGGGTTTTCTTGTTGCCATTAAACTACCACTACTTAATCCCATCAGCGACGTTAGTCATAAATATGCATCATTTAACAAATATTCATTTTCCAAGTCATTTCAATTTCATGCATACAATATTGTTATCCATGAAAGTATATGCAAATATTCATTAATGTGTAAATGTCAATAATAGTTGAGTTAACAATCTAAACATTTCCAATTTCCCATAGTGTATTGTCATCAACAGACCGATACATTAAGTAACTACCATAATCATTTGCTTACGAATTGTAATAAGATTAAATCAAATTCAATTCATGCATATAAGTTCTATTAGTTAGTCATACAACACTAACCAATCTCAACTACCAACCATCTTAATGCAACCATGACAAAACTTAATAAAAAATTAGTTATTACAATCAAATTTCATTACTCGACTCATTGTTTATTTTCAATATCTAAAGAGGTTCTCACAATTTCTTTTTAAAACGCTATATCGTCCTATTCAAGGACATTCCCCTTATTTTACATTCATGCATTGACTCATTAAAATTAGTTCATTGTGACTTAAATTATTTTCATTAAATGTATCATTATTATTGCCATATTTGCAAAGAAAAAGTTGGTAGTTGATTGTCACTTTCCTTAATGAGTGTTCAATATTGTTCATAAGTGTAATGAGTGTTCAATATTGTTCATAAGTGTGACAAAAGTTTTATTGTCTTTTATCCTCATCAAGAATCCAATGTCATGAACATAGTTTTGCAGCAAACTTTATTACTTACTACTCAATGCAGATATAAACATGAATCACACATATCGTGTCAAAAGTAGTGTACTACATAAATCAATACGTAGATTTTTAAACTCATACCTAAGTTAATGTCCATTGGTGGCATACCTCAATTTCTTTTCCTCTTACCAATTCCCAAAGGCACCAGTGGTGCAACCTTTAGCTTTGATACCACTTGTAACATATGCCAGTAACCTCACATGTAAAAGCAGGGAGTTAGAATTTTTTACACAAATTACCTACAAGTAATTATCCAAAATCACTACTCCACATTCCTCATTAACCATTAGATATAATGTTCATTATTACATAAAGTAAATTGCAATAGAGGACAGTAAGTTGCATAACCATTGAAAACCATTGTTGTAGTATATTAGCATAAATTGTCTCATGAACCTTGCATCCATTTCATGCTTCCCTTAACCATATTAATTAATCACATACTTGACATTATGTTTATCACATCAAATAAGGATTCAACACCATCAATCTGACACATTGAGCAATCACATCATTGAACACTGATATATCCTGGAAACCCGTAGGGTGAAAACTAGCAAACATTTAATTTTATTATTAAACGCTTGTGATGGTTTTCACCCCTCACTCAACGGCTTATAAGGGATTCCATCCCTTATCCATTGCTATAAAATATTACAATGAAATATCATTAAAATGTCACATAACTAGCTAAAACCTATTACATTTTCCATGAAACCTTTTACCTACATATCACCACTATCTACATCCTTGTGGCATGATTGTTCTATCAATGTATGATCCTGCAACTCGTACTCATGATCATGGACCGTTAGTTATTTACCTACCACAATGTTAAATATCATCTTTCTTTGGCACAAACTGTCATCGTTTCCTGTCATTGTTGTCGTCAACAAGCTTTGGCAACAAGATTAGTTACAATATTAATCAATCAATAATCAGTCTCTAAAGGTGATCTTTTCACATCTACTCATGTGCATGAGTTGTAAATAGAATATCACAACATGCTTCTTCTAACAACATTGTGCACAAATAATTATCAAGCATGTCATAATAATTAACTAGTACATTTATTCAAGTAAATACTTGTTTTACTTTCCACATTACTTATTCACACTAATGCATATCTCTCTTTAAAATATCTAACCCACTAGTTCTCAAATCCATGTTTCTCTTTAAAATATATAACACAATAGCTATATCTCCATACATGTAATACACTATTGTTTCTATGCTTTTGCATATGTGTTCTTTTCACATAGTTATTTTTCAAGAACCCAACATAGTTTCTTTATCATTTATGTACAAAGTTATTATGCATTTGTTTCCATGAAATTATCATAAAAAAGCCTCGTGCATTTGCTTACAAGAAAGTATCATATTCAACCTTTATTTTGGGCATAAGAACTAAGATAAAAATAATGGTAACCCTTTATGCAATAAACCATGCTACTAAATCAAACTATCTGATATGCAACCCACAAATCCTTTACCTTTTTACTCACCCAAACATGTAACTTTTGCAAACTCTCTTGCAAAGGAATTAACACCATTAACTTATCTTTCATGCATAAGAAGATATATTCTTTCCAAATAAAATTCTTATGACATATCTCTATGCATTTTACCTATGCATGGGTTATTATATTTTCTCATATCTAAGTATTGTTTTTCAAGAGAACTCTCTACCCATGAGGATATTTCACAAATTACCCTCTTTAATCTATATTCACTTCCCGGAAAATGACTACGAAATCCCTTTTTAAGAAAAAAGAATTCATCCTATCTTTTCTTACATAAACACATATGCATGTTATATAAAAACAATAAATGCTACTTATCTTTTAATGTCGCAAATATATATAATAACCAACTTTTCCTATATATAATAATAACCATCTTTATCTACATGCATTAATATATTTTCTTTACCAAGAAAATATATAAAATAATCAATCTTTGTCTACATGCATTAATATATTATAAAATAATCAATCTTTGTCTACATGTCGTAATATATTTTCTTTAACAAGAAAATATATAAAATCAATCCTTATCTACATGTAGTAATATTTGTTTTTAAAATCTATATATATATATATATATATATATATATATATATATATATATATATATAGATATATAGATATATATACTTTCAGAAATCTATCATATTTTCTTAATCTTTCCATGCAAAACGCAACAACATGATATTTTCCTACAATCCAAAAAACAACTTATTCTTCTCTATAAAGAATGCAGTTACTTATCTGTTGGTGTAATATATTTGGATAATCTGTTGAAGACTAGAGAAAAACATTGTGCCTTTCAATAGTCTTAGGTTTCTTCGGCTCCGACGGGGGAAGCTTGGAAACCGTAACAGTCAGCACCCCATCTTGACAGGCAGCAGAAATGGCCTCTACATTGCAATCAACAGGCAAGTGAATTTTCTCATGAATTTCCCACCCTACGCTCCATGCAAATTTACTTCACCTCCGCTTCTTCCTCCTTTTTGTTCCTCTTTCACTTGCCAGAGTTTGGGTATCCTTTAACATCCAGTGGAGTGGAAGCCATGGCCTTCGTGTCATGCACATAAAAGAGGGTCAGAGCGTTGAGGAGCTTTTCTAGCTCGTCCAGCATGCCAAGCAGCTGCTGCACAGTGCTTAGCGAAGGATCCATTGCCAATATTCAAATATCTAGCCTGGATTTTGACGAACAATATCGGTTGAAAAAATGCTTCCCAAGAATGATTACAAATTGCCCTTCAGAACTCCATGAAGAGGGCAGAGACTCGAAGAAAATACATAGAGGTTTTTTCCTCCATTCTGGAAGTGTCGAGGGCTCTAGACGTGCTTCTGGAACCGGAAATGGTAGTTACAAGTCGTTCCATAACTACTTCTTGATTCCAAACGTCAACCAATTAAATAATTGTTTAATTACATGAGTTTCAGTAGGTATATTACACAAATATAGACTCTATCTTTTGTTCATTTGAATTTGCGTCTTTAAAATACCAATTTATGGAGTCCTTAAAAATAAGAAGGGACTTTCATATGGTTTTGCACAACTCAATAGACATTTTTTTGTTTGACAATTTTTGGTTCCCACCCTAGTGTGGGCATTTGCAAGCATTAGAACTTACATATATAAAAGTGCAAAACTGTCGGGTTAACTCCCTTGTCTTAGCTGAGATAGATCCCCGTGCAACTTTTCCAAAGAATGTTGATTGAAAAATCAGTTTTCTTTTGTAATTATGAAATTTATGTATGAAACCAATCATTTTCCTCCATTGGACATTGGCATATAATAATGTAGAAATCAACATATTTAGAATCAAATTATGTGCAGGTAGAATCTAAAAGACTGCAAAATTTTGATCAAGTGAGATAGTTCAATATTGAAAAATGGTCAAAAACCACTAGGAGAGGAGCAAGAAATATGCACCAAACCTTTGTGGAATGAAATAAGCTCAACATTAAATGCACACTTCACAACCTTTTACTACTTTTTGGGAACAAAGTCTACTTTCTAAGGCATAAAAATCATGTTTCATTTATTTATAGGCCCCTACTTGGTCAAATACATAGCCAACTAGTAGAATATCAAGCTGAATAAAGGAAAGTTTGTGGCTAGTCCATGGCTACTCCCATAAGAGTTCACCATTGTACCTTTGAATAGTGAATTAAAGTTTCTATGCCAACTAAAAGAATTATTTAATCAATGCTAAACAAAAGATCCACTTCTCTCGTCCTCTTGGGGTAGTTCAATTGGCAATGACCGTGGAAATGGAGTCTCACCGAACCGGAAGTCTTGGGTTCAAATCTTGTGCTATTCCCCCCAATCGCGGCTGAACTGGAAGTCTTGGGTTCAAATCTTGTGATATTCCCCCAATTGCAGTGAAAAGTTGGACATGATGAAGATGTAGTCCTACAAAGCTTACAAAAAAAAATATCCACTTCTCTCAAATATTCGTTATTGGCTCTTGAAGGAGCCTCTTTGAAGATTGAGAGACAATTTATGTTGGAAAAGTTATAGAAGCTATAAATTTGGAATAATGTAAATGATTTATCTTTATCTTTTAACTTTGAATGCATTTTGTTTACTAATTTTTATTTTCAATAATATTCTATATGTCATGATTCTTCTAAAATTTATGTCTTAAATCATTTCCTTAACAATATCTGATGCAATTGCTAGCAATAATCAAGCTTTGAGTGAATTATACATCAACCATCTGGCATATCTAATTTCTAAGGAATACATTGCATTAATACAAAACCCATAGGGCACATAAGGTATATAAGGTTCGGATTTAATTCGCATTAACGAAGCTTTCGTAGTGGAAGTGTGACCTAACAGATTTGGTGCGTGCATATGATATTAAATTGCAGTAACTGTAGATTATAAAATTTTAATAATAAATTACCGGGTACAAAGAGAAAATTATAAGAGTTTAATAATAAATTATTAGGTACAAAGTATCTTTTCGGTATCAAGATTTTACTTCAACCTAACCTTACTCATGTTAGAAATATCTTGCTTACTTTATTATAGGTAAATTTGACTTCGTATTATGTTAATGGCTACAAACTAGACCTAACCTTGAGTGCATCACATATCAACCTAACCTTGAGTGCATCATATATCAACCTATTAATTAAATTGCAATAATTGTATATTATAAGAGTTAATAATAGATTAGCAAATACAAAGTATCTTCGGTACCAGGAATTTACCTCTGATTATAATTACTGGTTAGAAATATCTTGCTTACTCTATTATAGGTAAACCTGACTTTGTATTATGTTAATAACAACCAACCAAACCTTTGGTGCATTATATATATGCATATGTAAGTGCTAATGGATATATTGCATTAATACAAAACCCATATGGCATATATCGAAGGTTTGGCTTTAATTCGCATTAATGAGCTTTGATAGTGGGAGTGTGACCTGGCAGATCTGGTGCGTACGTATGATATTAAATTGCAATAACTGTAAATTATAAGAGATAAATTACCATGTACAAAGTATCTTTTCGTTACCACCTCTAATTATAATTACTCACGTTAGAAATATCTTGCTGGCTCTATTACAGGTAAATCTGATTTATCTATTTCAACTAACGGCTGTGGGATTGCAGTATTTTAAGTTAATTGACAAGATTTTCTTTGAAGGGAATATTTTTAAGTCCAATACAAAAATAGATGCTTGATATTTTTTTTTGAGTAAGAAAAAAATATTTGTATTAAACGATATGAAATATATCATTGTAGTCTAAACTGACCCATATATTTGATCATATGCAAACAATTAAAACTATGTACATTTAGTTATGCTATGCTTATATATACTTGGTGATAGATAAAACATTTATACTGCTACCAAACACAGATCAAGTTTTACCAAGAGGCTATCCTTCCCATATCTACAGTATATATATGCTATGTATTGGGGAACGAAAACAAGTTTTGGAGAAACATAAGAACCATGCAGCGTATCATCAATCTAGTATTTAAAAAAAAAACAGTTACTTGCATGTGAGTTCCTTCTTGTAGTTAATATTTAACAAGGCAGTGGAAGGATTCCAGCATCCACTTTGTGCACTCCCATCACTATTTCAATATGCATCCCATCCAGCTCATCCTGTAGCCCCATCTTGGACATAAAATCTGCATTTTGATTATATTCCCATCCAATATGTTGCAACGATGAGTCCCTTAAAGAGGTCCATAGGAATTCAATCTGGAAGAGTCATCCATGAAGCATATGTTGTTCAATTTTGATACTGGCCTGAATATGCTCAATGGTGATCCTAGAATCTCCATATATGTGAATGTTGGGAATGTTCAGAAATGTTGTAAACCATAACAGACCCCATAAGGCCATCACTTTTTCCTTCATATTCGAACCACTACCTGCCCCCCAATGTACCCAGTATTCTTGTTCCTTTGATATTAGGATCCAAAAACCATAACCGCAAATACCCCTTTGTGTCGCCCCATCAAAAAAGCTAGCTGGATATGAAATCTCTGGTCCAGTTCCCTTATCGACTGTTTTTTTAGGACCATTGTCCTGTACGCTTCCAACCATATACCATCTTATAATTATGTCTAGCATTAGCACTTCGTTCCCCAAAACATCCTCAAAAATCATTTTATTACATCTACACCATACGTCCCAAGAAATGGCAAGGGGACCCATACACCATGTAGATTTTTGATTGCCTCACCAACAAAAACAAGCATTAATATTATCAAACTGAATGAAAGGAAAAACCACATACTTAGCAGTTCTTCTCCAAATCTGTAAAGTTACCGGACATTTCAAAAAAAGATGAACATTATCTTCTCCTGCATTCTTGCATAATGCATAGTATGTCAGCCCCTGCCAATTTCTCTTTTGAAGGTTCCCCCCGTTAGATTCTTATTTTTTCAAACAAGCCAAAGAAATGCAATAATATTAATGGGCATATTAGTTTTCAAAAATTTATAAAACCATCATACCTCATTTTTTTGTGCCTCCTGATAAGATAGAGTATTATATGCATCTTCCATGACCACGCCACTAGCCTTCATCTTGCCTGCCCATGTAATATGATCCCCGCCAGCTTCCCGGAAAATACCAACCAATTTCATAACAATCTTGATATGATCCCTTTCTTGGGTCATCTAGTCCTCCAGTCCTAAATCTCTTGAGCTTTTCCACATTGGAATATATCAATGCCATTATCGAATCACTTGATTCCAGAAAAATATTCCACAACTGTTGATTTTTTGGGTAAGTTCCTCAGAGATAATATTATTCCTTCTAATGCCCATGATATGATCTAGTCCCATTATGGCCTGATGTCCCATGCCTAGTCTCCAACACAGGTTCTGCAAAAAGATATTTTTAATTTTGCTCACACTGCACCATATTGTTGAACCCGAGGTGGTCCCAATAGCCCTGTTGTGCATCCAAACAGTAAAAATTTTATCCTTCAGGTAATTATGTTAAATAATTCTACCCCATATGCCATCCCCAAAAATGGCCCTCCATAGTGTCTTTAGTAACAGTGCCCATTCAAAGCATCTCAGGTTCAATATACCCCAACCACCCATTCGTTTTGGCATAGAAATATGGTCCAACCTAGCCAGATGGTATTTATTTGTGAGTGATGCACCCGACCATATAAATTGTGCCATTATAAGATTCAAATGGTTGATAATGACGCAGGGGAGATGATATAAATGGGCCCAGTAAACACCCAGTTGTGTGATGACAGATTGGGTAAGGGTGATACGCCCTCCCAAAGAAAGACATATGAATTCCCATCCATTGATCTTCTTGTAAAATCTATCAACTAGCCACATCCAGTCATGATTTCGATATCGACAGGGTTTGATATGAAATCGTAAATATTTTATGCCACCTTATAAAGAAACAACTCTAATCCCAAAGATATTTTGGATGTACGGAATGTCATCTATCTTGCAAGAGCCATATAGTATGGAAGATTTTAATAAATTCATGATAAGACTCGTAGAATTTCCAAATCTTGTAAAAATATGAAATAAAACAAGCCATGTAGTATGATTAATCATCCCCATAATCAGCACATCATCAAAAAAGAAGCTATGAGAAATTTTAATATCTCGACACAAGGCCAGTGCCCCAAAATTACCCGTCATCACCGCATTTTTAATTTGTAAGCTGAGGCCATCCATCACTAGTATAAAAAGTAAGGTCGAAAGAGAGCACCCTTTCCTGATCCCCCTCCCAACACCAAAAAAATGGGTTGGATAGCCATTAATAACAACAACATATCTAACATTCCTGACACAAGCCATACTCCATTCAGCTCCTCTAGCCTGTATACCAATTTTGTGTAGTACCATTCTCAGATATCCCAAATCTAGGCAATCGTATGCCTTTTGTAAATCCACCTTAATAACAATCGAATTTAATTTTTTTCATGGATTGTATGTATGCTCTCCTGTGCAATCGCCACCACGTCATGTATTTGTCTGTCCTATAAGAACCCAAATTGTTTCGAGGATATAAGATTTGATAATGTGCTTTTAATCCTATTCACTATCATTTTGGAAATAATCTTATATATAATATTACACAGAGATATGGGTCTATAATCCGAGAAGGTGGCAAATAAATCCTTCTTCGAGATAAGAGCAATGTATATTGAATGGATATGAGGATGTAAAAAACCTTTGTCCCTCGATTCCTCCACCATATCCAAAAGATCCCCTTGGAAAATATTGAAAAAATGAGTGAAAAGTTCCATCGTCCAACCGTCTAGGCCCGGACTCTTATCACATTTCATAGACTTGAGCACCCCAAAATTTCATCCCCCGTGACCACCTTGTATAGAGTATTAATACCGGCCTCATCAAACATGAGTGGATAAACATCCACCCCCCACGTTTGATCCACTGCATAGTCGAGTTCCCTGCAACGGTATGCCCGTTTGAAGTGATTTACAACCGTATTGCATATCTTCTGTTGTGTCTATTGTATGTTACCCTCTGCATCTACAATCTCCCAAATGGAGTTTACCTTCATTCAATGATTTGCATATCTGTGAATTTTTTTTGTATTTTATCCCCTTCACAAAACCATATGGCCCTACTCTTAAGGTGCCATGTCCCCTCCGTGTTATGAAGGATTTTCTTTCTCTTATGCTCAAGAGAATGTATTTTATCCTGAATCACCTTAGAGAGTTGATGCAATAATAGTAGTGGTCAGAGGGAAGACAAAGCCACTGTTATACCATTTAGTTTTGTTTTCTGTTCTACGGTCCTCTTCCACTCCGATGCTTTTACCACATGCTTAAGGGTTTGAAGTTTCTCCAGCATATGCATCATGGGAGAAAGGAATCGATCTTTATCCTTGGACCAAGTGTCTTGCACCGTTTATTAAAATCTGGGTCCTCCAGCCACACCCGATTGAACTTAAATGGCATCCCAACTCTAATATCCTCGCGGCACCAATTGAGGGTAATGGGTTGATGGTTAGATGTATAATTATCCACAATGTCCGATTGGACAAAACCAAGCCGCTCAAAAACTTGTTCATGTAGTAGAAAACGATCTAGTCTTTTAGCTACGTATCCATTGCCCAATCTACCATTGTCCCAAGTCAGAGTAATCTTTCTTGGGAAAATGTCAATAAAATTATAGTCAATGACGATATCTTTTATTAGTTCACTTACTACATCTACCCTTCTATTCCCATCCCACACCTCATCCGACCCAGTGGTGCAGTTCTATCCCTTGCCATGACCAAAGTGGTCATTCCCAATATCTCCAATGCCACTAACTTCCTCCAAAATGAATCCTTGTCCCTGTACAGGGCATAAATATTCAAGATGTGGATACACCCCAGTAAACCTCTGATCTATCCAGCTAATAGTATAGATGCAAAACATGAGAATGCCTTCATCTCGACCCATCATGGATCCCATAAAGCAACCAAACCCCCTGAAAGTCCAGCAGCATTAGTGGCCACCATATGCCAATCAGGGAGCATCTTCCTAAAGTATATGATCACCTGGAGAGTTGAATGCATAGTCTCTTGTAGTAGAATGATATATGAGCGAGTTGAGAGGAAAATCTCTTTTAGGGCCAAAAATTTGTGGGAAGGCCCCAGTACCCGGATGTTCATGGAAAGAATGAATTTCATGGCAGCCCAACAGTGAGCATCTTTGCTCTAAGGGCCTGGGGTGAGGTGGACAAAGAAATTGGGACATCTATCAAAGAGTGTGGATTAGATGAATTAAAAGGGATATGCCGAGAACGACCCCTAAAATGTCGACTATCCTGTTCTTTTTCCGTCTACTAGTAATATTTCTCGTCGATGAGGGACTAATGGTAGGGGACATGGAGCCAAGAGGCTTGTGAATCGTAAGAGTATGCAGGTCCAAAGTCTTTTATTGTAAAAGGAATTCTAGTTCCCTATCCATTGAGTTAGTAGGCAAGACAGTGGGTGACATGGGCGAAATAGGTCGATCTATGGATGGTTGTACAGGATGTGTGGTGGTATGAGGGTTAGATGTAGGGATATATGTAATATGAGATGTGGAGGGTACATCATGTGTCGTCATATGGGTTAGTATAGTAAGTGGAGGGGGCAGGTCAGGGCATGTAAGGAGAGGGATCCTATCTGACATGGATGGGGAGGTATCCCCAGCGTTAGGGGTGCCAAAGTCATCCAAAGTCCATGAGGAAGTTTGAACCAGAATAGGAGCGGACTCAGCACAATTCGTAGGATGTAATTCAGCAGCTAGGAAAGGAAGGTTGTAAAGTGGAGAACCTCTTGTGTTCATTGTGTCATCCGAATGTTGTGTCATCCCATGACCATTCATCCAAATATATGTTAGACTACCAACCTTTCCCTTTACATCAGAATATTGTCGCATGTGTGCCATACGATGACCGCCAAACCTTCATGGACATTGTGCCATCAAGTGACCAGTATGATGATAGATGAGACAATGAAATGGAACTCCCAAAAATCCAGTCGCTGTGTCAAGTGTGTATATTCCCATTTTAGTTCTATGTGATCTTGGAAGCCACCACTGTAATCCTTCTCGATCATAATCCAAGCGATTCTTTTATCCCGGTCACCCAAACACTGAGGGTCTAGTCCATAATTCAATTGGCAATCCTAGTAATTTTACCCAGATAAGTTTATTCTTGGGCGTCTCCTTCAAAGGATTGAAACCAACATACCAAGCATGAAGTGCCAAGAAGCTTCGCCCCTTTATCCATGGAATTGCCTTTATTTTGAGTAAATCCTCATGACTAAGAAAGTGGAAACTATACCAACCACCCATCAGTCGCACCACCAAAGGCATGTAGCCAAACAATGATTTCCACTTCAATTCAACCAAATTCTGCATCTTCCCCTCACCCATTTCAGTAAAATTCCATTTGCCTAGTAACGCCAGCTTCCGTAAGCTGTTAATCCTGTCAATTAAAATGTCGTGACTGCAACACAACATTGGAGCTGGGGTGGTGATTTTTATGGAACGTTGTTTATTTCAACCTTGTCTATTTACATTCCCTTGTCTATTCTCATGAGCGCCGAGGGATGCATGCACACCACCTAGCCGCCCCAACGAAGTTACCACCGGGAACCAAGTGTGCATGTTATTTGGCCCACCATCTCGCTCCGACCCGGTGAAATGTGGATATTTGGATTTGGCTACCATCATGGCTCAGATGAAGGCCTCATGTGCTGATGTGTCAGATTCAAATGGGTCCATCAGAGATATATTATAGGGCGTGCAAAGAGCCGCCACTAGTGTGAAAAAAGTATCATCTATAAATGTGTGTCAGAGTGTTAGGTCGAAACACCAGTGGATCCACCAGCGAATCCCAACAGGAACGTTTTGGGATAAAAACATTTATTCAGAAGATCAGGGGCTGCATAATACACATACCTGCATAACACCAATCGAGGGACGTCGCCGGCAATGTGCGCCTCAAAATGGTAAAAAATGATGTGAGTCGAATATAATATAGAGTGAATGCTTCGATACAGCAACACGTAGCAAAACAAAGTCCAGGAAGTCGAGGCAAAATTGTCAACAGAATAGGCATTTCGATGCCTATAACCAAAAGGGATATGTGTTCTAATAATGCAGATAATGATATAGATGGCAATAAGAAATATCATTAGTATTTGGGTAATCTCAGATATTAAGAAGGATAGAAAGTAATCCAGATACATTCTAGGCATATTAGAACCAGGATATAAAAAAATATTTACCGCAAACCCTGATATGCACCAATAAACCTCAAAACTAATGGCATGAGTACATAGCAAATATGGGAAGCATAAATTCAAATATCAATTCGAGAACACAAAAAATTATAACAACTATTTTACAAAAATGTAAAACACCCCAAACCCAAGCTATGTATCTATGTTGCATTTGCCAAAATAGTGTATCTCGGAGCTTCGTACTAGAACCATTGAGTATAGTCCCCAACACTCTTCAATCTCACACTGCTGCAATGCTACATAACTAATGTTGTCTTTTCCCTCCATGTTTAGCATTAGATCTCGCCGTCTTGACTCTGTCAGCGTTGAAATCTTCTTTGAGATTTCTATTAGCTTGGGGTTCATTGCCAGATGTGATTTTGGTTTCTTGGTATATATCTAGTTTTCTTTCTTCACTTCAATATCTTATTCTTTGGTAAACAAGGTAGGTGGACTCCAAGGAATTGTTCAATTTCTTTCTTTCGCTACCTCTACCTTCATCAGTCAAATAAAACTCCTGCGCTCTTTAATTATTCCTTTCACGGGCTCAAAATCGAAAGAAACCTATCTCCATAAGATTCGAAAGAATGTTTTTTAATCATTAAAAATGATCAACCTCACATGAAAATATTCTTTTCAAAATGCGGCACTCCAATATTCTCTTCCCTTTCAGCCATAATTTTATGTGTTTTTTTGTTTTTCTCATTTTTATTTTAAAAAATCTATCCAATTATCCTCCACCTCATGTTGATCGCCCTCCCTCCACTTGGTTGAATCCATAGGTTTCATTTCCACATACCCTAATTGAATTGTTGTCCATCGGTTGATCGCCCTCCCTCCACGCGTTTGAATCCATAGATTATCGTTTCCAATTACCCTATTCGAATAGTTGTCCATCATTTCATTTCAATGGACAATATTCAATTCCAGTTTTGATCACAAGATTGTTCCTGTTTCTCTCCTTGATCATTGTGAACATGCACAAGTGGGTTCATTGATATCGCTCCAGGCTCATGTGCAAAAATTAAACCTTTGTTATTAAGGTCTGTCCACTTTATTAGTCCCTGTCATCTGGCATGGGACTATAGAAATTGAAATTTTTTGGTCAGCATTAATTGAAGTTGCTTAATTCCTGCTCCGCAGTGCACTGACCTAACCTTGCATGTGTTAATCATATTGCATTACATTCCATGGTCTTATTTGGCCTCTTCCTGAGGGGACGAGGCTATAACCATATATTATAGGGGTTTGTTTCATTCTTGTTTCGCAAGTATAAATGAAATTTTGAACTAATGCTAACATTAATTCACAGGTATTAAATGTTATGTTATTATGAGTAAAGGCTTATGTTATTATAATGGGGCGGTTGATAAATAATTTCCAGGTGTTTTCAGTGCATGTAGCTGTGCTGTCGGGAATCGGAGATGGGGAAATGGGAGGATGAAAACATATGGGAGATGGGAAAACTGGAGGATGACAACAACTTAGGGACGGGAGGATGACAGGAGATGAGGGACCAGAGGATCACAGTGATTTGATCTTGGTTTGTTGAGGCTTCCTCTAAGTGTAATGTTGAGTTTCATCTTTAAGATATTGTTCCAGTGTAACCAATTACAGAGCTATCAATGGAACATGTAGTAGCAGAGGCGAAGAAGACAACAAATAATAAAGCATATGCATACCTCAAAGCACAACTCTTACCATTTCCAGTCTTAGAGTCAAATGGAAAGCCAGGAGAGGCAGTTCCTTGAAAGCATATATTCCATTTATCGATGGGATTGTTGTTCGAACTCGAACTCGAGCTAATGAATCAGCTACTGGGGTCTCTACCACTCGGTATGTTGGCTTATTGGGGCCTAACCCAGGTTCGGAGGTGATTTAGCCAAACAAATCCTAGTACTACTGGCCCTTTCGGCAATAGTTCGCGGAGTGAGGACTGAGGTCTTAACCGAAGTAGTATGGGAGGGTGTTAGAACTAGGTTTCCGCACCTTGGGGATGTTTGATGAGTTCAAGTGGTCCCGGATTTCACCCTGCATGCACGTCACTAGGTGCACTTACCCGTACCTTGTAGCCAGTGATGTTGCCTTTGCGCAGCCCTACTCGGGGGTTGAATGTTGTTATTACCCAAGTCCATACTAGTATTTCGCTATTAGTTTATTAACTTAGCTTACGTGCATGTGTAAAATATACTTAGAAATATAAATCATTCATACAAGTGCACGCAGTAAATAAACAGTGTATTTCTAATTGATATCAAACATGTAACAACTCAAGAATAGATACATGGAATTTAGGTAAAACTTCTCTTTATTATTCTTCTTCCTTCGGTTACAGAATCGACTCCGCCTTGCCCACTCAGTTGCAGACAACTAGGCCTCTACACACTTAGCTACAGAGCCTTCCTCTACTCTACGACCCAAGACACAATTTACAATTTGCTCCTATTTCTCTGTCTCATATTTCGCCCTTCTTTTACAACTTCGAGCCTCACTCTTATTTATACAATCCCATGGTCTGCGGAACATGGGTAGGCCGACATTACATCACAAAACTAGGGCAAACAACCCTGTGACTCTATCATACATTTCGCGCCTGCAATTTGCGGGGCTTTACAACATCATTCGGTCAAAACATTGGCTTTGAGCCCCAAAACATGCCTTGGGGGGACTCCATGCCCAACAGGCCCCCAACACAAACATCTTGACTTGCCCTCGAGTCACTCTGTCGGCACGGCAATCTTCATGCGGAGTCCCACCAACTGTTCCTGAACTGTGCTCATGTCGGCAACGTATTGCACCGCTGCTTCTGGGTCTGTTTCATCCTCGGCTTCGTCTCTGAATTGTTTCCCTACATTTGTACAAGCATCTATTGGGTATGTTTATAGTCTCATGCCATTGTTCGGCTCCTCAGAGCGCGAAGACTGTGGTTCAGCCAGCTAGTCAAATAGTCGTCCCACCGGTGCAGGGTTTCAAGCCGCTGCCATTTACTTTGCCTGGGAAGGGTTCTCCATTTAGTTTGCCTAGCTAGACCATGTCTCTATATGTGACCTCCTCAACCACGTATGGTCCCAGCCAATGCATTCTAATTTTTCCCGGAAATTTTTCAAACTTACTGTCATACAGTAGCACTAAGTCATTTACCTTGATGGTGCACAACTTGATATGGTGGTCGTGGCAGGCTTTTTCATGTTGCTTTGTACCTGCTAATGAAACCTAGCTAAGAACCATTCTTCCTCAAGTTCTTCCAATTGCGCAAGCCTCTCCTCCAGAGCTTCGTGGTCCGTCATCCCTGTGAGCGCTGCTATGTGTAGACTAGGTACGATATATTCCATCGGCATGACAACTTCTACGCTATGAACTAATCAAAAGGGTGTTTGTCTCGTTAGTTTCTTACACATTGTCCTATAAGCCCATAGTACTATAGGTATGCACAGGTCTCAGTCAGTTCGTTGTGTGTTGCACACTTTAGTTAGCGCATGTTGGGTTGTGTTATATTCTTTCCACTACTAGCCCATGTAGTTAACCAGGAGGTTAGAAGGGGGGCGGAGCCCCCCCTTCATTGCGCCGATTATGTAGCGGGGTGGGGTCACAGGGGGTTTGAGGGGTATAGGTAACCCCACTCTATGGGGTCCGGGGTAGTGCCTCGAAAATTTTTGTTTTTTGACCCTATATTAGGTTGGGCGGACCTACCTACGGTTTTGTGCATGATTTTTCACACATGGTTTTGGACGCGATGGTTTTCGGTCCATGGTTTTGGACATAATGGTTTTTGGTCTATTGTATTGGATGCTTCAACATCTATAAATATATATTGTAACAATGAAAGGAATATAATAAAAAATCAAGCTCGTAGTCCTGGTTTTGGGATCCAGGGGAAAATCTCTGTGTATATGTGTTTTATGTGTTATGCTCTTGCATTGTTTATTTTCTGTGTTTAAGAATTCGTATGCAGGTAATTTATGTACAGGGCTAAAACCTACATTTGGTATCGAAGTTGTTTTGACTTCAAGGGGACACCTTTGTTGCTAAGGGGTTTCGCTCGGGCCTATGGTAGACCCTATTCAATGGGAGATTTGCGAGATCGATTCTAGTGGTGAAAGAAGATGGCGAGCAGTGGAAAGATAGAGATCGAGAAATTTAGTGGTGAGATTTTTGAATTGTGGAAACTCAACATGGAGGATATGTTGGTGGATAAATATCAGTGGATCGTGGTAGATATGGGTACTAAACCAATGGGAGTGTCTGATGAAGAATGGAAGAAGTTGGATCGGAAGGAAAAAAGAACAATATGATTGTGTGTCTCAGATTTAGTATTGCTGAATGTATCAGGGGAAGCTACAGTGAAGGTTTTTTGGGACAAGTTAGGGACTTTCTACCAATCTAAGTCTTTGGTGAATAAATTGTTCGTACGGAAAAAGTTGTATAACCTGAGGATGAAAGATGGAGACTCAGTGACAGAGCATCTGAATGCATTTAATATTGTGGTAAGTCAGTTATTATCTGTTAATATTAAAATTTCAGATGAAGATAAGTGCATCATTTTTTCGTGTTCTCTACCAAATTCGTGGGATAGTTTGGTTATTGCAATAGGTAGCAATGCATCTACCTTGTAGTTTGATGAAATAGTCTCATCCTTGCTGACAGAGGAGATGAGACGGAAAAATATGGAGAGCCAAAATGGTGATGCCTTGTCTGTACGAGGATGGTCCCAGAACATAAACAAAAATAAGTCATCGAGTGGGAGATATAAATCTCCGGGAAAACCTTTAAAGGTGGCTTGCTGGAAATGCAGAAAGGAAGGGCACTACAAAAGGGACTATAAATCTAAAGCTCTTGGCAAAGGAAAGGGATTTGATAATTCTCCTTCTGCAAAGGCGAAAACCACCTCCGATGAAGGTAGGGATGTGTATTTGGCTTCTTCAAGTACACATGTAGATCATGAGGCATGGTTGATTGACTCAGGTGCATCCTTTCACTTCACTCCTCATAGAGAGTGGTTCTGTGAGTATGAGAAATACGATGGTGGTGATGTCTTCTTAGGGGATGATAGGAGGGCCAGAATCATTGGTCGCGGAAAATTAAAGTTGAAGTTGCAAGGTGGAAGGGTTTGAACACTTTTGGGTGTTCTGCATATTCCTGCATTGGCCAAAAATCTGATTTCTGTAAGTATGCTAGATGATGCAGGTGTAAAAACAGTGTTCGAGAAGGATACATGCAAGATGGTTCGGGGAGCACTGGTATTGATGCGGGTAGTTCAGATTGGAACTCTATACAAGCTGCAAGGTAGCACTGTTGTTGATGGGTGCAACAGTTTCGTGGTTCCTGAAAGTGGAACAGAAAATCTAGTGGTCTCTGGAGAGAAGACCATGTTGTGGCATTAAAGGCTTGGACATATTAGAGAGAAGGGCCTTCGAATACTTCATGGTATATGGTAGAAGTTGTGAGTAATATCTCTCTAGATTTTGATTTCTATGAAAATTGTGTATATGGGAAGCAGAATCAGGTGAGTTTCCCCTCTGGTGGTAATAGCGCGAAAAAAATATTAGAGCTTGTGCATAGTGATGTGTTTGGACCTGTGAAGGTTCCATCACTGGGTAAGTCTGTGTACTATGTATCATTTATAGATGACTTCTCAAGGAATACACAGATATATTTCCTTAAGAAGAAATATGAAGTCTTTGAGAGGTTTAAATAATTTAAGGCTCTGGTGGAAAACCAAACAGAGAAAAAGATAAAGGTGCTGAGGACAGATAATGGTGGAGAGTTTTGCAGTAATGAATTTGAAGAATTTTGTAAGAAGTGTGGTATAGCACAACAGAAGAATACTCCATATACACCTCAGCAAAATAGAGTTGCAGAAAGAATGAACAAGACATTGATGGAAAAGGCAAGATGCATGCTCAGTGGTGCCGGGTTAGGACAAGAATTCTGGGCAGAGGCGGTGGAGACAATATGTTACCTAGTCAATAGATCACCTTCATCGGCGTTGGAGGATAAGACTCCACAAGAGGTATGGACAGGTAAGGAACCCTCTTTTTCACATCTGAGGGTATTTGGGTGTGATTTATATGTACATGTTCTAAAGGAGAAACGAACCAAGTTAGATAGTAAATCTGAAAAGTGCATCTTTATTGGGTATAAGGATGGTTTAAAGGGTTATAAGCTTTGGAACCCAGTAACAAGGAAGGTTGTGTATAGCCGAGATGTGGTGTTCAGAGAGGTAAAAGATGTTATTAAACATGAAGTCCAACCAAATGAACCTAAGAAGATAGAGTTTGAACTTAAGGAATAAGAATCAAACTCTACAACAGAGGAGGAATCAAAAGATGCAAGGCCACAAACTCCGGGTATGAGAAGATCAGTTCAAGAAAGACGGCGGCCAGAAAGGTATAGTCCATCTTCTTTCTGTTCAAATTTTTCTTTATCTATTACTGACGATGATTCCATAACTGTGAAGGAAGTAGTAAATTCAAAGGATGGCAAACTCTGGAAAGAGGCCATGGTTGATGAAATGACATATTTGCACAAAAATGAGGCTTGGGATCTAGTGGAGTTGTTGGCTGGAAGGAAACCCATTAGCAGCAAATGGGTGTTCAAGAAGAAGACAAATGCAGAAGGAAAGGTGCAAAAATACAAAGCTCGGTAGGTAGAAAAAGGTTATTCCCAGGTGTCGTGAATTGATTTTGATGATATTTTTTCTCTTGTTGCCAAGGTAACTTCTATTAGATTACTTTTATCTGTTGCTGCTTCTTTTGATTTTGAGGTAGAACAGATGGATGTGAAGACAACATTTCTTCATGAGGATCTGGAAGAGGAGATCTACATGAAGCAACCTGAAGGTTTTTCGGTGAAGGGTAAGAAAGAACTAGTATGTAAGTTAAAGAAGTCTCTGTATGGGTTTAAATAGTTACCAAGGATGTGGTATCATAAATTTGATACATTTATACGGGGACTTGGCTTCACCAAAAGCAAAGCAGATCATTGTGTGTATTTTAAATTAATTTGTGACTGTGTTATTTCTCTGGTCTTGTATGTGGATGATATGTTGTTGGTTTGAAATGACAAATAAATTATCCAGGATTTGAAGATGCATTTGTCCTCCAAATTTGACATGAAATATCTTGGTGCTGCAAACTATATTTTGGGCATGGAAATTAAAAGAGATCGGGCAAAGAGGAAGCTCTTGTTAAACCAGAGGAAGTATGTCGAGACAATACTGCAGAGGTTTAATATGCAGTATAGTAAAATGGTGAAGGTTCCTATTCCTGTAGGTGTGAAGTTATCTGTTGAACAGTGTCCCAAGACATAAGAAGAGGAAGAGGACATGTCCCATGTTCCATATGCAAGTGCAGTCAGTAGCCTGATGTATGCAATGGTCTGTACTAGACCAGAAATTGCACATGCAGTGGGAGTATTGAGCAGGTTTATGTCAAAACCAAGGAAGGAGCACTGGACAACAGTGAAGCGAGTTTTTAGGTATTTGTGTGGCACTAGTGATTATGGTTTGTGCTTCCAAGGAAGACCAGGATTGGATAGAGTGTTGGATATTCGTGGCTTTGTTGATGCATATTGGGCTGGAGATCTGGATCAGAGAAGATATACGAGTGGGTATGTTTTTAACCTATTTTGAGGTGCATTCAGTTGGATCAGTAAGAAAAAATTTGTAGTGGCACTATCAACTACAAAGGCAGAATACATGGCAGCCACTCATGCAAGCAAGGAAGCAGTTTGGTTGCAGAGATTGTGTTCAAGTATGGGGTTAGTACAGGGAGCTATAAGGATAAACTGTGACAGCCAAAGTGCAATTTTCTTGGCAAAGAACCCTACATATCATTCAAAGATAAAGCACATTGATGTTCAGTATCACTTTGTGAGGGATATGATAGAAGACAAAAAGGTGTTGCTAGTAAAGGTGGACACTTTGAAGAATATTGCAGATGCATTGACAAAATATATGAGATCTGAGAAGTTCTCTTGGTGTAGAGAAACAATGGGTGTTGCAGGGCCGGTTAAATGACTAAGCTCTCTTGTGGCCCCTTGTGGAAAGAAAACAACAAATGGGAGAATGTTGGGTTGTGCTATATTCTTTCCACTACTAGCCCACGTAGTTAACCAGGGGGTTAGAAGGGGGGCGGAGCCCCCCCTTCGTTGCGCCAATTGCATAGCCGGGGGGGTCATAAGGGGTTTGAGGGGTGCAAGTAACCCCACTCTATGGGGTCCGGGGCAGCACCCTAGAAAAAAAAAATTTGGACCCTATATTAGGTTGGGCGGACCTACCTATGATTTTGTGCATGATTTTTCACACATGGTTTTGGACGCGATGGTTTTCGGTCCATGGTTTTGGACGTGATGGTTTTTGGTCCATGGTATTGGATTCTTTGACATGTATAAATATGTATTGTAACATTGAAAGGAATATAATGAAAAACCAAGCTGGTAGTCTCGGTTTTGGGATCCAAGGGAAAATCTATATGTATATGTGTTTTATGTGTTATGCTCTTGCACTGTTTATTTTCTGTTTTTAAGAATTCGTATGCAAGTAATTTCTGTACGGGTTTAAAACCTACAACACAGTCTCCAGTATTTTTTTGAACGCTTCAATTGTTCCATTGGCTTCTGGGTGATACGGTGTGCTTTTCTGATGATACATCTAGAACTCTTCTGTTAGTGCGATGATGGTTTCATTCAGGAAATGTGTACCACGATCACTCATTAATATCTTCGGACATCCGAATTGGGTCAACACATGTTCAAACAAGAACTTCGGTGCTGTGGCAGCTGTGCAGTGTTTGACCGGCTGCGCTTCCACCCATCGTGTCAGGTACTCTGTCGCGGTGATGATGCAGCGCATGCCCATTTTTCCCTGAGGTTTGATTGGTCCCACAAAGTTGATTGCCCATTTCTCGAACGGCTGTAGTTTCATTTGTGGATTTAATGGCATCTCATCCCTTCGTGATGGTTTTCCCGTCCTTTGACATATATCGAAAGCCTTACAGTGTGCTTTCGAATCCTGGTGTAGGGTTGGCCACCACAACCCTGCGTGGAGAATCTTTTGTGCAGCCACTTGTCCTACATAGTTTCCTCCTGCAGCTCTTCCATGTGGTTCCGCGAGGATTTGACTTTGTTCAGATTCTAGTACGTACCTTCACAATATCTCATCATTTCCCATTTTGTATAGGTGCCTTGTGATGACAGAAGAGTTCATCGCACGCAACACCAATTGCTTCTTCTGTTGGACAGAGTATTCCTTCGACGCGGTCCCTGTTGTCAGGAAGTGGATTATATCTTTGAAGTGCCCATCCGCGACATGTACATCAAAGAGCTATGCATCAGGCAATCCTTCCTCTAAACTAGTGGGTTCCTCGGCTATCTCAACATGCGATAAGTGATCTGGTCCTGTGTTCAATCGTCCAGGTTTTACCACAACTTCAAAGTCATATTCTTGGAACAATAAGATCCACCTACATATGCGCCCCCAAACACAGTCTTATTGACCAAGTACTTTATTGTGGAATGGTCTATATACATCTTGAAATGTCCTCCTAGCAAATAGTATCGGTATTTTTGGAGCGCATACACCATCGCTAACCCCTCGCACTCGGTTGTTGAATAGTTATTCTCAGCTTTAGACAATCTATGACTTGCAAATGCGATAGGGTGGTCCAAGCCCTTGCCGCCCTCTTGTGTGAGCACTGCTCCCAGCGCGATACACGATGCATCAACATGGACATGAAACTCCACATCCCATTTTGGGAAGACCAGGATTGGAGCGGAGGCCAATTTCCCTTTTAGGACATCCAAGCTCTTCATGCAATCATCATTCCAGCAGAATGTGACATCTCTTTTCAATAATTTCTCCATCGGCATGGTGATTTGGGCATAGCTTTTGATGAACTTCATGTAGTACCCTGTGTGTCCCAACGTAACGTGCAGTTGTTTAACACTTCATGGTGCTTCCAAATTTAGAATTATTGCAATCTTCGCAGGCTCCACCATCAGCCCCTGTTTGCAGACGACGTTTCCCAACAGGTTTCCAAAGGGAACAAGGAATGTGCACTTCTTAAGGTTTAGCACAATCTGGTGTCGTCGGCAAGTATCCAGCATCAAGCATAAGCTTGCTACATGGTGTTTAACTAATCTAAAGACAGTCCAATCATCCAGATAGACCTCCAGGAACTTGTGGATGTATTCTTTGAATGTGGCAAAAACGATGCGCGAAAAGATGGTTGGCGTGTTCTTTAATCCAAATGGAATAACAGTGTATTGAAAGCAGCCCCATTCCACTGCGAAGGTCATCTTACTCCTGTCTTCCGGTGCAATTTAATCTGATGGTACCCTGAGAACCCATCCATGAACGAGTATGCTTCTTGTCTGCCAACATTTTCCAATACCTCATCTGTGAACAGTGTCCGAAATGGGTCATGTACATAGGCATAATTTAGCTTCCTGAGGTCCATGCATATTATTATTTAGCCCTTCCGCTTTTTCTCTTGTACTACCATAGGGCTTACCCAGTCGGATTCTTCCAATGGCTCAATAATTTCGGCTGTGAGCTTTTTGTCTAATTCTACACGAACCTTTTCCTTGTACTTCAGATTCAAATGGTAAGGCCTCTGCTTGACCGACTTCGCGTCGGGTTTTAGGGTGATCTTCATCATCCCTAAGTCACCAACGATCCCTTTTAAATCCATAATTTTGGTCGAGAATAAGTCTTGGTATTCACGGAGTAACTCAGTGACCTTATCCACCGTGGCATCATCCCAATAGTCATCGAGCGTTTCATACTTTGGTTCCGCCTCCGTCCCAATGTTTACCTACTTTGTTTTTAGCGGTGCAGTGATGTCAGGATCCCCAATAAATTGTCCTCGAACCTTGCAACAACCTTTAGTTTCAAGAATTTTAATATTCCGTGGGTCCTCATCATCCTCCTTAATATTTACATTGTAACACTCCAGCGCGCAGCTCAACTGTGTCGCCCATTCCAATTGAAGCACTTCCATTGGCTCCTGGGGTATTTTGAAGATAGATGCTTTTACTGCTTGTAGCGCATCATCAACAGTATCCCACCAATGATCCTTAAACATGAAGGTAAGCAGGAATCCTTCGCGCAAGATTTCCCATTCACTCGTGCCATTGTGGAGCTCCGTCTCAATATACCAATTCATGGGTATGACATCTAGAGTATGACAGAACAAATACACCCATTCAGGTTGGGGCTCCTCCCCATAGACCTTGCTCCATTTCGCGAGGTGTGTATGTGGGTCATCCCGTCTGTCATACTTGTCTACTAGCCACATCTGTGGTTTCCCAAATTGCAAGCGCATCATCCTTCTGCATCCGCGCAAGTTCTCAAAGCGTCTCTGATGCATACCCCACCACCTTGCGGGCATAGCGCACAGTGCCCATTTTAGAGCGTCAAAACACTGTTGTTCTGACACTTTTCTTTCAAATTTGGTCAAGAATTCATCCATCGTTGTCAACCCGTCATACATAGGCAGATCCCTTACCTCAGTTGTCATGCAGCACAACTATTGTACCATCATGTTGCAATTGAGCGTGGTTACCTCATGTAACTGATTCCACCATCGTTCTATTTCCTTATCCGAATCCGATGTGCAGGGGCTTTCGCGCTCCCACGAAATCTTGTCATTCGCTATTAGATTCACCTAGTCCTATTCTCGAGTGATTATATTGTAGATACAATCTAGATCATCGTCGTTTTCGTCATCGCGCACTAGCTCTATGTAGCACTATCCTTTCGCAAGGTCTAAAGGTACCACTACGCACAGTGACTTTTTCTCAAAAACCATTTTGCGCTTCTTTAGATTTATTACTTCATTCATATCAGTGGCCCAATCTATTCCCAGTAGTGGGGGATAGGGATTGTTGTCATCAACAATCTCTATCACTTCGAAATCAGCAAGCGCAATCACACCTTCGATGTCTACCATTATTCCCTACAATATTCCCATCGGTAGGATCTTCTGCTGGTTCACCATTCGTAATTGAATAGGGGACCATTGCAACGTGGGCCTGCCCATGCGTTCCCATGCCTTCTTTGGTAGTACATTCGCGTCCAACCTTAAATCCAGAATCACTTGATCCATTTCATATTCCCCAATTTGCGTAGTCAATCTCATCTCCCTTCCTGTTCGCGTTGTGTGCTTCCCAAGCTTCCAGAATACGCACGGTTCTCCTGACCCAGTGCACCTAACAATGAGTTCCTGCAGTCCCTTCACAGCCTTATTGTTTCACAACAGCTTCATGCATATCTCCAAAAAGGTAGTAAGCATTGATGGGTCCATCTCCGGTTCTATTTTGTCCTTACTACCTGAAGTGGAGGCCTCTGTGAAGCTCTTCTTATCTTCCATGAACGTCTCCTTGGCGTGCTCCAAATCGAACTCTAGTTCCTTTGAGGGAACCTTGCGAACCCAAGCACTTTGTTTGAGTTGCTTGCCCTTGTCATCTCCTATCCTTATACCGCTTCGGAGCACGATGTTTACATTCGGGTCCTCTTGGCGTGGTCCAGACCTCATCATTTGCAGATTCTGAGCCGGGGGAGGTTGGAGTATTCCTTTATCGTGCAACCTCACTATCAATGTGGGGCAGTCCTCCGTCTCATGATCAAACTGGGTACAATATAAACATGATGCTCTTGTCGTATTTGTACAATCACAGGAATAATGCCCTAGTCCTCCCCAATTGTAACAAATCAGCTGCCCGCGACCCCTTCTTGGTCCCGTTCCACCTCGACCTCGACCTCGTCCACACCCCTGAGATCCAGTGTGCGCCATCCCTGTATTTTGATCAAGGGCTTGTGTTTCGGCCTGAACTCTGTAGGCATAAGTCTGATCCATCATCATTTCATTACTTCTACAGGTGCGTTCATCATGGCCTAGTGACCTGCAGAAATTACAGAACAATTGTTGGGACATTTCCCTATACTTCTGTAATTGATGGCAGTTATCTGTAGCATGCTTCCCTCCTATCTGACAAATCGCGCACCATAATGCAGGCACCGCGCTCGATCCTGCTTGTGCCTCTGGTCTCAATGGCATTTGCCCTCCTCCTGCTAGGTAGTTCATGAAAACTGGACAATTGTCCTTGTCGTGCCCCTAACCCTTGCATTTTATGCACCATACTTCTTTGTGCCCCTCTGGTCGAGTTGTCCTATCTTCTTTCACACTATGCATCTCAAAACACAAGTTCTGCAATTGCGCATGGATCTGTTGAACTCCCAGGTTAGGATCTCGTATTGGGGTTTCGTGTTGTCTCATTGCCATCTCCAAGGCTTCAGCCTTAGTGGTTAACTTCTGTTGTGACAACACATTCCTTAGATGTGGCGTTAGTGATGCTACAAACCACGCATGGTGTTGTGCGTCTGTCAAGGTCATATTAGCTTCATGGATCTTACCCTTCAGTCTCTGATCTAGCTCCCAAGGGGTCTCGCCTGGAAGCATCGAGATTTCCTTAAACCCAATAATCAACTGTGTTTCTGATTTTGGCCTACTAAATTCCCTGTTCAGTGCAGCTTGGATATCCACGATTCCTATATTTGGATTGTCATTGGAATGCCTGATGTATCATGTTAGTGCACGAACCTGCAAGGTGCTAACCAGTGTTGCCTTCTTGATATTATCATCTGTGACTCCTTGTGATTCCCATATAACCTTTACTACGAACCAAAATTGGTTCATATCTTTGTTTCCTACTCCTCTGAATATTGACAAATTTATTGTGCTCACCATATTAAATTGTGGTGGTGGCGGAGGTGGTGTGGGCTAAGATGGGGGTGAGGATGGTGAAACTAGTGGTGGTGTAGGTGGGGGTGGTATGTGCGGAATTCGCTGTCTTAACAGACTATTCGTGCTTCTTGGTGAAACTTCTGCGAGCTCCTCCTCGCTCTCTCATGGAGGTGAAATCAAGGAACTAGTCTCTAATTCTTCACTATCTTTGTTTCTGTATATCCTCCCATTTCACGTAGCCCCAAACATCAATTTATTCGCATAACTCGCTTTCCACACAGTAGCATTTTAATCCAAGTGTTCAAAGATTTAATGTACTTACCTCGCGGTCCTTTGAGGAAACGTTATTTTGCCTCGCTGTAGCTGATTGAAGTATCTACTGCGAATTCAATGATAAACCCTCCTATGATTCGATCGAGCCAATGATCCACAACGCGCACAATCTTATCTTCCGATGCTTCTAGTGTGCACACTAATTCTGGAGTCCACACAATTGATTTGTCGAGCCTACACCTTCCCTGACTATCTACTAGCTTCGCGATCCACTCATACAACTCGAAAGGGAACGATGCAAAGAAAATTTCCTAGATTTCCGTATATAAGTAGCGCTCCAACCACTGTTTCTTTGATACTCGTGGATTCCTATTTTCCTACGTCGCGAACTCGTGAATTTTTCTATCCAGCCACCCTTTACTTTCTTTCTTTGTCGGATTACAATTACACGACATCTGACATCCCTTATGTAGATCCCGGTCCTAGGAACAGAACCATTTGTTGCTTATTGGGGCCTGACCTAGGTTCGGAGGTGATTTAGCCAAACAAATCCCGGTACTACTGGACCTTTCGGTAATAGTCCACAGAGAGCAGACTAAGGTCTCACCTGAAGTAGTATGGGAGGGTGCTAGAACTAGGTTTCTGCACCCTGGGGATGTCTGATGAGTTCAAGTGGTCCACAGTTCGACTTTGCGCGCATGTTGCTACGCACACTTACCCGTACCTCGTAGCTTGTGATGCTACCTTTGCATAGCCCTACTCGGGGGCCGAACGCTGTTATTGCCCAAGTCCTTACTAGTATTTCACTGTTAGTTGATTAACTTAGCTTACGTGCATGTGTAAAATATACTTAGAAATATAAATCATTCATACAAGTGCGCACAGTAAATAAACAATATATTTGCAATTGATATCAAACATGTAACAACTCAAGAATAGATACACGGAATTCAGGTAAAACTTCTCTTTATTATTCTTCTTCCTTTGGTTACAAACTCGACTTCGCCCTGCGCACTCAACTGCAGGGGTCTGCGCACTCAACTTCGGAAAAGTAGGCCTCTATACACTCATCTGTAGAGCGTTCTCCTACTCTACGACCCAAGACACACTTTACACTTTGCTCCTATTTCTCTATCTCATATTTTGCTCTTCTTTTACAACTTAGAGCCTCGCTCTTATTTATACAATCCCATGGTCCACAGACCATGGGTAGGCCAACATTACATTACAAAACTAGGGCACACAACCCTGTGACTTTATCATACATTTTGGGCCTACAATTCACGGAGCTTTACAACATTATTCGGTCAAAACATGGGCTTTGAGCCCCAAAACATGCCTCAGGAAGATTCCATGCCCAACATGGTGAGAAGGCAAACTTAGGTCAGGAAGGCAAGCTTTGGTCAGGGTAAGTTCAGGTAAGGTAAGGTAAGGTCAGGTGAGGAAGATTCCACACTAGGCATACTTAGGTCAGGCAAATTCAGGTAAGTAAAGACCCTCTCCTTTATAGTTGAGCTTGCTTGCACACCTCACTACTCTAAACTTTGATTTTTGTAGATATTATTCATGGTTCCGGCAATATCGTGGACATGGACGATTTCTTCGTATTTTCCCTTTCATTGTTTCCGAAATCACAACCTTGTATCCCCAACATAATATTGATATAAAGCGTGATATGTATGACTTTGACGACACAGAATATAAATAGATCCTAAAAGCTCCCCTTATATCATATCTTCACGAAAACCAAGAAGGCTTGGCAATTTTCGACCTATAAGCATTCCGAACCCAAAAGAGGTTATAGTGATGGAAGCTTTAGCTATAGTATTAAATGAGATTTTTGAGTTGGTCTTTCATAACTGCTCACATGGGTTCAGAAAGGAAAGAGGAACCAGGACATGCTCTTGGGAAATATTAAGTTGGAAAGACATCAACTATTTCATCCTCGCTCTTGTAGTGGGGTGCTTCGACCATATTCCACACACCCAACTATTTTATTGGCTATTTCCGCCTACTCAATCTTATATCTGTATTCTTCAAGGCAGATATGACCGATAAGGTTGGAAATCATTATAGATGAATGAACAAGGGAATTCTACCGGGCAGCCCCCTATCGCCAGTTCTGATGAATATATACATGCACCAATTGGATGTGCAGGTGAATAATTTTTTATGAGGGTGGTCTTAAGTCCATTACGTCCACTACGCTAATGACTTACTGATTGGATTTTGTGGAGTGAAGCTGGTCCATCATAAAAATTTAGTCGATAAACTTCATTTATTGCAGATATTTCGTTGAGCTAGTCCATTTCCGTTCATGGTCCAGGAAATTCTTTCCTTTCTCTAGGCATTATAGCCAGAACTTATTCCGTGGATGCTTTGGGTCTGTTCACTCTGATTGGCCGAATTGAGGCCAAAATCAAACGAATAGAGTCTGATAAAAAACCATTGATTGGCTCGATTAGCAAAGAAGAAGCCAAGGAGGATGAACAACAACGCATAATCTCTTTTTGTAATAACAAATCAGTCAGTTATCAAGGCTTCGATTGTCACTGCGAAAATGCAATAAAAACCAAAGAGTTCCTCAAAAGAAGGATGCTAAATTCATGTTCCAGTGTTATCATTTGCATGGGGTGGACGAAGTCGTTTCTGAGTTGAGAATATTTGATTGGTTCAAAAAGCAGGAAGGCGTCGCCAAGAGACGGCTGGAGTCAACACAAAACCTCTCCTGCACTCACTAGCTACATAATTTTGAGGCACTCCATAATTCTATTTCGATCATATCATACTGGTGCTTCGCACTAATTGATGTATTGCAGTTGTGTTCCTGTATCCCATCTTGATTTGTCTATTTTCCGAAGCTAGCTAGATATATCTATATCTATATCTTCATGTTTACTCCCGAAACAAGCATGAAGGCATGACCGACCTTTATTTCTCCAATTTCTACTAGTTTTTCTATATAATTGGAAGAGGACCTCGATATCTCTACTAGAATACTATCGAATGGCCTCGGTTGCTTGAATTCCCAGAAAATGACCGACAAAGGCAACAAAACAAGCAGTTTCATAGCCAGAAGTTAACGCTGTGGAAGAAAAGGCATAGACACCACCCGTAGTGAAGATAGAACCATGGACATCACGTACAGTGAAATAGAAGCACCGACATTTGAACTAGAGCTAGTCGACTGAGTAGACCATTGGAATTGGGTAATTTACTCACCATTATAGAGATCCTTCAGCCCAATTGATGTTCTTCAACACGATTGATATTGACCAATTTCTTATGGGCCTATCATTGGGGATTCAGGTGCACAAGTTGATGATCCAGTTGATCGAGTGAAAACAACAGAGATAGCCTATAAGGAGATAGCAAGGCAACCACATTTGGCTTAGTTTTATAACCCATTTTAGCTTCCCTACCACCACCTTACCACTCTCAAATGTTGAACCCTATAGTTGAAGTTTTCCCTTCTGTCAATCCCCCTAGTTGTAGAGATAATGAAATAGATCACACAACTGACCTTCCCTCAAAGCATGAGGCAAGTGGTTATGATATGATGCAGGTGATTCTACTAACCTTCCTGTGTTGCAGGTTGAAATGAATCTTGACCCATCAATCTTGATGGAATCAATGAATCCCGACCCATTAAGGGTATACCTGATACTTTAACCCATCATGAACATGTAAGAAACAGGTTTTCATAGGTCTTAACCCAGCTCGCAACTTCTGGGTAATAAACACTGACCGGGGATCAACTCAACTTCCCCGGGATGAACCTGTTCAATATGGTTTTCAATACAGTCTTCTTGGCCCATCCACGAATGAGAAAAGAAGCAGCCAAGTCTTGAACCAAATATGATCGAAACCGAGTACCTTCTAACAATTTTGGTTGCATTCTTATTGGTTTTGAACAATAAACCAAGCTAGCCCCAACCCAAGTTGTAGAAAATTGGGTTATAATTTATATCTTGTCTTTAGAACCGCTGCATCTAATTATTTAATGAATCTGCTATTATATATGTCTCCCATAGAATTTAGAACTACTACATCCATTTATTTAATGAATCTGTTGTTATATGTCTCCCATATATGGGCTCAATAAAAAACAAATTAGATGAGAAAAGCATTTTCTGAGTGAACAAGCATCATTGTGGTTCGAATGCTTTTCGTGGGCATTTTTTAATTTTATTTTATTACAGACAACAAAATTTGGTTAGACAGTGAAAACTGTGAAGTTTACATATAAGCGCTCAAAAATTCTATGTTTTCTGTTGGTTTCCTTTTATCTGGAGTTGTATATTTCATCATTTTTTATAGTGTTGTTGGTTTCCTTTTATCTAGAGTTGTATATTTGATAAGTTTTAATAGAAAATTTACTTAAATGTGTTTTCTTTTCCGAAATCTTACACAAATTCAAAACCTTAAGAGAGACCATTCTTCCCATTACCCTTATTGAAGTTATAGTTAAATCTGTGTTGAACATCATTACCAATGAATGAACTTGTAGATGTTTAAAAGACTTAGAAAGCGATGTTAATTGGCTTCTGCTCAAAAATGTCTTGTTGCGTTCAGAGATTTCATTCAGTGTTGTCAAATCGCTATGCACATGACATTCAATGCGCTATAAAATCTCTATCCACAAGGCAAGTAGAAACAGAAACTTTATTCTTTCTTGCCAACTCTGGTTGTAATTGTGACCACCTTTGCTCTTGGCATCATGGTCTTGGGTAGGGACATGTTGCCCCACAACCCACCTTGTTGATTTGTAATATTAACTTTTATTGGGCATGCTCATGCATCACATATTAACTTTTGCAGGTCATGCTCGCGGTTCGCAATGATTTGTAATATTAATTTTGCAAGTCATCTTCATGGGTATCACCGTAATGAGATTTGGATATAGGTATTTTTATTTTGAATGACTATGACATTAAATTTTAATTTGTGTTATTCATATGGGTGTTTTTACTATATATAAATTCAACATCTTGAAAAACCAAGGGGTTTTAAAACATTATAAAAACTAAAAACCAATTACAATATAACTAACTTATCTACACTTAGAAAATTTATATGTATATAAAAAATATTATCATATATGTTATTCAAAAAAAATGAAAATATATTATATATTTAGAAATAATATATTATATTTTATCTTAACTTTTTTTAACTTTGGTGGGACTACATCTTCCTCATGTTAGAGTGTTCTATCCAAGACTTTCTGGACTATATTTTATCTTAATTATAAATAATTATATAAGAAATATTTTATGTTAAATATGTTAACGAAAAAAATAATTATGGTGTATGGTTTATAGCTAAAGAGCTAATAAAATATGAAATGATTCCTTTATGTTTTTTAAATTTTCAAATAAAATTTAAATTTATTAATATATTATTAATTTTACATATTCTACTATAATAAAATTATAATTATAATTTAAGATAATAAATTTTTACCATAGTAAAATTATAATTATAATTTAAAGTAATAATTTTTATTAAAAAATTATATTTTAATAAAATATCTTTAAAATGATGTAAATTTAATAAAAACTTCTCTCATATATGATAAATGTAAAGTGAAGTAGCTAAAAAAAATTATGAAATGTTGTTGTTGTTTGTTTGTTTTTTTTTTTTTTTTTTTGGTGTGTTTTAAAGTTTCAATACATATATATTAAATATAAAGTGAAATGGCTAATAAATTATGAAATGATTTTTTGTGTTTCGAAAATTTCCATATATATGATGATGGTGGTGGTGGTTAATGTCCACTGAGACCAAACTTTGGTCTATTGGACCTAAAGAAACGAGTTATTTAGTTTGATTTAAGATTTTATCCCTATGCTCAAAAAGCTTGGAGAGAAGCCTCCCGAGCTCACTGTAATTTTGACAACGTAAAAGGCTAGGAAGGTTAGTATTGCAACAAAGATTTTGAAATTGAGACCTAATGTGGTTATACGCAGGGCACTCTAAGAGGAAGTGATTTTCATCCTCGATGTTTGTATTCTCACAGAGATGGCAAAACCTTTCCATCCATGGTGTTTTAGAAACTGCCCAACGACTCGTTTCACTATGGAGCTCATGAGAGTTTGTTCTAATCTTGGCTATATTAATTTTCCTCTTTGAGCTAGATAAAACAGAGATATTCTTTTGATCTTCTAGGGTGGGGCTGATGACCTCCTTATAATATCTTAATTTTCCTTTAGCTGCTAAATCTTTCTCACACCAAATTTTTTCTTTGAACTTAGAAGTAACAATATTTTTAATGTTATTAATGTTTTGCAATGCAACATTCTCGTCGATCTCCCAATGGTTTAACCAGGCCCTGGTGTCTTTATACCAACCTCGTTTGAGCCTTAGGTGGTTTTGGTTGGAATTTAAAGCTAGCTTAGGAAGTCTATGGTCTCCTATGTTATTGAGTTTGTGCTTGTACAACAGAAGCCTAGTCATATCTAGGCTCTCGATAGGGGAAAGACCCACTTCTATAAGGAGAATAGGATAGGGTGTGTTTCTTTTAATTTTGAGGTTATATGTTATAAAATGCTTCTGGATTTGCTCAATCTTTCTCCAGGATTCTCTAGAGATGCTACAACCCCAAACCTCACATCCATATAAGATAACCGGAGTGACTAAAGTTTCAAAGAGGAACTTCTTTCTATCCCACATTACGAGGTTTGTCGTTTTACAATTATTTTCAAGACCAAAATAAGCTTTCCATCCCCCATTAATCATTTTCTCAATGTTATAGTTCCAGTTGAGCTTGTGATGAATATCAATTCCTAGGTACTTGTAGGAAGACACTTCCTCCAAGTTACTATTGTCATACATAAAATTAACGTAATTGTCCTTCTTGGATTTGATAATCATAACTTTTGTTTTGTCAATGTTAGCAATCATACCCATGGTAAAGCAGAAATCATTAAGAAGTATAAGTTTCTTATCAAGATCAGATGGGCACCTTGCGAGAAGAACAATATCGTCAGTGCAGAGAAGAAGGATGATGACTATCCCAGCTAAGATTGTGCCAGCACATCCTGCTTCCTCTAAACAACCTTCTAGCTTGTCAATGTAAATGCCAAATAGGGTAGGGGAGAGGGGACAACCTTGTTTAACTCTGATATTACACTTAATATCTTTCGACCACCCCTCACTGCTCTTTAACTTGGCAATTATATTCTCGTATAACCTTATAGCAGCAGCTCTCAACTCAGAAGGAACCTTTAGCTCTTCTAATCTGTTACAAAGGTTGTTTCTAGGAACCGTATTGAAAGCCTTTCTAGAGTCCGCAAAGCAACAAAAGAGATTGGATTTATCATTGTGGCATTCCTCCACAATGATCCTAATCGTAACGAGGTGGTCTATTGTTGAGTGTTGCTTTCTAAAACCCGCTTGGCCTTTAGCCCGCTTACCTTCACTTTCAAGCCATATGCTCAACTTCCTTTTCAAAATAATACCATATAACTTAGCTAGGAGAGGGCCAATCATAATTGTCCAATAATTAGAAGGGTTATTTGTATCCCCACTTTTAAAAATAGGGATAATCAAGCTTTGAGTCCATGGTTTAGGGAACCCTTGCTTGACCGCTTGATTGAAAAGCTTGTGAATGTGGGGAATGAGGACATGACCTCCAAATTTTAAGATTTCTGCCTAGTAACCTTTGATGTCCTTAGCTTTCCCATTAGCCAAACAATTAACCCCAAAATCAATGTCTTCTAATGAGAAAACAAGTGGTTAATAAATTATGAAATGATTTTTTGTGTTTTAAAATTTTCATATATATTTTAAGTAGTTTATTTTAATATTTTACATATATATGTAAATTTGTTTTTTTAATATATATATATATATAAGATAAAAACTTTCAGCATGTTGCTGCCTTGGCCTAGCCACCCCTCTCCTATGGCTACATATAACTTTGTCTAACATATTAAGTAGATGTCTAACATATTAAGTAGATGTGGCACTCTCCTACACTCCTTACCGAAAAAAAAAGGTGACATGGGATATAAGAGAAAGCTAACTCCATGCCAACTAAAAAAGTGACACCGACAAAGCCCTCACCACATACATAAAATAATGGAGACTGGCCCAAGAACCCAACACCGCACCAAAGCAGAAAAACCATATATACAACCGAGGCTAATCAACTAACTATCATGCAAATTAACTAAATAGAAAAAATGACGCTGACAAACCAAATACTTAAGACATTGAGGATTAAAGCCCTCGCCACAGACCTAAAATAATGGAGACTGGCCCAAGAACCCAACACCACACCAAAGCAGAAAAACCATATATACAAGCAAGGCTAATCAACTAACTATTATGCAAATTAACTAAACAGGTTTTAGTTTTAAATTTTATTAAAAAAAGTTAGTTTGAAGTTAAAAAATAAAATAAAGTAAAATAATCCGTTTCTAGCTTTAAATTTTATTAAAAAAATTGGTTTGAAGTTTAAAATCTACATCTAAAAAATTCAGTTTCAAATTTTGTAAAAAAAAATTCACTATCCTGCAAAAGAATTAAGAGTCATAATCAACTCAATCAACTCACTATTATGCCAATTACCTAAACAGTTTTTAGTGTTAAATTTTATTAAAAAAGAGGGGAAGAAGTTGGTGTCAAATTTAAAATTTACATTTAAAAAAAAATTAGTTTCAAATTTTATTAAAAAAAAAAAATTACGAGTAATAATTGAATTTTATGAGAGACAATCATGAGTGATAATTAATCTGCGTAACCACACTCCCAGTTCTGTATCTGCAACATTTGGTTCTTCTGGCTTCATTTATTCTCAAGTTCTGGATCTGGAATATTGGGTTCTTCTGGCTGCAATTTTTTTTTACAGCAGGTATCTGTTAACGATTCAAAATTATGTTTATTTATAATATTATAAATTATTATTATGGTTTAAAAAGTGATACTTAAAATATTTAAATTAGTAAATTTTTAGTAAATATTGTTTATTTAAATATATATGACAATTTTTAATTAAATAAATAAATATGTTTTTCAGAAGAAAAAAAAGGCAATGAATTAAATTTGTAAGAGTATTTTATTAGGAGTCGTCTAACTAGGTGGAGGAATTGCCCGGATGGTCAAAAGTGGCCGGAATTCGGGCAAAATAATTTCAAAAAATCTTGTGGAGGCAGTTTTTGAATTGTGTTTTTGACGGTGGAAATGGATTCATCACCATCAAAAATGTCTAAAACACCTAAAATTTTGAAGTTTAATAACTATAACTTAGATTTACAAAAGTCCTTGCCAAATTTTCTCTAAATATGACCAAAATTTCCATAACTTTCTATGCGACTCCTCTGCCTCGTTAGACTACACGATTCTATTATTGTAAAAGTACCTCCAAAAACTTATTTCACGAAAACCGGACTGAATTAGGGCTTTGGCGTTTTGGAAATTCGATGGGCCTTGCCTCGGGAATTGAATTGAATGAAGCAAAATTAAAAATAATTTCCCTCGATCAACGTGATCGGCATGTGAGCATTGGAGATGTGGGAAGGGTTGTTGCTTCGCTGTAAGTAAGGCGTCGGCCCGTGGCAAGAGCTAACAAACCTGCCATAGGGCATTAAATGCCTGGTTAGCTGCGCCCTCGATATCCCTATAACACACACCCATTATTTTTTATTTATAAAGTCACCGCGCGCGTGTGTTATATCGGGATATCGAAGGCGCAGCTATCCAGGCATTTAATGCCCTATGGCAGGCTGGTTAGATCTTGCCCCGGCCCGTCCCTTAGGACGTCGTTGTCTCCCAAATATTCTGCTTTCTAGCATAAAGCGCAGAGAAACATACACATGGCCATAGAAAAGCACACATGTATAATTTCCTTCAAAGTTGTACATAATTGACTTTTTAGTTTATGCCAATCTTATTCTTTGACTCTTTTACTCTCATTATGGTGAAGACTATTGACTGAAACAAGAGTCTTTCAAACCCTCCCCTGAACATACAAACACATGGCCATAGAAAAGCACACGTATAATTTCCTTCAAAGTTGTACATAATTGACTTTTTAGTGTATCTTATTCTTTTGCCGTTGTCTTGAAGAATATAGTAGTGTAACGACTCCACATCATACTACTATTTACATACATAAAAATATATATATATATATATATATATATATTATAATGGGTCCGCACCATTATTCATTATATTTAATAACCATAACTATAATTCTTTAAAGTAGATGAGGTGTGTACATTTGAATTTTATAACACAAGGTTTTCCTATATAGTTCTGGTTGCTAAATTTATAGTTCTGGGTTTGAGTGCCAACATTGATTTGAGTCAACATCAAATGTCTCTGTCCTAGCAATCCTAATCCATTACTACTTGTTGCCTCTCGCACACAAGTTATCTCTGTCATCAAGCTACCACTGTGTTTTCTATACGAAGGAAGTGATATTTGTTTTTATTTCGGAATTGAATGCCCTACTCTATTCTAGTACGTGGCACGGGTAGGTCATCCCATTGCAACTGCTCGTCTTGGGCCTCCCGCTTCATCAACGATGGATTGATTGGGAACCTAATCCGACGGCTAAGCTGCTTCTGGGGATTAATCACATTCTCGATTGCGATGGCAGGGTTTTTCATTTGCTCCATTTTTCCTCAGCGTCGATCCGGTTCCTCTTCCTCTCTTGCAAGTCTGTCATACAAGAGCTGCAACTCACAGCATTGCTCAGAGACAGGGTTATGGTTTTGATTCATGCGGGTGCTCCTCAGGTAAGCTCGCATCCACAGAGGTAATTTTTATTTTCTTACAGAGATCGTTTTGGCACAATTTCTGATACTCAATTGCTAATGTATGTTTTTTCTACAGAAGTCTAGGCTACTAGCTTGGGGTTTATGGCGAAGCCCAAAGGATGGTTGCTACACAAACTTTGGGTCGCTTCAGTACTCCCGGGTAAGATTTATCGCTGGATTGTGTTGTTCTGCCGAGGTGGAATTCTCATAGGATGCTTTGGGGTAGAGCTTCGACTCTCTGCGAATTAAATTTTTTCATTACTATTGAAATGATGTGGTCTCTGTATAAGTTATATTTTAATGTTTTTTGAGCGATTACCAACACTGTTCTAAGGTGTATGTAATTTACATTCTCACTGTATGAGTGAGGGTTTTATTGTCCAGCTGCAGACCTGCGTTGATGGCTGCGCCGGTGGTTGTTTGCATGGTAATTTCTGGATTTTTAATGGAAGTTCTATATTTATGGAAATGAGGGACTCTTCCAAATTTTACGACTTCCGGGGTTGGTAGCCGAGTCGTTCCTCTTGTATATGAGACTCTAGTTCTATCTATTTATTAATGATCGGATTCAATGTGTAAAACTCTTATGTTGCATGGAAATACGTTTGAATTTTAGCCTATATTAAATGTATTTGGTTTATCGTTCTCTATATTTACCTCGGATAATATTACTCGTAAGTTTTGCAATTCGACTGGTTCGGTTAGGACCCACTATAGAAGAACCTGAAACAAGGTTTTCTTTGTTTTAATTTCTCTGTTTACACAACACTATGTCTAATATGTTTAGTTAATGTCTGTTGCATGTTTGAATATATCTAGTTCTCCGCCTTTATGAGGTCATTGGATACTTTGGTTATTACATATGTTTGATGAATGAATTCTGTCAGAGTTAATAGTTTGGGCTTCAACCCCATGTAGGGTTTTAAGAAGTCCTCAATTTAATTATCAATCCTCTCTCGAGAAAAATGAGGCCAGGTAGGCACTAGGGTTTTTCTACCCTTAAGCCCCTGCCACATCAACCCTCCTATGTTATCTTCTTGTTTCGTTATACGGTATTTCCAGCTTGTAAAATCACTTCCTAATTTGTCTGAATTTCGCTCGAGCAATAAAGAGAAACTACTTCTAGTTCTTTGCTACAATATCTTTAATATAATCCTTTCTTCGTTTATGTTTAAAAGACTGGTATGAAAATGGTAACTCTACAATAACTCTCTTGTATTAAAATTTCTTGTACAAATGTTATTTTACAGTAATTCTATGTTAATCAATTTCCTGCATTGAAAGATCTGAGTAGAGTATTTTCTATAAATAATGTGTTTCAGATTTACAGGGAAACTCCCTTACTCTGTCTTTTAACGATTCTTCTGTAAAAGATTACTATACTAGTTTTCTGAATTTCCATAGATAGAAATTATGAGTTCTTTGCATTCACTACTCCAGCTTTAGACACACCTCTACATCATCTTTCATTCACAATAATAGACACAGAATTTAGATTGTGCAATAGTCTAATTTCAGATGGTTTCACATACCTGAGCTGCTTAAAGAAAAATACTCCAGTGATAGAGATCACCTCTATTTTCTGTTGCTAGTCAAACCTCCCGACCATGAGATTGTCTTTCGGGACCAAATCTCCCCCCTAGCTTGCTTACGAGACTTTTTGTCTCCTGCATGTTGCTCGCACAAGGTGCTCTTGCTATCTGGTCATCACCAGACTTAGCAATCCCCCTTTACTGTCTGTCCTCACAGCACAGTCTTCTACCTTCCCCCCCCACCCCGCCCCCCCCCCCCCCGCCCCCTCCTGCGTCCTTTTCCTTGGAAGCATTTTTCCAAATAGGGAAGGTAGTTAGGGTTTCTTTTCCAACAACTGCCTTTCCAACTTCTTTTTTTCCAGAAGTTACAAGATCCAATGATACTTTAAATCATTACTCATTTTTAATAAATAAAAATATTATTCAATTCAAACAGGTAGTAACACTAATTATTCAATCTGTTCTTACTACAGTAAATAAAATATTTACAGATTTCTGGGGACATTACATCTCCCCCTCCTGAAATCAAACATCATCCCGATGTTTTTTGACCTCAAACAGTCCTGGATAAGCTTCTCTCATGAGTTGTTCATCCTCCCAAGTGGCCTCATCTGGCCCAAAGTGCTTCCATTGCACTTTAACCTGGGTGATGGCTCATTTCCGCAGCATTACTTCTCTCTGATCAAGTATATTCAGTGGCTCGACCAAGATTTATCCTTCCGGCTCAACTTGAAACACACAATATTCTAAGTCAATTTTTCCCTTAACAACAAAACTGATTGGTCTACCTATGACACTTTCTTACCTGTATGTCCTGCCAACTGATTACATGCTTAGGATCATAAACATATTTTTTTAATACAGACACATGGAAGATGTTGTGGACCCGAATGTGACTTGACAAAGCGAGCTAGTATGCCACGGGACCAACTCTTGCTAAGATCTGAAAGGGTCCACAAAACCGGGGTGCTAGCTTGGCGCACCCACTCCATTATAATGTGCTTATTTTAGCTCGAATTCTCACATACACATGATCCCCTACTTGGTATTCCTTAAAATTTCTCTTCCGGTCGGCGAAGTTCTTTTTCCTATCTTGGGCTGCCTTTAAATTGGATCGTACCTTCTTGACCATTTCTTCCATTTCTCTAAGCATTTTGGGGCCCAGCATCAACTTGTTGTCTGGCCCTCCCCAGCTTGCAGGTGTTCGGCATTTCTGTTCGTACAACACCTCAAACGGGCTCATCTGCAGGGATGTATGATAGCCATTGTTGTATGCAAACTCAACCAAGTGCAGATAATCTTCCCACTTGGTTGGTTGCTGCATAACATATGCTCTTAGCATATCTTCCACAACCTGATTCACTCGTTCTGTTTGTCCGTCAGTCTGTGGGTGATAAGCGGTACTGAAATTCAATTGAGTCCCCAATTCTCCAAACAGAGATTTCCAAAAGACTGACGTAAATTTTACGTCACGGTCAAAGATTATAGTTTTTGGTAACCCGTGCAGCCTAAAAATGTTTTGCATAAAGACATGGGCAATCTGCACTGCTTTGAAGGTGGATTGTACAAGTATAAAATGGGCTGATTTTCTTAATTTGTCCACCACCACCATGATGGAATCGTTGTTTCTTTTTGACTTGGGTAATCCTGTTATGACGTCCATAAAGGTGGTTTCCCATTTCCACTCCGAGATTAGCAACGGATGTAGTAACCCAGCAGGGTGCTAGTGTTTTGCATTAACTTGTTGGCATTCTACGCAATGCATCAAATATTTTGTTACATCCTTTTTCATACTCGGCCAATAATACTCCTTCCGGAGTGCGGTAATCAGCTTCTGATACCCCGGTGTCCCGCACAATGACTTTTATGAAATTCATCTAAAATCAAGTTTTTAATGTCATTTTGGTTGGGCACATACAACCTTTTTTTGTAATTCAACATGCCAGCAACATCCATAGCGTACCCTTGCTGATTTTCTTTGCTGGCTGGATTCTGAACTTGCTGTCCTATTTGCTGATATTTTGAATCTTGTTCTGCTGCCTTTTTAATCACTTCTCCGAAGGTACTCCGCCCTTCACTGCAAGAAATTTCGTAGAGACATTGTACCTTTCGACTTAAAGCGTCCGCTACCCGGTTCTCTTTCCCTTTTAGATGCTTAATCTTGAAGTCAAAACCACTTAGGAAATCCACCCACCGTGCCTGCCTAGCATTTAAGGTGGGCTGATTAAAATAACTAGTTAAACTGCAATGGTCCATCATTAATAAAAACTTTTTTACCATCATGTAATGGCGCCACATTTTTAAGGCATGTATAATAGCTGTCAATTCCAAATCATAAGCAGAATGTTTTTGCTCATGTTCCTTTAATTTCCTAGACTCATAGGTGATTACCTTTCCTTCCGCATCAGTAGCTCCCCACCCGTTCCTTACTCACAATTGTGCATACCACATAGTCCTTACCTGGATATCCTATACTTAATATAGGCGTTGTGGTGAGCAGATGCTTGAGTTGCTCAAAACTTTTTTGGCATTCTTCGGTCCACTTAAAAATTTTCCCTTTTTTTTGCAAAGAACTGATAGGGTAAGCCACTCTCGAAAATCCTTCCACGAACTGCCTATAGTAACCTGCTAATCCCATGAAGGATCTTATATCTGCTACGTCCTTTGGCACTGGCCATTCCATTATGGTCCTTATCTTCTCGGGATCCACAACGATCCCATATTTAGAGATTATATGTCCCAAGTACTGAATTTGTTCCTTAAAGAAGTCGCACTTGCTGTATTTGGTGTATAATTGGTGTTCTCAGAGAGTTTGCAATACCAATTTGAGGTGCTCCTTGTGCTCCTCCATATTCCGGGAATATATCAGTATATCGTCAATAAAGATTAACACGAACTTGTCCAAATACTTATGAAATATGTTGTTCATTAAGCACATGAAGGTCACGGGGGCATTGGTTAACCCAAAGGGTAATACCACAAACTCATAGTGTCCATATCGAGTTCTAAAGGCAGTTTTGGCTATGTCTTCCTCTTTAATTCTAATTTGATGGTAACATGATCGTAAATCAATTTTTTAGAATACAGTCGCCCCTTTTACCTGATCAAAACGTTCATCAATATGAGGCAAAGGGTACTTATTCTTAATTGTCAATTTATTCAACTGACGATAGTCCATACACATACGAAGGGTCCCATCCTTTTTTTTAACGAACAGCACAGGGGCTTCCCAAGGCGACACACTGGGGTGGATGTAGTTCTTGTCCAACAGCTCCTGCAACTGCATTTTCAATCCTGTTAATTCTAGTGTTCTCATTCGATACGGAACTCGGGATATTGGGGCTGCCCCTAGCACCAATTCAATAGTGAAGTCTATGTCTCTCTTGGGTGGCAGTCTTGGTATCTCCTCCGGAAACACATCTGCAAATTCTCGTATTACTGGGATACTTTCCAATGTGGCAGTCTTATCTTTTGAGTTGGCATAACCCACTTGAATGGCATAAATCTGACATTTTTTCCTGATACACTTTTCCAACTGAGAGGCGGTTATTGGCCGAATCTGCACTGGCCTCATAATACCTTGCATCTCCTGCTTTTCCCCAAGTTCATCCTTGTAACAGATAGTTTTTGTTTTACAGTTTATAATGGACCAGGGTTTTTCCAACCAGTCCATGCCTATCAATACGTCATATGATCCAAGGGGAAGCACATTTAGATCTGCCATCACCGGTTGACCTGCTATCTTCAAGGGGAAATTATTGACCTTAGCTAACACACGTCTCTTTGCCCCTATTGCCAGCTGTACTAGCCAAGGACTTTTAAACTTAACAGTTTGTAATTTACACTATTCCACAATCTTAGGGCTAATATAACTCAATGTAGCTCTGAGATCAATTAATACAGTTACAGTATGATCAAAAATCTTACATTCAAACTCCACCATAGTCGGCTAGTATTCTGCCTGACGATCTTCCAGAGAAGCATTAATTCTCAGTAAACTCTGGCCCACGTCGCCAACAATAGATGTTTCATGGATCTGCAAAACCTATTCATTACCATTTTGGTGAGGTCAATTTTTAACGTAATGAGGCCCTCCACAACCCCAGCATTGTACTGGAGGTCTTGTTGTCCCTTCATTATCAATTTTACCAGATTGTTCGCTGATTCTGGATTCAATGGGTGGCTTCAATCTGAGCGGGTTCTTATGCAGATTCCTATTATTTTGTCCTTTGGGAATTCCTTTGCTAACGCTGCCCCGATTTCCTTTAGTGCCTACACCCATCTTATTACCTCTCTTATCTACCCACCTCTTTCTTAGGACTTCTCCCTTCTGCTTACTTTGCTGATAGCATATCCTGGCCTTTCGTATCACCTCATCCATTGTTTTTGGGTTATCAAACTCAATTCATTCCCTCATCACCAAGGGTAGAATACTGACGAACCATTGTACCTTAACCTTCTCCTTTTGTATGTAAGGCACATAACGGAGTAACAAGGTAAATCGGGTGATAAACTCGTCCATTGTTTGTTGCCCAAGTCGCAGGTCATGGAATTCCCTTGCCTTTTCATCGTAGAATCGTTCAGTCAAATATCTTTCCTTGAAGTATTTTTGAAATTTTTCCCAAGTTATATTTTGCTCACTTACCCCTCGTACAATATTGACTTCTTCCCACCACAAGGTAGTCTTCCCTTGTAATTGAAATATGGCCAGTCGCGCTTTGAGGTTGTGATCATATTCATACAATTGAAAATATTTGTTCATGTTAATCAACCAAGCTTTGGCTGCCTCTTCCATCTCTCCATCGAAGTGTGGCGGTTTTATTTTCCAGAACTCCCCTTGTAATTCTATCCGCTGCCTTTTCGATGTCGGGTGTTCAGAGGCATTATCCGATTTTTCTGCTCGATTCTCTTCCCCTCCTTCGGTTTCTTCTTGATCCGTGTGGTAGCCTTGTTCCTTTGACACTCGTATCTGTTTGGGACTGGGGTTCGGCTGGCGCTGGTTCTGCTTATCTGATAGGCTTTTCATGATTTTTTCCTGTTCCATAGTTAATCTTGCGTTGTCCTCCCGCAGGCGGGCCATCTCATTCTTCAATTCCTAAACTGTCTCTAATATCGTAAGGTTAGTGTTGCAGGCCTCCTCACCTAACTGCACCCATATCTCAGGATTAGTCTCAAGGCCTACTGCAGGTCCTCGTCCAGTGACAATCCTATGTGGAACACTGTCCGTTCTCCTCATTCTGTTGTTGTCCATTTCCTGTTCTTAACACAGGTAAAAGCAAAAGATTAACACAATAACTGTTTTTTTTTATCAAATATATTTTCCAGAGGCCACAAGTTTTGTAACCTGGGCTCTGATACCACTTGTAATGACTCCACATCATACTACTATTTACATACATAAAAAAAATTATATTATAATGGGTTCGCACCATTATTCATTATATTTAATAGCCATAACTTTAATTCTTTACTGTAGATGAGGTGTGTACATTTGAATTTCATAACACAGGGTTCTCCTATATAGTTCTGGTTGCTAAATCTATAGTTCTAGGTTTGAGTGCCAATGTTGATTTGAGTCAACATTAAATGTCTCTGTCCTCGCAATCCTAATCCATTACTGCTTGCTGCCTGCTGCACACAAGCTGTCTTTGTCGTCAAGCTACAACTGTGTTTTCTATACGAAGGAAGTGATATTTGTTTTTATTTTGGCATTGAATGCCCTGCTCTGTCCTGGTACGTGGCACGGGCAGGTCATCCCACCGCAGCTACTCCTCTTGGGCCTCCCGCTTCATCAACAGTGGATGGATTGGGAACCTAATCTGACGGCTGAGCTGCTTCTGGGGATTAATCACATTCTCGATTGCGATGGCGAGGTTTTTCATTTGCTCCATTTTTCCTCGGCGTCGCTCTGGTTCCTCTTCCTCTCTTGCGGGCCTGTCATACCAGAGCTGCAACTCACGACATTACTCAGGGATGGGGTTATGGTTTTGATTCATGCGGGTGCTCCTCAGGTAAGCTCGCATCTGCAGGGGTAATTTTTATTTGCTTACAGAGATAGTTTTGGCACAATTTCTGATACTTAATTGCTAATGTATGGTTTTTTCTACAGAAGTCTCGGCTACTGGCTCGGGTTTATGGCGAAGCCCGAAGGATGGTCGCTCTATAAACTCTGGGTCACTTAAGTACTCCTGGGTAAGATTTATCTCCGGATTGTGCTGTTCTGCCGAGGTGGAATTCTCATAGGATGCTTTGGGCTAGAGCTTTGGCTCTCTACGAATTAAATTTTCTCATTACTGTTGAAATGATGCGGTCTCTGTATAAGTTATATTTTAAGGTTTTTCGAGCAATTACCATCGTTGTTGTGAGGTGTATGTAATTTACATTTCCACTGTTTGAGTAAGGGTTTTATTATCCGGCTGTGGACCTGCGTTGATGGTTGCGCTGGTGGTTGTTTGCATGGTAATTTCTAGATTTTTAATGGAAGTTCTATATTTATGGAAATGAGGGACTGTTTCCCAATTTTACGACTTCCGGGGTTTGTAGCCGAGTCATTCCTCTTGTATATGAGACTCTAGTTCTATATATTTATTAATGATTGGATTCAATGTGTAAATATCTTATGTTGCATGGAAATACGTTTGAATTTTAGCCGATATTAAATGTATTTGGTTTATCGTTCTCTATATTTACCTAGGATAATATTACTCGTAAGTTTTGCATTTCGACTGGTTCGGTTATGATCCACTGTAGAAGAACCCGAAATAGGGTTTTCTTTGTTTTAATTTCTCTATTTACACAACACTGTGTCTAATATGTTTAGTTAATGTCTGTTGCATGTTTGAATATATCTAGTTCTCTGCCTTTATGAGATCATTGGATACTTTGGTTATTACATATGTTCGATGAATGAATTCTGTCAGAGTTAATAGTTTGGGCTTCAGCCCCTTGTAGGGTTTTAGGAAGTCCTCAATTTAATTACCAGTCCTCTCTCGGGAAAAATGAGGCCAGGTCGGCACTAGGGTTTTTCTACCCTTAAGCCCCTACCACATCAACCCTCCTATGTTATCTTCTTGTTTCGTTATACGGTATTTCCAGCTTGTAAAATCACTTCCTAATTTGTCTGAATTTCGCTCGAACAACAGAGAGCAACTACTTCTAGTTCTTTTCTACAGTATCTTTAATATAATCCTCTCTTCATTTATGTTTAAAAGACTGGTACGAAAATGGTAACTCTATAGTAACTCTCTTGTACTAAAATTACCTATACAGATGCTAATTTATAGTAATTCTATGTGAATCAATTTTCCTGCATTGAAAGATCTGAGTAGAGTATTTTCTATAAATAATGTGATTCAGATTTACAGGGAAACTCCCTTACTCTGTCTTTTAACGATTCTTTTGTAAAAGATTACTATACTAGTTTTTCTGAATTCCCGTAGATAAAATTATGAGTTCTTTGCATTCACTACTCCAGCTTAGTCACATCCTACATCATCATTCATTCACAGTAATAGACACAGAATTTAGATTGTGTAGTAGTCTAATTTTCAGATGGTTACACATACCTGAGCTGCTTAAAGAAAAATACTCTAGTGATAGAAATCACCTCTATTTTCTGTTGCTAGTCAAACCTCTCAACCATGGGATTGTCTTTCGGGACCAAATCTCCCCCTAGCTTGCTTACGAGACTTTCTGTCTCTTGCATGTTGCTCGCACAAGGTGCTCTTGCTATCTGGTCATCACCAGACTTAGCAATCCCCTTTCTTATTGTCTGTCCTCACAACACAGTCTTCTACAATCGCCCCCCCCCCCCCCCCCCCCCCCCCCCCCTCCTTCCTCCTTTTCCTTGGAAGCATTTTTCCAATTAGGGAAGGTAGTTAGGGTTTCTTTTCCAGCAACTGCCTTTCCAACTTCTTTTCTTCTAGAAGTTACAAGATCCAATGATACTTTAAATCATTACTCATTTTCAATAAATAAAAATATTATTCAATTCAAACAGGTAATAACACTAATTATTTAATCTGTTCTTACTGCGGTAAATAAAATATTTACAGCTTTCTGGGGACATTACAAGTAGTAATGGCTTGGTGAGAAAACATTTTTCTAGTACAAGCTATTGGGTTATGTGACCCTTTTTTGGGTTTTGTTTTTCCCAGGAAAAACAAGCAAAAAAAAAGGATTATATATGTATTGAGTGTTTTAAAGGTATTGAGATTATCTTATGGGAAGCCACTTTCTATTTCAATATGGGGAGATGTTGTCCTATACTAATTACATTTAGAAATAATAAAATAATATGTATATTAATAATTTAAAAAATATTAATAATGAAAAAAACTTTAAAATTATAATTATATATATATATATATATATATATATATATGTTTGTCTTAAATAAAATACTTTAATATTTATATATAGAGAGATAAAGTAATTGAGAGTGGAAAATCGTTAATCTCATCTATAATTGTTTTCTACTTTTTTGTAAGCTTGGACACTTCATGGACCAAAATTGGTGTTTCTTAGTCTCCCAAAGTGAAACCAAACCAAAACCACAAGTTTAAAATCTTAAGATTAATAAGACCTCATTTTATGAGGAAGCTTGATATGAAAAACAACATAAACTTGGGCATTACATGTTGCAAAACATATTGATCACTCATTGCATAGCAATGGATAGACATGTGAATAACAAAAAAAGAAAACATGTGCTCATTCATAGTCACTGTGGAGGTGGAACCTGTCTTGCATATGGTGGCAATAGTTCCTCCTCATCATTAAATATTTGCTAGCTAGAGATCCTGGCTGTAGTTCGAAATTCGTATGTTTTGAAAATCAGTTTGAAGGAGCATGGGAACATGTGAACTTCACTCCATTTCTAAAGGGGTCTTGTCCATACATGACCCAAGATTGGTGATATTTTCGATAAGTTTGTTGCCTCTTCTTCAGATGTGAGAAAGAAGGGTACCTTGAATTTGGGAAAGGAGAGAGACGACCTTTGAAATCCAAGATTCAATCCTCCAGTTATTGGAAACTTTGGAGGGATGGGTGTCACATTAGATTTTCCTTAAAATTGTGATAATTCACTGAGAGTCTCCTTTAATGAGAAGCTTGTGGTAGCCTTTGTGGATCATTATCGCCAATCCCTATTCTAAGGCCCAAATCTCTACAACATTGTTAGTGGTGTACCCATTTGATCCTACATAAATGTGAATAATTTTCCCTTGATAGTTGTAGAAATATCCACCATAGCTCACTTTCCTCGAGTTTCCTTTGGAGGCACCATCAAATTTTAACTTGATGAAATCTTGAGGAGCGGTTGTCCACTCAGATGGACTGAAGGGCACCAAAGTAGTGTGAGTAGCTAAGGAGAAAGAGAGAGCTAGGAGGAGAGGCCCAAGGTGTTTAATATGGATTTCTTTTTGGGACAACATAGCCAACCTTGCGAGGGCCAATTAATGATGGCTATAGTTTCTCTTACTTTCGTCGAAATTGATTGCAAAATAGAGTTGATCATAGAGGAAACATTCTTGAAAATGTGACTATGGTGTTCCTGCTAGAGTTCCCAAAGAAGAAAGCCTAGGAAGAGTTGTCAAACTCTATTTAGAACAAGATTTTAGAAGGGAGAGTCTCTCCAGTTATCAATTGAGGTGAAAATGCTGCTAATTGTCTTATCTGTCTACCGAAAGAAAGTGGCAAGTCAATCCCAAGGGGTGGAGGAGACAGAGCAAGTATTGAACAAGTGGTCAGAGTATTCATTGTTGTTGTAACAAAGATAGAATATCAAGAGGCCTTTAAATCCCTTATTTTGAAGCTTGTCCCAAGTGAGTTTATTATTCCAAATTAAAAACCAATGGAATAAGGTGGTTTTTAGCTAGTGCGTGAGAGTTCAAAGATTTTTCCATTTACTTGGGGGGTCATCACACTCTCTAGGAATGTGAAGGTGATCGGTCTCTTTGATGTTGAAATTGCTAAAAGATCGATAGAACCCTCTTAGAATGTCATCCCTGGTCTAAGGTTCAATGTTTATTTTTGCAAGCTCATGGGATAACAATGTTGCTTCATCAAGCTGTTGTGTAGTTTCCATCAATGCCATTGAGAATTAGGGTGGGGAGGGTCCCAATAATGGGAAACATGAGTAAGATCCCTTAAGATGAGAGAATTTTGAACAACTTGGGAGTGTTCTATGGATGAGAGCTTTGGCCATTGATTCCAAGAGTCCTCCTAGAATAGAGTAGTCATCATGAATCTCTCAGAAGCTATGATCCTGGATCATATCCTTATTACTCCATGCAACATTATGTTTGGATATCCCTTGATTTCTCATGTCATATGAATAAGTCGAGAGTCTGGGACTATTATATGAAATCTATGACTACAGACAGAAGTGTCTTCCCTAGGCCTGGTGGACTGACCTAGAACAATTGAAAGAAAAAGGCACAATGTCTTCCTTAAAGTAATTGAATGATGGTATGAGGCCTACCTAAAATCTGTCACACGCTTCGGTCCTTCCTTGGCTTGTATGCTCCAATCCTAATTCCAATCGATGTAATTAGAACCTGCACAATTAAACGAGACAAGCCAAATATCTACGACATCTATGTAGCATAATCCAATCACTTCATTTAATAGATCAACATGGTATTGATATACGTGAAATCATAACATCATATATAAGTAAACAGTCTACTCTTTGTATTAATAGAAATGAAGAGAGTTACAACCAAAAATAAGAGTTGATCTTGTGAAAAAGCTCCCCAAGTTGACTTGTCCTTTTCTTTCCATAAAGTATGCCTCTATGTCACCCTAATGCATGGAATAATGACTCTTTAAGCAACATCATGAGGGTAGAATCAATCTCCAAAAGTCAATCCCTTGCCCATGGATGGTTGTAAATATATAGATATGGGAATAAGTTCATGAATTCTTATCCATTTACCAATCTAGGCTTGAGATCCAAAAGTGATAGGAGGATGAGCCCAAGGGATAAGATGAGGATGAGCCAAGGTGGAATTAGATATGATTTAAATGTTTATCTAAGGAAAATTGTTGAAACAACCTTAATAAGCTTCTGGAAGAGGAAGCTTTAGGATAGTTTTTATTTTTCTTGAATTTCTAGAATCAGCGCAACCCAAAGAGTGAGAAATCTACTCGTGATCAGTGCAGTTGTAGAGAGGGTCAACCTGGTAGTCAATGCTAGTCCCTAAAGGGTCAGGGTGCATTGGGCCTTAAAATCTTGGGAATTCAGCGGTTAAGAGCAAAAACTCAGGGATTCAGTAGATTCATGCTTAGGGATTTGTATATGGATGATAAAAATATGTTGAAAGATGTGAATTGATCCCATTTGAAGGCCTATTGACTAGATGTGACAAAATGGCCTATAAAAAATTCCCCCCTAAAACACTTCAGTCATAAATAATAACTGATGATTGAAGTGCTTTACCTTGTGACAAGTGAAGATCAAGAACAACTGACAAGAGCATCATTTGTTACAACACATTCACATTATGATATCTTTTATGAAAGAGGCATACCCATGCTCATCACATAAGCTAACATTACATGTACAATGACCAAAAAACATGTCCACAAATGATTGATGGTGGACCCATGACTATGAATATTTGATAATAAAAAACATGTAATTTACTATTAAAATTGGTAAATTTTTAATTAATATTATTCATTTAATCATTCATATATATAACAAAGAGAATTTTTTACTGAATTAATGAATATGTTTTTCAGAAAATTGTCCAAAAAATAGGGAATCAGTCATGCTGGTGATAGTTTATATTTTGTTGTCTCCTCCAAACCCTCAATGAGAATGACAACCTAAAGTTCCTACCTGCTTTAGACAGTCAAATGTTTTGAGATTCAGAGATTTTGAAAGAGATTTCTCACCGAGTTCCTAACCCTCGCTACACCAAGTGAAAAGGAAACAGTGCCTCAATTCCATAACTTTACATTGGTAGATAAGAATTTTGAATGATAAGATCTTTAAAACGAAACAAGAAATATACAATATATTTGCTTCTATTGAGGACATTAGACCAGCTTAGAGAAATCATTGCTTTGACTTAAAAAGACTAGATGAACATCTTGAAAGCCATCTACAGTGTGAATTTAACCTCCCTGCTCCCAAATAACAGTCCTTGTTACTTCTTCTTACTCTAGAATACCACCTATGGATTAAGGATGATTAAATGATATACTAGATTTTACTTTGAGGTTTTTTTTATTTTTTATTTTATTTTTATAATAACTTTGCAAGGTCCTGAAATCGTATATTTCCTTTGCAAGCATTTGAGTTATTATTCAAAAATATTGTCAGATTTACCAGTAGAGGAGGCCAATCGCCGCTATTTCAAACCTGAAGATTTTCAGAATTCATTTCAGATTTTATTTTATACAGATTTACTAATAGAAGAGACCAATCATCACTATCTAAAGTCAAATCTAAAGATTTACAAAATTCTCCTAGAATTTAATTTGTTTTTTCCTTATACCAAAACAAACTGTTATTCCCTATTCCACTAACGAATCCTTTTTCCTCTGAGAATTCTTTACTATTATTTTCTTTTGCATAATGTTCATTAACGTTCCCTAACTTACTATAAGCGTAACCGTAAAATGACAAGGGAGAAAAAACAACGGACCAAATTTTCAGTGAATAGGCTAAGTAAATTTGAAATTCCAAGGCTGGCGGTTACAATGCAATTGGAACCCAAATATTTATTCCTTTAGTTATTATAGAGCATCGTCTGACTCAGTGATGATTCGCTATGATAAGTAGCGGCTATCAAATCAATCCAGTCACGCCAAAAGAGCTTCCGCTTGCTTTTCATATTTGAAGCCATTAGACTTTGAATTGTCTGCAGACCACACAAAGATGCCCTCCAATTGCCCCTTCTGCTTCAGCATATTGCATGCCTGAAAGAACCCATGATCGGGCAAGAGACCTCCAGCGCCATTATCTGTACTAAAACTAACCAATATTCTCCCTCCCTTGTACAGAGATGCCTGAGTATTATAGTGCTGGATGAACTGAGAAACCGTGGTGCTGGCATCGTACGCGTAGAACTGGAAGTTAACGTAGTCAATCACGTGCCCGTATTTGCCCCATAACGCTGTGTAATGGGACTGGACGGCGCCGCCGTCTTCGAAGGGAGCGATGGACGCGAAGGAGATGACTTTGCTCTGTTTTAACCGCGTGATCAACTGCCCGATGCAATTTACAAACGTGTTATCGTTGGCCTGAAAATGCTCGTAGTCAATGTCGATGCCGTCGAGATGGTATTCCTTGATTATCATCGACAGCGACGTGACAGCGTTGTTAACCCACGAAGACACCGACGATGGCTTGAACTGGACGGGGTGACCGTTGCCCACGCTATCCCCGCCTAAGCTCAGCGCGACCTTCACGTTCTTGTGTTGGGCCTTTATGGCCTGCACGGCCTTGGGAGTCAGGCTGCCGGTGTCCCAGAAGATGTTGAACTTTCCGTTTGTGGGAGAAGGGGAAGCAGATCCGGTCGTGTAATCTATGGCGAATGAGAGAATGAAGTGGACCTCCACCGCCGGATTGATGGGCACATCTGAAAATTGCACGCCGTTGCTGAAGGCGCCTATGTATTCCCTCAAGATATTACCGTTCGCTCCTGCACACAGATGCACACAAATAGAAGAATGTTATGTTATGCCTAATAATTTTCGTAAACAAAACAAGTTTAAGCAATTCTGGATTCCAAAAGCGCTTCCATACCCATAGCGATAGGAAGCAGGTTATGCAGCAAAAGAACAATAGCCAGAAGTTTGCGTATCTCCATGGAGGCCATTAATACACGCAGCAACCGCTCTGGATTGATTGATATTGTGATCACTCGCAATACCAGATTGATTTATATTGCGATATCATTCTGAGTCTCTTTATATAGACCCATGAAAAGATCAATCGTGTTTATGGTGAGCATGAATTGATTTGGTCAAAACTTAGTTGTTGACGTTAGTGATAGAAAAAGTAGTGGTGCAGCGAAGGTCAAGGATTCATGGTATGACTAAGTGAACGAATAAGATGGGGCTGGATAAGCTCCATGAAAATTCTACAATATCGTGTCTGAATGATTCCTTAATAAGTTCACGGATTAATTTCTTGGAAATTTTGTAAAATTTGTTAATAATTTCTGTGAAAAGTTTTCACATGAAAGTTTCAACCGATTTAAAATGAAATACTTGGGTCGTTTCAGTGCAAGATTCTTTCCATTTTATTTCGATGCAAGATTTTTCCCTTTTCTTTTATTATTTGTAGAAATTTATTACAATCACAAATTTGAAATATGAAATTCGAATAGGAAAGAATTTTTAAAATTATTAAATTTATTTATATATTTAAAAAAAAATAAAAATTTATTTTATTAAAAATTTTATTATCCATTAAAAAACTATTTCAGCTGAAAAAAAATTAAATTAAATTCATAAGATAGAGCTAACAATGATTGATTGTTTTTGTTATTATATTTTAGAGTAAAAAAAAGTTATTAATAAAGTTTTTTTTAATTATATTTTACAATTAAAATGGTTATTGATTTGAAATCCAGTTTATAATTTTTAAATTCAAATGAACAAAAATCCAACTATATTAAAAACAAGTGTGGGTAAAGATAATCTTAGAACTCACACAACCTAGTTAAAAACATAATAAAAAACTCCTACCATGTTTAAGAAGGCTGGTAATATAGGACTGGTGTGCCATCAAACGTAACTGTGACGTTCAAGAATAAAACGGACATTGTCAAGTTACTCGACTTGACGTTGGGGAGCAGCGGCTGACGATGTGGAATATAATATAACGTAGTTAGGGCTCTGGCGTTTCGGCGATCTGGCGGTCCTGGTCTGGGAATTGAACGAAGCAAAATTCAAGATAAAATCCCAGGATCAACGCCATCTGCATGTGAGCATTAGCTGGAGGTATGGGAAGGGTTGCCGCTTCGCTGTAAGGCTGGCGCAGGCCCATCCCTTAGAGACGTCGTTGTCTCCCAAATATTCTGCTTTCTACGATAAAGGGCAAAGAAACTGTATTAAACGGATGGTGCATCATGTATGAGTATTCTATAGTTATGGAAATTAACAAAATAATAAGATTGAGATAGTGTATCACATGACATTACTCGCTTGTAGCATTGAAATATGGTAAAGACTATTGACCGAAACAAGATTGATATAGTGTGTCATATGACATTACTGTCGTAGCATTGAAATATGGTAAAGACTATTGACTATGGGAGTATTTGAAATAACTCTTTCACGTTTCAGCGACCAGAAAACCCTGGCCTGACTTCATAGGGTCCACCATGATCGGCATCCCATTGAACAAAGAAAATTTCAAAATAAAATTTCGGTGATGGATGTCATCATGTGAGAGCGTTAAATAGAGAAAAGGAAACTATTTACTTTTTCGCACAAAATATGGCTTTCTTATCCACTTATCGGTCCGTACCCCCTTTTGGGGAGGGGCATTAATTATCTCCCAAATATAAGATTATGTTACTTTTTAATATTTTTTGGATTTTGTTTAAAGCAATTTGTCTGAATGGTATAAAATGGTTTTTTGGTTTTAAAATTATTTTGTATTTAAAAATACAAATTAGATAATTAACGAGGGTAATATATTGTCTTGTTATTTAGTACTTGTTTTTTTGCTAAAAAAAGATAGATAGAAAATAATTATACAGTAGTTATTTTAAATAATAAAAAAATAATTAACCATCTATCATTTTTTGAATATATATATATATATATATTATTAATATTACTTTGGAAATTAAATAAAAAACAAAAATAATTGATTCATTTATTATTATAATAATCTAAAAAAGTCTAAATTTAATAGTGTCACAAAATTTATAAACCTATAATATTTAAATGTTTCATTTAATTTTTTAAATCTTTTTATTATTGTTAGATTTTAGGTTTTTGTGACCTTTGATATAGAGAATAGTCTTTAGGATCAATCACATTGTAAGGTAAACTAATGTGGTTCATCCTCAAGACAATGTAAGAAACCAATGAACCTGATGCATCAACATTCAGGGTAAATGTGGTTCATTCTCAAGACAATGTGAGAAACCAATGGACCTGATGCATCAACGTTTAGGGTAAGCCATTCAAAATTAGTCGTTTGTGAAATAAAATTATTTAGGAATATGTTGTAAGAATTTTATTAAATCAACTAAAATTTAGTTCTAAAATCGTTGTTATGTGATAATTAATTATTTAATATCAAATATGTAAATAATTTATTATTTTAGAAAATAAAATAATTTAATTTATATAATATTATTAGAGTTGACCTATTGGATGGGAGTTAGTTAGAAGATTAGCAGTTGTCATGATATAATAATAATCTTAAAATTAAGTAATATATTAAATTGCTAATATTATTTAAGCATATAATATTAATACTATTAGAAACTAAAATAATATTTGGTTGAAGATTAGTTGTTATGTACAGAATTAGTTAGTGATAATATTAATTATAATTTATTTACCAATTCAAAAAATAATATTATCTATGAATAACTTATCATTTTAAATAATAAAATGATTTATATAATTTTAGTATTGAGGGTTTTCGCAGTGGATTATATTAAATATCATTTTGGGATTCAACAGTGTTAAGTAAGTCATTCATCTATGAGCCAGAGGGGATCTAAGATGGCTGACCTCCCGAGAAGTCTTGGGTTACTGGGGCAGAAGTGATGATTGACTAAGATGACTGACCTCCCGAGAAGTCTTGGGTTACCAGGTGCAAGCCGCAAGTCTTGGGTTACCAGGTGCAAGCAAGTCTTGGGTTACCAGGTGCAAGCCACAGTAATTCATTTCACTAGTTTCAAGACCACTTCTTGACCCTTGTGAACATCCCCTAATGCAATGAGTGCTAAGTGAACTGTTCAAAAATCATGAGAAATTAATCAATGAGGACTACCTCTCATGGAAATGGTCATAGATGAATGACTTACTTAACCCATTTGAATCCCAAAATCATATCTAATTTATATAATATTATTAGGGTTTACCTATTCAATGTGAGTCAGGGAGAAAGTTCGCAGTTATCTTAAAATTAATTAATATATTTATCCATGCTAATAATATTTATGCATAATTAAAAATAAATAATAATATTTGGTTAAAGATTAGTTGTTATGTAATGAATTGGTTAGTGATAATATTAAAAATAATTTATTTACCAATTTATATAATATTATTAGTTAGGGTTGACCTATTCAATGGGATTAGGTAGAAAACTAGTAGTTATTATGATGTAATAAATAGGTTAAAATTATTTAAAAATAATTAATTCATATAATAATATTTGAGAAATTAATCGTTATGTAATAATTAAATTATCAATTTATATAATATTGTGACCTAAAATAATTATTCAAGATTCTATTAGTTAAAGAGTATAAGGTTAAAACTTCATTGTAAGGAAAGATTCAAGATAAATATTATTTCCCTCTATTTAAGAATCTATTATTAAAAATACTAAAACCGACAAGGTCTATTAGACATAAAAAAACATTAGAGGATGAAGGTAAAACCATGAGTAAGATGAAAGAAGATAAAATTTTAAGATAGAAATCAAAAGAAGAATGAAAAAAGGATGAGGGAGAGGAAAGGGCTCTCTATTGAGGTCTTTGGCATGCCTCTCAATCTCAATCGCTTCCCTAAGTTTCCTGTGGTGGACATGATGAGGTGTGAGAGCGATTGTCTCTGATGTCAACAACATGTTCACTGATTCTCTGCTTAATATATCTTCCTGTTTCTCCAATGTAGGGGTACCACAGGAACAGGGAACGAGGCAGACTCCTTTTGAGCCCTTCAAGTCAATAGGGTCCTTAACCGATCCAAGAGAATTTTTAATGGTATTGAGAGGCTTAAAGAAAGAAGAAACATTAGTCTTCTTGAAAATACGAGCGATCCTATCTGTGGTTCCTTGGATATACGGGAGATAAACTTTAGGAATAGGATCGGCAAGAGTGGGTTTAACCTTTGGCTCTTTGCTAGCTCTGTGAAAGGCCTTGAGGCTAAGGGGTCTACTATACCCATTGTTTTCAAAAACCTCAAGAAGATGAGACTTCTCCTGATCAATGTGGTCACCATTAGAAATTCTTAGAGCCGGGTAGCGAGAGTGCTAAGAACCCCGAATTTCTGAGCTGGGAAATGATGAGAACTAGCATGGAGGTACTGTTCCGTGTGAGTCTTCTTTCGAAAAACTTGGTGACAAATGGAACCATCATCCCTCCTAGAAAGGAGAATGTCAAGAAAGGGAAGGTGACCATTCTCCTCAACCTCCATAGTGAACTTGATGGAATCTGATTGAGAATTTAGGTGGTTGAGGAACAGATCAAGCTTCTCCCTTCCATGAGGCCAGATGACACAAGTGTCATCGACAAACCTCTTCCATTTTTAAGATAGAGATTAGCGAAGGCAAGGGCCCTTGTCTCAAAATATTCCATGAACAAGTTTGCGACAATGGGGGAGAGTGGGGAGCCCATCGCAACACCACAGGTTTGTTCATAAATCTCACCTTGGAAACTAATGAAAGTTTAGGTGAAGCAAAGAACAACTAACTTGGCAGTGGCTTCTAGTTTCTTGGATGTGGATTTCTTCTTGGATGTGGATTTTGGTGAATAAAGAAACGACATCAAAACTCACCAATAAATCTATGGGATCTGATTTTATGTCTTTCCACTCTTAAACAAAAATAAGACAATCTTTCACAAAAAAAATCAATGCTACTTACAAGAAGCTTGAGCTTTTGGACTAAAATAAAATTTACATTGTTTTATCGAAATATTTAATATTGAAAATTAAAATTAAAATTGGTTAAAATATTCTATAATCTTCTCTAAATTTTAAAATATTAAATTTTATATTTAAAATTTTATTATAAGTTGCAAATTTAAAAAAAGTTGTAAAATAAAAATTAAGGTTCAGGAACATCCAACAATGAAACGATTAGCTGGATCCATGTCCCGTGAAGATTACACACTAGAAAGTAACCATATGAAATAAACTCGAGTGACAATGTCATGCTTTATTGATAGAGTCGTACCCTATCCATATAAAGCATTTATTACTTGATAATTAAACGGATAATAAGTGAAATTGCAGTTATGATAAATTATAAGATTTTAATAATAAATTAAACAGTGTAAAGTATCTTTTTGGTTACTTTATAATTACCGAGATTTTATTTCTTATTACAATTATTTAGGTTAGGAATATCTTGCTTACTCTATTATAAGTAAACCTGAATTTATATTATGTTAATGGCAACAAATCAAACTCAATTATTTAAATAACAAATATTTTTCTTATTGCATTATAGTAAACCTGACTTTGTATTGTATTATGTTAATGGCCACAAATCAAACCCAATCTTCAATGCATTATATATCAACTTATGAGTTAAATTGCAATAATCGTAAATTATAAGAGTTTAATAAAAAATTATTTAGTACGAAGTATATTAGAAATTTATTTTGTTGATTATAATTACTAGGGTTAAAAATATCTTGCTTACTCTACTATGGGTAAATTTGACTTTATATTATATTAACAAAGTGGTATAGTTAGCGTTTCTACTACTTAATGAACTTTGAAAAGTATGAAACAACTAATTATGACATATATTTGGATAATTATGTTCCAATTTAAAATATTTTGTTCTTTTGTATTATTGATTTTGTGTAAAAACAATAAAAGCTTTAAGAAGCCAACACTTATTATTTCAACATATTATGAAGTCAACACTTATTATTTCATGTTCTTCATCAATGAAAGACAGAAAATTCAGAAATATTTTATAGAGAAAATATTTCATGTTCTTCATGTTTTGGTTAATTTTTCGTTAATTCTTTTTAAATTTTGATATAGATTATTTCAAGTAATAAATTTAAAATGAGAAATTTACATCATTCGAATATTTAAAGTATATTCAAAATATTAAATAAAAACCAGCCAATATACCACTCTCAAGGACCCTGGAAAACAGTGATGTGAAATCATTTTCTTAGGGTACTCCCAAGGGTGGTGACGCGAAATCATTTTCTTAGGGTACTCCCAAGGGTGGTGATATGAAAGGGACACGATCATTAATTAGCTCCACTATAGTACTTTCATTTTATTAAATATTTTAAAATATATTTAAAATATGAAATGCATCTATATATTAATTAGCTCCACTATAGTACTTTTATTTTATTAAATATTTTAAAATATATTTAAAATATGAAATACATTTATATATTTAAAAGTATATTTGTATTAAATATTTTAAAATATATTAAAATACTAAATAAATTTATATTTTTAATAGTATAAAATTACTATTTTATCAAAAATCTTATTACTAAATTTAAAGAAAGCTAAAAATTAGATTGAGGCTTGGCGAGGCAATGCTAGATGGTCTCACTCTCGCACTTGATTTTTATGTCCGAATGCAGAATGCCATTAGGTTGAGCTTTCTAACTTTGGCATATTTTGCTGAAAATCGTTGTAACACCCTTAGTTAGCTTAAGTTAATGTTGGTAATTTTGTTGTGATAGACTAAATAGATAGTTAAAAACTCAGTAATAATTAATTATAATGTTTTCAAATAACTCTTGAAGAGTTCATGGGAATAAGAAAACCTAACTTCTTAATTGTTAAGACAATTATGAGTATGTTCCCCATTCTGGAGAATAAATAAAGATCTGAGTGAGTGGAAACGGTTCTTGGGAAAACATAAAAAAAGAAGACTCAGAGGAAACAAGAGGGAGGCTACCAAGCTGGATAACTCTTGAGCGGGTAGGAACCAGTGGGGTCACTCCGCTGGATAACTCTTGAGCTGGTAGGAACGAGTGGGGTCACTTCGTGACAGACAAGATGTGGGTATTCGGATTTTACCTGGGAGGGGATAACTCTTGAGCTGGTAGGAACGAGTGGGGTCACTTCGTGACAGACAAGATGTGGGTATTCAGATTTGACCTGGGAGGTTTGATATCTGAATATTGACTCAGAAGAATTGGAAGTAACTGTGGAAGTCTCAGGCTCTGGGGGAGCCACGGACATAATAAACGGTCTTGCAGGTTGGTAGGAGAGCATACCAGACATAGCAGTTTAAACTGAAAACAGCCAAGTAATTATTAATGTCGTTGTATTTCCTTGAAATAGATATAATGATAGTAATCCGGTTGGTATATTCATGCATGTGAGATTCTAGCATTAGTGTGAGTATGTTACTCTTGAAATAAATGTAGTAAGATTACTGTAAACAATTAACTCTTAGAAGAAAATAATAATTAAACATTGAGCAGGGTTAGTCCTTCTTAGTAATAATCCAAGATCGGATATTCCAGTGCCCACCTTGTGGATGTTCTGGGAGGAGAGCATACCAAACATAGCAATTTAAACTGAAGACAGATAAGTAATTATTAATGTTGTTGTATTTCCTTGAAATAGATATAATGATACTAATCCTGTGGGTATATTCATGCATGTGAGATTCTAGCTTTTATTAATGTTGTATATTTCCTTGAAATAGATATAATGATACTAATCATGTTGGTATATTCATGCATGTGAGATTTTAGCTTTAGTGTGAATACGTTACTGTTGAAATAGATGCAGTCAGATTACTGTATTAACTCCTAGAAGAAAATATTAATTAAACATTGGACAGGGTTAGTCCTTCTTGGTAATAATCCAAGATCCGACGGTCCAATGCCCACCTTGTGGATGTTCTCGTGGGTTAGGAAGGGATTCCTAATAGAAACCCCATAATCCAACTCGAGAAGGAAATATTCTAGATTCCAATGCTAAGGAGAAAGAGTTCATTTCTGAAATAAATATAGAAATTAAAATTAATTTACAGTAAGAATTGCAAATGAAAGAACTATTTCATTCTGGGTATAAACCCTCCATTCAAAGAATACTTGAAGGACACAAGTCGTATTAAAACATAAATCGTGATGCTTGAAAGATACTGTGATTGCAACCTTTAGAAGCAGTGATATTGTTCAGAATCAACAATATACAACAAAAACAAGGGACTTTTAAGTCTATCAAATTTGCATATTAAGGGAATAACCCTGTAAGTAAAATTGTTCCACTGAAACATGAATCATTGCAACCTATTCATAACTAGTGACAAAATATGTATTGCTCAATGTACAGTAGAGAAATAAGGGTAAGTCTTAGCAAGCAAGAATGGAACACTGTAAAAGAAATTAAGAACGGAAACTGTAGTATCTTCAAGGCCACCTCGGTACAGTAGTCTTTTAAACACAGATAACATTATACAAATAGTCATGGATTCTTGCTTCCCAAATCTAAATTAAGGGAGGGGCCAAGCCAAATTAGCAATACCGCAGACCTTGTCTGTATATGTATATATTCCTAGTTAAATCAACAACTCTCGACTGTTCTTGAAAGACCCAGAAAACAAAACCCTCTGCGGGTGGAAAAACAACAGTCAAGCTAAGACATGAACCCAGAGATACGGTGAATGAATAACCTAGAGAAAAGGGAAAATTCTGGGTTAGCCATTGAATTCCACTAACCCTTCCTCCGTAGCTTGATAGCAAACAAGCAGAATGGAAAGATGGTAGGTAACCTTACCTACAACAGAAAACCATAGAGTTAATGAAAACAAAAAAAAAAGCGTTGGGTTTGCTTCTAAGCAATGTAAGACTTCTACAAATAAAATAACTAAATAATACCTGGGCATGTCGAGGCCGTCGAGAGGAAGAGACCCGTCACACAGTGAAGCCACGTTCAACATGTTTGACTTGGAAACCATGCATAAGAGACCCGTCACACAGTGAAGCCACGTTCAACATGTTTGACTTGGAAACCATGCATAAGCCATCAGTAAGATAAATCTGCAGTGGAATGACCTGGGTCAGGCATGGCATTGGTGTAGAATCATGAACTGGAAATAAACTTGTCATAATCATTCTCAGAACCTAGATTACCTGCAGGAAGCCAAAGATTAGCTGACCGCTTCTCAGAAAAACAACGAAGGGCAGTAATTATGTAAACATTTCCAGTTCCCTACAACGAACATTGACTGATTCTGAGGAAAAATGAGCGGATTACCTGGCATTTGGACTGGAGGAACTGAAGATTTGCAGAACCCTCCACCGGCAAACAAAACGCAAATGAGAGAAACTATCCAGGACGGGGCCGAACAGTTACCTAATTTGTTCGAAGTCAAGGAGGACCGTTGGATCGAGTCTCGAAAGATTCAATGGCAATGATTTGTTACAAGTGTCATCGCTTTTGGATCCGAGTGCGGAGGTGCAGGACTAGCCAATTGGGTTCCCCTTAGCCATTAATTAGCATTGAAGAGGTGAATGCAGCGCTTAGACCAAACAAAATATTGTAATGTGTGAATTAAATTTCTATTCGTATAGTGTACAATGGAATCCAAGGTCCTTGCAATCCGAAATATTCGGAATAATTTTTGGCCTGAGGATATCGAGACATTGGACATATCATTTTTTTTAACTCACGTACTGAATGGGGCTAGGATAAATTAATCCTCTTTCAGATTAGATTGTTTAATACGTTACCAATTTGTTTTAGTTTTAGTTTTAAGGTTTTCAGTGCACTTAACACTGCCATTATGATTCATAGATTCGTTATGCTATTACATATTAATTTATATAATAAATGAAAGAATATAAATTATATAATAAATAAACCAAATATGACAGAAACTATAGACCGATCTGTCATATTATTATTATCATGCTTGAAATAATATAATAAACATTCACATTAAATAATATAAATTAATATTATAAATTTAATAACAATTTCATCTCAAGCTAACATTAATGTCATAATTATCTTTATAGTTAACATGGTTTATTGATAAGCATGCTCAAACTTCTAGAAAGAGGAACATTGGTATTTTTAAATGGCTCTATGGTATTACTTTTCCCATAAATATTATATTTATATTAAATATCGTATAAATATTATATTGAATGTCTTGTATAAGTAAATCTTGCTTTTCTACATGGTGAATGTTTCAAGTGCACTTTGTAAATTGAGATTAGAGATTTCATTACTTCACATATTTTAGGAAAACAATTTCAATTAATTGCATATGATTTCAATTAATTGCATGTCTTTATGAGATAGCGTAGTTTGAGATATGTAAGTACTTTTAGATATGAGATAGCTTACTATTTTCACTCCACTTGATTGGCAGTCACCTCGTGCATAAAGTAAGATTATGATTTGTAAGGAGATTGTTTCATTTGGAGAGGTTGTGTTAGGACCTGCGGTCCGTGCGACGAGCGGGGCAACTCCACCATGCGAAGTGCGTGCAAAATATGAAACGAAACGAGCCAAGAAACGAGTTTATAAGGTGTTGGGCGAGTTGAGGGGGTAGTCCCATGAGTTGGGCGAGCCGACCATCCTCTTGGGCGTAACAACACATGTTGAACAAGTCGGCTTGGGCGTTTGGTGTGGGTCGGCCGGGTGACACAACCTGCCACCCGCACGTATATATTGGAGGTCGTTTGGAGGCAAACGACCATCATTCGATCAACACGAGTTCGAATAAGGAGTTCTGCAGTGCATGGATGAGCCCGCACGACGGGCAGAACTCGGGTGTAAACTCGTTCAGAAAATTCATTCGGACAGTCGTTCGGGAAAATCGTTCAGACAATCGTTCGAGAAAATCGTTCGGACAGTCGTTCGGGAAAGTCGTTCAGACAGTCATTCGGGAAAGTCGTTCGGACAATCGTTCGGACAGTCGTTCGAGAAGTCGTTCGGGAAGGTCGTTCAGAAAAGTCGTTCAGGAAGGTCGTTCAAGCAGAACTCGGGCGAGGTCGTTCGGGCGACCCGGGCGAGGTCGTGTGGCGACCCGGGTGAGGTCGTTCGGGCAACCCAGGCGAAGTCGTGTGGCGACCCGGGTGAGGTCGTTCGAGCAAACCGGGTGAAGTTGTGTGGCGACTCGGGTGAAGGTGTGTGGCGACTCGGGTGAACGAAGTTGGGTGAACGGGTAGACGTGCGGACAGGCGGCCGAGCAGGGGCGCGTCGTGCACCCGGAACGAAGAATCGTGCAGATGGGCGACTCGAGTAGGGCACGTCGTGCACGACGAAATGGAGGAAACGGTGAAGTGTTGAGATTGTGAACGAAGGTGTGACTCGTGCGGAGGCGCCCGTGTGTGGCGACTTGGTTATGACGAGGCGTGCCCAAGTTGGGCAAACAACACGATCATGCGACGAGGTGAACGAAGGGTTGGTGAGTCGTGCGGCGACCGTGCGGAGGCGCCGACGAGCTGGGCAATCGAGTTTGCCGAAGTTTGAAAATTGGCTAAGTGTAAATTTGGGGTTTCCCAAGATTTAACTTGTACTTGTAAAAGAAGATTAAATATATTGATTCGGGCATACTCATATTGCAGGGAGTTTCCCCTCCCTTTATACTGTTGTGCATTTCTATTGTATAATGTTGTTATGTGAATGTTATGGGCTTTCACTTGTATAAAGGAACACATAATAATACTTGGTAACGAAAATAAGACTAAGTATGGAATGTTAGGCGTAGTCTACAATCGTAAGTATTGGTGAAAAGAAAACGGTTGGTAGTGCCGCACATCACTATAAGCGGTTGAAAGACTACCGCAGGTGTAGGGGCATGATAGGTGGTATCAGAGCTAGTGCTGGGAAGCTGGTGCTGGTGTTGAAGCATTGAAGATGATACACACCTGCACTTTGTGACAGGTGGTATCAGAGCTAGTGAACTGAATCAAGGAGCTGATTCTACGAAGACCGAAGACTTAGCAGGGAGTTCAAGTTTTGCAGGTGACAGGTGGAATATCAGGGTGATTCAGGTGAATGGTGAAACAGGTTTAGTAGAGGTGAAGCATTGTGCTTGGACCAAGCTGAACGACAAGGCATGGCAGGTTTGGAAGAATGCGAAGGGAAGCTCTTGCTTACCTTATACAGGTTGAAGTGGATGAAAGAAGAGAATCCTAGGATTCGCAAGGAACTTGAAGTCTTGGAAAAATGTTGAAGACGAACTTCTTCAACTTGGTTGGACAATGGAGCAAGATGAAGTTGCAGATTGTGCTAACAAGGAAGAGGTAGCCGTGATGACCAAGGATGTTGCAGATGTGACAACGATGGAGGATGAACTTGAGATTGATCAAGTTGGACTAGGATCATGCAGTTTGCAGACATGGATGGATGAGGATACTCACATGGAGGAGCCTCATGATGATGAAGTAAGCATTGATACTTGTGTTTCATTTGAGCATTTGGTAGATGGACCGTATGTAGGGAAGGGCAAAGTCAGTTTGTCGATGTAAGGGGGCATTTTACCATGGATGTCTATGATGAGACCTTGTATGGAGATGCAAGGATTGTTGACTCTTGCAGGACTTGTTGGGGTTGTTTGTGACCTTATGGAAGAAGGTACAAAGGCCCATGACAAGGGAGGAACATGATGATCGTTGTGAAGGATGGGTCATGCGTTAGCCATATGGAGAACTGGCTAAGTGCCCGGCATTACTCATGGATAGATTGGAGGGCACACACTCGAGGTATGATGATACTTGGGTGGACTTCTCATGGCCGAGACCAAGAGAGATAGTCTTGGTGGAACCTTTAGTGGGGGAGCTATGATGGAAGAGACTCATGATATGATGATGATATGGTTGGGTGACCAAGTTCACGAGACCGAAGATTGCAGACTTGGATGAGGATGACCGATTGTTGTGATGAGTCTACTTGGTTGGACTACATGGGCAACTTAGTCATGGACATCAAGTTGGAAACATGGAGCATGGTAGTCTATGCAGGGACATTATGCAGGAGCACTTGTAGAGGTGTCACTTATGGGCATCCAACGAGAAGTGCCAAGGCAAGAGTGTTGTGCAAGTGGATTGCTGGTGTGACATGGATATGTTTTGTTTATGAGCCGATGGAGAGGTTGTACACTCTTGTACAACAAGGCCATGGACTTGGATGGAATTGTATATAGACTATGGAGCATTCCTACTACATGGAGAGCTGAGGCATCTTGCAGAGACCTTTGGGCCAAGACTTGTATGCTTGCTGAGATGTTGGTTGGAGATGACTCATGGAGCTCATGATGACATGAGGTTGTGACTTTTAGGGACTTCATATATGGTGGACTTTGAGGATCTGATGCATTAAGGAGCTGAGATCAGAGACTTTGATGCACGATGGGGTGCATACTTTCAAGTACATGTATGGGAATGGCTTCGAAGAGTGACTTGATGTGGAGGATCGATATAAGACACTTTGGAGTGATGGAGTTACAACGATGATGATGCCTTGGTGGCAACACTTGGGCATGGTTTGATCCGAGACTCAACCACTTTTGACACATGAGAGCTGATTGATCTATGATCATAGGCAGCACATGGATAGATGAGACAGGTATATACTTGTTTCTATGGCAGACTTGAGGGATGGCACATTACAGATATGATGGAGGTTGCTTCATGGACCTGGATGTGGCACATTACAGATATGATGGAGGTTGCTTCATGGACCTGGATATGGCACATCGAGAGTCGGAGATTGATGAGATGGTCTCTTCATATTAAGGAGGTACACATATGGATGATGATGTTGGGGTAGATGTGGCTGATTCCATGCAGCACATTAGTACCAAACATCATCGACAACATGTTGCAGATGAGATGGAGGCTACTTCATGGACCTGAGCATGGCTTACACTTGTGTGGAGATGGATTCTTGATCGAGTTGAGGATGTGACGGGATGTTCTGAGAAACAACTGATGGTGGCATGAGGATGTGCATTCTCATGGTTTGGGCGTGATGGTTGGATTAGCTACCCAACTAGTTCGAGTCATGAGGGGATCCAATGTACAGAGAGATGTGTTAGCATTATGTTGGAGTATCATGGCAGCAGTTCACATGAGGACGATACATGATGAGGTCGACACGATATGTTGCAGGAAGCATGTAGCTTGAGATGGGGGGACCAGCCTTCCACGATGGGGAGCAGCATGTGGAGATTGTGACAGGGTGGTTGATGATCTTGGATTGAGATGATTTTCGTTGTATGACATTCCGATGGGGTGTATACCTTAGTATGGTGATCTTGGTGACAAATGGTTGCCGAGATGAGATATTGTCAAGGACGACAATGACTTCCAGTGGGGGAGGATGTTAGGACCTGCGGTCTGTGCGATGGGCAGGGCAACTCCACCATGCGAAGTGCGTGCTAAATATGAAACGAAACGAGCCAAGAAACGAGTTTATAAGGTGTTGGGTGAGTTGAGGGGGCGGTCCCATGAGTTGGCGGGCCGACCATCCTCTTGGGCATAACAACACATGTTGAACAAGTCGGCTTGGGTGTTTGGTGTGGGTCGGCCGGGTGACACAACCCGCCACCCGCACGTATATATTGGAGGTCGTTTGGAGGCAAACAACCATCATTCGATCAACACGAGTTCGAATAAGGAGTTCTGCAGTGCGTGGATGAGCTCGCACGATGGGCAAAACTCGGGTGTAAACTAGTTCAGAAAAGTCATTCGGACAGTCGTTCGGGAAAATCGTTCGGACAGTCGTTCGGACAGTCATTCGGGAAAATCGTTCGAACAATCGTTCAGGAAAGTCGTTCGAGACAGTAGTTCGAGAAGTCGTTCGTGAAGGTCGTTCAGAAAAGTTGTTTAGGAAGGTCGTTCAGGCAGAACTCGGGTGAGGTCGTTCGAGCGACCCGGGCGAGATCGTGTGGCGACCTGGGTGAGGTCGTTCGGGCGACCCGGGCGAAGTTGTGTGGCGACTCGGGTGAGGTCGTTCAGGCGAACCGGGTGAAGTCGTGTGGTGACTCGAGCGAAGGCGTGTGGTGACTCGGGTGAACGAAGTTGGGTGAACGGGTAGACGTGCGGATGGACAGCCGGGCAAGGGCGCGTCGTGCACGCCGGAACGAAGAATCATGCGAACGACGACTCGGGTAGGGCGCGTCGTGCACGACGAAACGGAGGAAACAGTGAAGTGTTGAGATTGTGAACGAAGGTGTGACTCGTGTGGAGTCGCCCGTGTGCGGCGACTTGGTTATGACGAGACGTGCCCAAGTTGGCAAACAACACGATCGTGCGACGAGGTGAACGAAGGGTTTGTGAGTCGTGCAACGACCGTGCGGAGGCACTGACGAGCTGGGCAATCGAGTTTGCCGAAGTTTGAAAATTGGCTAAGTGTAAATTTGGGGTTTCCCAAGATTTAACTTGTACTTGTAAAAGAAGATTAAATATATGGATTCAGGCAGGCTCATATTGCAGGGAGTTGCCCCTCCCTTTATACTGTTGTGCATTTTTATTGTATAATGATGTTATGTGAATGTTATGGGCTTTCACTTGTATAAAGGAACACATAATAATACTTGGTAACGAAAATAAGACTAAGTATGGAATGTTAGGCGTAGTCTACAATCGTAAGTATTGGTGAAAAGAAAACGGTTGGTAGTGCTGCACCTCGCTATAAGCGGTTGAAAGACTACCGTAAGTGTAGGGGCGTGACAGGTTGGGTCTTATCTATTCATTGGGAGATGGGGAAGGAAATTGTCCCCAAAAACTTTAATGTGAAAGAGATTATACATTTTAATGATATGAGAAAGGAAATTATCAAATACTATACAAATTGTAATTGCTTTATAATATTGGGTTTATGTACGACTTTTGTTTATTTATTTTTATTCTATTTTATAAATTAATAATTTAATATATTTTAACTTAAAAAAATAGTCATGATTCAACTCTCAAAAATATGTTATGATATTTTTTTATAAACTATATTTATTATTTTAAATTATATATATATTTTTAAATAACAATATGTTTTTTAATAAAAGTAATAAATTAACTTGTATTTTGAAATTGTAATTAATATTGATTTTTCTGACAAAATAATTGACCATTTCATTATGATAAGTTTTATTATTTTAGATAAGAAAAAATCCATTTATAAAAGTTTTATTATTTTAGATGAGAAAAAATTCATTTATAAAAGTGAAAAAGTTGATTTTTTTTTTCTTAAAATTAAATAATATATAAATTAATGATATTGTTATTTTTCATACCTTTCAAAGATTAATAATTAAAAATTTCAAAATGTGCAAAACATTAATTTTTTTAAATATGTATGTGAAAAAGAAATGGTGAAGGTTGTATAAACAAACCAATGCTTTAAAATTGTTTTATTTGGTTAAGAGCTTGTAACAGGTTAAAAACTCAAGACCGAGAAACATCTGACAAGAATGAAAATTTTCCCGCTTATGAACCATTACCGAGTTATTCCAGGTTGGGTGGTTTTCTTTGAATAAAGACGAACCATTACAAACCATTACCGAGTTATTCCAGGTTGGGTGGTTTTCCTTGAAAAAGGGTGATAAGTCAACCTGCATTCATAGTTATTCTAGGTGGGGTGGTTTTCCTTGAATAACGGTGCTAATTCAATGTGCATTCACAGTTATTCTAGGTGAGGTGGTTTTCCTTGAATAATGATGATAAGTTAATGTGCATTCATAGTTAACAACCAATGATAGTTGTCTTCACCAATGATTTGACAACTAAATTATATTAAGTTTTCCCAAAAAAAAATAAACCAACCAATGCCCTACTTCAACTTTCAAAACTTTGATATAAACCTTTTTCCCAGTGCAATCCATGTAAGATTCATTGCAGCCCCTCTAGTCCACATAGAATATGGACAATACTCTTCATAACATTAAAAGAATTTTTTTAACTAATAACATTAGATTAAAACTCATAGTAGCAATACAAATTAAGTTAATAACTAAAACAAAACTCAGCATATCAATACAAAGTAAATTAATAACTAAATCGAACGAAAAGACAGAAACATTAGCTATCGGCCTTGTTTACTTTATTATCCCTACCTGAAACAAGAATAACGTTCTTAAGTTAAACATGAATATGGCATTGTTTACTTTATTATCCCTACCTGAAGCAGGAATAACGTTCCTGGGTTAAACTTGAATATGCGACCTTCTTTACTTTATTATCTCGGCCTAAAGCAGGAATAACACATTCGTTCCTGAGTTGAACTTGAATTAATTGTTTTTGACTAAATATCAAATGTCAATTTGTAATTTTTTAATTATATTATTTTTTTTGAGTTGTGATTCGTCAACAAAGTTTGGATTTTATTTGCCAATCATATTTCCAGTGTCGTGGAATTGTTTACAGTACGCTAATCATAATTGTCATGTAAATTCAAACCGTATTGCATTTAGTACAAGAAAATTTTGATTTTATTTAAATTACTTTATCCATTTGTTTATTTTAACCATTTATTTTAGTCTTGTAAATTCAAACCCATTACATTTATTTTCACCAAACTATCACTTCTTGTTTCAAAATATTTGATTTGATTTTAACTATTTAACCATTTGTGTATTTTCACTATTTATTTTGGTCTTGTAAATTCAAAGTCATCACATTTATTTTCGCCAAACTGTTACCTCTTCCTTCAAAATAAAGGAAATTTTGATTTTATTTAAACTATTTTAACCATTTGTTTATTCCAAACTGTCACGTCTTTCTTCCAAATAAAAGAAATTTTGATTTTATTTAAACTATTTTAACCATTTGTTTATTCCAAACTGTCACGTCTTGCTTTAAAATAAAATAAATCTTGATTTTATTTTAGCTATTTTAACCGTTTGTTAGTCCCTGCCTAGGACTAATTCGCGTTGACCGGGTATTAATTTTGTGTTTGAACAAGAATATTGATGTGCATCACGATTTTAACCAAAGTTTTTATATTAAAAAATAATATAAATGTTATTATCTAATTTCTAATTGGGCAACAAAGTTGAGGGTCTATTCGCGTTGACCGGGTATTAATCTTGTGTTTGACCAAGAATATTGATGTGCATCACGATTTTAACCAAAGTTTTTATATTAAAAAATAATATAAATGTTATTATCTAATTTCTGATTGGGCAACAAAGTTGAGGGTCTTATTGCCAGCTTCGCAGGTTTCAAGACATTCCGAGCTGAACATAAGTTAGTTTGTCCTAAGTTTTTGGTACGTGTTCTGAGTGTCCTGCATGCAGGACAGATGTTTGCATATGGTTCAACTGGGCCAGATGTTTGGATATGGATATCGTTGAAGTATGCAGGGGCGTCCACGGTGGTCTGGAAATGGTTTCTCTGAGTAAGTTCGAGGAGTGTCGAGCAGCAGCAGCAGGATCTGTGAAGGGGGGAGCTTCAGGTTTACAGTTTTTTTACTGGCATTATCATCCGCCATAAACATTCTTATTCCCTTAGTTATGTTCTCCGTTTGCAAACTAGGTCATTGTCTAAGGCGGGTTACATTGTAAGGTATTCTCAACCGAAAACCTCGGAAAATAAAATATGTACAAAATTCATATTTTGTGTTTCCACCATTATTAAGCTCACATATATATTTTTTAAAGATTAAAAGAATATTGGAATTTATCAAGGAATTTAGACTTCTGTGATCCATAACGTTTGTTTAGAAACTTTTTTGGCGAAATCACATAATTGATCATTTGTCGACGCGTTTCGAACCAACCAGTGTGGTTCATCGTCAGGACAAGTTGAAGAACTAATCCAGCTTAGCTCGATTAAATAGATTGTGCAGAGACTCCAACAACTATAATGCTAACGGCTAATTTGACCTAATGAACCTGGTCAAATTACTCAAATATTTAATTAATATTTCTAGAAATAGGTAAATAAAGGAGTTTATTTGTTAATTTAAGGATAATATTAATATTTTAATTATAATGGTCATTATATAATATTATTCAATAATTATTTAAATAAAATAATAATAAATTAATTTAAAATTAGATATATTAATAATATTATTTCGAATATTAAGAGAATCTATTAATATTTTAATTATAATGGTCTTTATATAGTATATAATTTTTTAAATGATTTATTATTATATTTAATTATATTACTAAATATTTTTTATTAATAATATATTTATTTAATAATAAAAAAAGGATATATAATATTATTGAGGGTAAGGTCCAAGTTAATTCATAATATCAAAATTTATCCTTTAATGGTCAAATAATCCATATTAGTTCAATATTCTTCATTCAAAAATATTAGAGGTAACTAAGTCCTTAGGTAAATAAATTATTACTTATAGGGTTGAATGATTATTCCTAAAAATATAACTAAATTTATTGGTCAATCATAATTTATCCTTTAAACCTAAGGTTAAGATTCTATTAATAATCGATATTTATTCAAATTTTATTTATAAAGTCAACTATGTTATAAGGTAAATATTATTATTATTTATAAGGAAAAAAAGGGGGACGCTTTAGACATTAGTTAAAGGGAAACTCAATTAATCATAGAAATAATTATCAAGGTATAATTAATAAATTTATGAAACAATAATAATAAATGCCTAATAGTATCATAAATAGGTTCAGGTTAATACACTGATAAGCCCGAGAATGATTCCTAATTTATTAAAACTCCAAAATAATCGGACAAACTGCTAAAATAAAAGGAAGGGGAAGATAGAAACCCTAATACCAAAAGACAGGGGAATGAGGGGGCTAGGAAGATAAGGCTGGGACCCAGCAACTGCTAATCTTCCAGCCATCATCCCTATTAAGATTGATTGGCCTTTTCTTAATTTCCAGGGCCTCTCTGAATTTTCGATGGTGAAACTGCGCAACTTTGGCAATGACTTGAGCCTCCTCTATACATACATGATGCATAGTCTTCCCAGCATGCTTAACCAGGGCCGAGGATTTGGTCCTACCATGCCTTAAATCCGCCGAATGCTCGCTAATCCGTTGTTTGATAGAGCGACCAGTCTCACCAATATAAGGGGTCCCACAGGAACATGGAAAATTCAGAGAGGCCCTGGAAATTGAGAAAAGGCCAATCAATCTTAATAGGGATGATGGCTGGAAGATTAGCAGTTGCTGGGTCCCAGCCTTATCTTCCTAGCCTCCTCATTCCCCTGTCTTTTGGTATTAGGGTTTCTATCTTCCCCTTCCTTTTATTTTAGCAGTTTGTCCGATTATTTTGGAGTTTTAATAAATTAGGAATCATTCTCGGGCTTATCAGTGTATTAACCTTAACCTATTTATGATACTATTAGGCATTTATTATTATTTTTTCATAAATTTATTAATTATACCTTGATAATTATTTCTATGATTAATTGAGTTTCCCTTTAACTAATGTCTAAAGCGACCCCCTTTTTTAATCCTTATAAATAATAATAATATTTACCTTATAACATAGTTGACTTTAATATTTTTGAATAAATAAATTTTGAATAAATATCGATTATTAATAGAAACTTAACCTTAGGTTTAAAGGATAAATTATGATTGACCATAATTTTAGTTATATTTTTAGGAATAATCATTCAACCCTATAAGTAATAATTTATTTACCTAAGGACTTAGTTACCTCTAATATTTTTGAATGAAAAATATTGAACTAATATGGATTATTTGACCATTAAAGGATAAATTTTGATATTATGAATTAACTTGGACCTTACCCTCAATAATATTATATATCCTTTTTTTATTATTAAATAAATATATTATTAATAATAATTATTTAGTAATATAATTAAATATAATAATAAATCATTTAAAAAATTATATACTATATAAAGACCATTATAATTAAAATATTAATAGATTCTCTTAATATTCGAAATAATATTATTAATATATCTAATTTTAAATTAATTTATTATTATTTTATTTAAATAATTATTGAATAATATTATATAATGACCATTATAATTAAAATATTAATATTATCCTTAAATTAACAAATAAACTCCTTTATTTACCTATTTCTAGAAATATTAATTAAATATTTGAGTAATTTGACCAGGTTCATTAGGTCAAATTAGCCGTTAGCATTATAGCTGTTGGAGTCTCTACACAATCTATTTAATCGAGCTAAGCTGGATTAGTTCTTCAACTTGTCCTGACGATGAACCACACTGGTTGGTTCGAAACGCGTCGACAAATGATCAATTATGTGATTTCGCCAAAAAAGTTTCTAAACAAACAATATTGGAATTTCTACACTCTGTGTTTGAATTGTTTACTCTTTTGGTCAAATCTAATTTTCTGAAATCCACATGATCAGCGGAGGCCGAAGGCAGTTTGCACAGCAGCTTTAGATTCTATACTTACTGTAGAAGTTTCATACCAAGCCATCTCAATGTTGGAAGAAGCTTGCTATTAACGAGGATTTTAAATTTATTTTCGCGGAAAAATTCAAAGGTAAAGCCTGAGACTTGCTTTAAATGTTTCTGTGTTGATTGATGCAGTTGTTCTTGGCGTCTATCTCTCTGCTTATTTATGTTATGTACATATCAAGCTTGCATCACCGGGATTTGCAGGGTTTAGGGTTTGGGTTGAAATATGCAGCATCCATTTATTTATTACTTAATGGTTGCTAGGCTTTTTTTTTTTTTTTCATGACGCCCTCTTAAACGTTCCAAGGGCACTGGGGTTTCGTTCATTAACCTTTTGTCAGCAATAACAAAATTACAATGGGGTTTTCGTTCATTTAACCTTTTGTCGCAGTAACAAAAGTAGACTTACGAAGAAATATGTGTTTTTTTTTCAATTTATTTACTTATTTTTGTGTGAGGGAATTTGGACATTTGATTTGAGTTTATGCTATTTTTATCACTGCAGATTATACAAGAACAATGGAGCAATCTCACAAGGCCCATAGAGCCCGTCAGTCTGGAACGTCCTCGAGGAAAAAAGAGAAAACAGACAAGAAGAAGCGTGGACTATCCAGTGACAGGCATAATCCCAAGGTTGGCTCAGTCGTTATACTTTGCCACCTTATCTATATTTTTAAAGTAGACTATAGTTCAATTCGTTGTTTTGTTGAATATCTGTTTTTAGTATAAGCGTTTGAGTGTTTTCACATCAGCTTAGGAAGGTGTAGGCATTGCAGCATATGCCATCAAGGCTGGAAGTTTGTTCGGTCTAATTGTCGAATTAGCAGTTTTCAAACACTGATCAGTAGGTTAATTACCATGTAGTTGTTCAATATGTGCGCACTGGATTTTCTCGTCATCCTTACAGGTTTTTTCATGCGAATGGCAAGTTCATCAATAATTTTTTGGCAAATTAAATAATAGTATCAGCCTGCAAGTACTTTACAAACATCATCAGGTCTCTCAAAGAAGAACGAAAAATCTATGACAGAATGTTGCGAAAATTTGCACTAAGATCAATAAAATATTTTCTTCTTGATCTGCCCATTGGAAAATGACAAGAATTGGGGGTGGTCCAGTCTCGATGAAGGCCCACATTTGCAGTTGTGGTTTGATATGAACGTTCTCCACAAATGTTAATAAGATGGTGTTTCCAATGTTTTACTATTTCCTCAGAATTAAGCTCTGTTTTGTGTATACACCAGCGTATGCCTCTAATGAAGCTGACAAAGCCTTAATCAGATCATCTAACAATGACATAAGCTGACTTAATTGAGTAATTTGATTATAACATACTAGTTAGGCACAGTGACCCTGATTTATTGACAACATGGTGGCAAACTAAATATATTGACAGAACGTATGATTATGTAATCCAAGACTCCAAATCCCTGTAACTATTCAAAGATTCAATGGGCGTGACAGTTTTTTGCAAATTTGGTTCTACCATAATATTAGTTAGGACTGATGGTTTCTGGATGAACTATCAAGCAGTGGTCATGATCACTGATTTGAAAATTTTCCAAATCGGTTCACTTGCACAGATTACAAAAGCCCCAGTGCTATGTTCCAACATGGTAGTTGGGACTTACCATCTTGGAGAGCTCCAGCTTACTCTGACTTTGATTTTGCATTAACAGGCATTTGCTTTTAAGTCTTCACTGAAGGCAAAGCGTCTACAATCTATTGCATCAGAGAAGGATCAACGCCGACTTCATCTGCCTGTAGTTGACCGTTCTACTGGAGAACCAGCCTATAATCTCTGATGGAGTTTCCATGGTAATCACAACACCTATGCTTGTTAATGGATTAATTTATCCACATATATATAAACAAATTTTTTGAATACATATTTTTACACGATTATTTTTAATTTAAGTCACAGGCATGTCAACTTCTATGTTTTGAAAGCGATATGGTGACCTTGCCTTCAAAACATACAGTTATAGGTAAGGATTTCAAATTGGAAACCCTAGTCTTATGCCACTTTTAACTTGCATTGTGTTGAGTTTCATTTTGTCAACTGGTTATGGAGGAGAATCACTTTGAGGGTTTCTATGTTACAAGGTCTTTTCATGCTCTCATTCAAAGCATTTAATTCATTTTCATAGTGATTTTCATAGTCAACTTCTGGTATTTCTCCCCCTATTCATTTTCGGTCATTACTTTAAATTTTCTGTATGTTATCAGCGTGGTAAGTGAACCATGGTAAATTTAATGAGGGTTCTTGTTAATTCTCTTGGTGACTGAGAGGTTTAAACCGTACTTCATGCCTATAATCTCTGATGGAGTTTCCATGGTAATCACAACACCTATGCTTGTTAATACAGTTATTGACAAGTTTGATGCTCTCTTGCAGTTGCATATCAGGTTAATAATATGACTTCTTTTGCTTTATCCGTGGCCTGAACCTTCCCAGTAAGTTCTTCTTCTTGATTATGTATATCTTTAATTAGTGTTTGATTCCATATCCCTCCTGATTTTGACTAATCATTGCAGAGCATAAGTAGGTAAACGGAGTTTGTATGAGCCGCACAAAATGATATGTTGGAGAATGAATGAGCTGAAGATTTCGACTGCTTGCTTCTAACCGTGCATCAAAATTATGACCGTGCTAGAAAGCACAAATGTGGAATGACTGATAGGAATTGTTGTTGCTCATGCAACTGATGCAGCAAGAAGTGCTTCTGACATAGTCCAGTCAAGAAACTGGCCCCATAGCTATTTTGTTACTATGTAATATTGACTTATATGAATTACTAATTTTTCAGTCAAGATTGAACAGAATGTTTATTAAGGCTGAATTCAATCACTTTGTATCTCCAAACCCTGTTCCTAAATGATTTTGTGCATTTCTGTTAAGTTCACAATCGTTCTTGTCATACCATGTAATATTTGCATCCACTGTTCCAAGTTTTGTAATTCCCTGCAGACCCCGGCAGGGACTACTGCCACGACAGTGGCCCCTTGTTTATTCCAAAATATCACTTCTTGCTTCAAAGTATTTTTTTTTTAATTTTATTTAAAATATTTTAACCATCTATTATGCTAATAAAAATGAATATAGTCCAATCTTAATGATATTATAGTATGGGATGGACACTTGTACAATAGATTCCGATTTTCAGGAATTACAATTTTAAATGACCCCACTTCATAAATGGTTCCCGTGGGCTTGTCCTTAAAGTTTCCACAGTGTAATATGATGTCTAGTCACAAGACTAAATGTGACCAGTTTTCTCATGGGCTTTACTGTTCAAAAAGCATCCGCTATGTAAAGTATATGCTTTCCGTGGGATTTGCTATAATCCTCCATAGTGTTAATAAGTACTACGATTCCTCACTCATGAGACTCAGAGCACTTCTCCGACTTTTGGTGCGCTTTCAACTACATCTCAAGGACTGGCAAGATAATAAGTATTGATTTTCTCTGCCCGATGGTCGGATGTTTGTCCCCTCCTTTTCCTATATAAAAAAGGGGTAAGGCTCATTCGGAAAAATCGGAGGTTGGAGTGTGAATTTTAGAGAGTCTAGGTGTTGAGAGAGTTTTTCCTGCGCTGCAACTGGTGACACTTGTCTGATCTACTTGCATCACGAAATATCTCTAAGTCTTAGGTGATCTGAGAAGCCTGCGTATCTGTGTGCTCGGCACAGATAAGAACCTAAAGTGGCCAGATCAATAGTTAGTCAGTCTGTATGTGTGTTAATATGTTCAAATACTGAGTCTGTGTATTTGCCAGGAAGCCTTCAGTAAACTATCTCATATATTGAGAAGCCAAGTTTGATAAATGAAAACACAGTGAATCTCAGGAAAGAATATCCTATAAAGATCTCTGTAATCCATTTTTTGAGTTAATAGAAAATAGTGCATTATTCTGCATATGAGTACTTGTGCATTGAAATGAGTTGTTGAGGTAGTATCTGTCTAAGTTATTCTTACTTGAAGTTCGCCAGAGGTTCGCCAAAGGGTAGAAGGGACGCTATACCGTAAGAAGGCGAGGGCAGCCATGAAGAAGGTCGTTAGAGCATGAAATACCTGAGTAGGTTCGTGTATGGGTTCACGTAAAGAAGAATAAGTGGCAAAGGCAGAGAAGAGACTCAGCAAGGCCAGTTAGCTATGTTGTTGTTGCAAGCTTCATTGAAGCCCCTGCATTGAATTGGTATCAGAGCCAGAGAGTTTTGATTCAGGTTAGTACTCATTATACACTCTTTTCATAAATGGAATCATATAGAAGATATGTATCTTTCCAAGATTTAGAAGAAAAAGAAACAGCTCAAGAAAATCCCCTTAGGGATATGTTTGCATCTTCCTCTAGATGTGTTTTAAATTCAGCCGAACTAGAGTATGAACAAACACAGTCGTCCACCAGATGGCAGCTCACTAGCATAAATGCTTCAGAAGTATATGCCAATTTAGATATTGATTGTTCCAGTTCCCATTCCTGTAAACATGTTTCATTATATGAGTTTGCCTAGATTGTTAATTTTTCTTCCTTAGAAGTTGTTTGTCCATAGTGCAAATCATCTGTAAACTTGAGTAGCCTTGCTGATTTATTCATCCATGAAAATCATCATCCAAGGACAAGAGAAGTCCCTCCTTCTACAACTATAAACCCCTGTCCAAACCCTAAATGTTCTGATATCCCATTTCCACATGAGTCTGATCATGTATTGATGATGCATGAGTTACACTCTTTGGAAAATGAGGATCCAAGGCTAACAGAAATATTCAGTAAGATGCGACTAGCCATGCCAAGATATGGTCTCGGCTATCTTGAACAAACAAATGTTTTGATCCCTGAATCAAGATTTGGTCCACTACCAGATGATTGCAAGAAGCCAGCAGTCATGGAAATGCACAAATTCTTCACTCTGATGGATGGATGCAAAAAGCATCAAATAAGTGCTCAATGGATGAAAGCTATGTTAAATTGGGATTTATATACTCATCCAGAAACGGAACAATTTGGCCTTGTTCATACCACTGAAGAAAATATCAGAATGTCTTAAGCATGGACAGATTTCATGGAAGAAACAAACTCCTGGATATCTTTTTATGTCTGGAAAAATAAGAGACAACCAGAAAATGTCTTAATGACTGGTGTTGCGCCATCTTCCTCCACACAACATTCCTGGTCAGCTCTAGATGGTAGTAAGATTGAAACTCCAACTACCATTCCTCCCTATAAAGGCATCACTCTAGGAGAAGGACAGAATTCAACACAAGCTATACCTCTAGTCCTGAAAGATGATAATGCCTTAGGTATTGATGGTAGGATACAGAAAGCCAGTAAACAAATAAACTGGACAAATACAACCATCAAAGGACTGGAAATGAATACAGGAAAATCTTCTGCTGTGAAAGAACAGTTTGGCCAGCTCCAAGTTTCAGTAAATAGTGTAAATAATTGCTTGAATGATGTACAGTTTTCATCTTCAATTTTGAAAAGTTATGCTAGAGAATCTCTAAATAAACTAGAAGAGATAGAAGACAAAGTTGTAGACCAGATACAGTTTACCAAAGGGCTTATATCAAACTTAGCTGATAAATTTGAAAAGCTTCACATATCTAAATCTGAAAAGCCAGTGCCTACTTCATTTTTGAGAAAAAGAAGTATACAGATTCAGAATCCTGTCAAGCCAGTTGACAGATTTCCTCACTTATTTCCTAAAGAAGTTCCAAAAGAAGCTTCTCAGTCTTTAGCAGAATCCTCAGAAGAAAAGACTGACTTTACAGGACAAATTTCTATTCCTTCTTTATTTAAGGAACCAGAATCTCAAATACTCCCTATCTATGAGCCACTAGAAGGCCAGTTCAACAGATACTCTGCTTCTGATCTTAATGGCAAGGGAAAAGTTCCAGAGGCACACACTTTCCTTCTAGACTCCCACAGAGAATGGAATATAGATAATTTAAGTGTGGGCCAAATAAGGCAAATGATAGATATGATGTTTACTGAATACAAGCTCATGTGCCTTAGAGGGAAAAATGAAATTGAAGCTTGCAAAACTATCATTCAATATTTCATTCGAACACTCCTACGATGGTGGGAGATTGAATCATCTCCAGCCTTACTTGATAAAATGGAGAAAGAATTTCTTAAGGATGAAGCTGGAGACATTATCCATAATTTTGATGGCACACCACAAAATAATATGATTGGAGCCCTCACCTCCATGATTCTTGAACATTGGTGTGGTTCTGAGACAGAGATTGCAGACAAGCATGAGGTTATTCTAATGAATCTTAAGTGCAATAAGATGTCTCAGTTTGAAGACTTTCATAGAGATTGGATGCAACACATCTATGAGGTGAAAGATTCCAAGAATCTCCTTTGGAAACAAGTATACCTTGCAACCCTCCCTTCCAGATTTGTAGATTTTATCAGACTGCAAGAAGTTTTTCAATTACCATTTGAATCGTATACTTGGGGAGAAATTTATTCCATTATAACTAAAGCTTTGCTTAGTCTGTGTACCAATTCTAAAGTAAATAAATCTTTAGAAAAACTTTCAAGGTTGCTTGACAGTAAGTCCATTTGCAGCAAATATGGCTTGAACATTGATGATCCTCTTGTCAAAAGAAGAAAAGCCAAAAGAAAGGCAAAGAAAGCAAAGAAACAGACAACCAGGGAAGATAGAAGAAAAAGGAAGGCCCCATCAAGGCCTTGTAGGGGATACTATAAATATGTCCCTAAGACCCATTATTACAAGCCATCGAACATCCATCTCCATAGCTCTAAACAAGAGAAATTGAATAAGTTAACTTGCTGGTTGTGTGGAAAAACTGGCCATATTTCAAATAATCGTCCAATTGGCGAAAAAGTCCAAGAAAAACCGAGGCAAGAAATCTCATCCTCAAAATGTACAAAGAGAAGCTGTTAAAATAGAATCTTCTATGTTGTGCATGAAATGTGGTTCAAGAAGTCACAGAATAGATCACTGTCCAAATGTTGTAATCAGAGAACAAGCACAACAACAACAGCTTGAAGAATCATCCACTGAATCTTGTAGTTCCTCTTCTTACAGTTCTTCAGTTGAAGAGCTAAATACACATATTCAAAATTGTTTCTGTTCAAAATCAGAAGATTGTCAATGTCATTATTGTAATGATTCTGACTCTGATTATTTCAGTGATTCCTCAAGTGATGATCCACCAATGATTCAACAAAAACAACACAAAGAAAAAGTTCTAATGGCTCAAACATCTAAAGAAGATGAATTAAATATTCTGGCACAAATCCGTGCTATGGAAGAAGGAGAAATGAAGAATAGACTTCTTGAAGCATTCCTTGACCAGTTGCATTCCTCAAGTTCTTCCAAAAGCACTTCCAAAAAGCCACTTTTCGTGGACACCTCCTATGAACAAAACACAAAATCTTTTCAAAGACACCAACAGTAGGACAAAGTTCGTTCACTCACTTTGGGGGAGGTAAGTAGAGAGATCCATCACCTCAAATCTGAAATCTCTACTTTAAAGTCCAAAGTAGAAGAGCTAGAGAAAACAAAACAACCTATAGCTCAAAATACCTCTGCAAATACAACTACACATAGTTGGCATGATGCATCAGTTTCTAACGAGCCAAAAGTTGAAATTTTTGAAGGAAAAAGGGATCTTGCAGCAGGTTTTAGAGAAATGAAAATTCTAGAAATAGAATACCAGCAACATCATGTTCATGTAGATATCGGTATACAAAATTAAATGTTTTCATTAACTGCACTAATAGATTCAGGTGCAAGCATAAATATTTTGAATACCAAAGTTATTCCTGCAAAGTATTGGGTTTCAGCCAATAGGAGAGTTATAGGACTAGGAAACAAGACACTCAGATATGAAGTCCCTAAAGCTTCCTTATGCTTTGATCGACACTATATAAAATTGAAATTTGTAATAGCTGATATCCCTGTCGACTGTATATTGGGCAATATATTCCTAGCAGCAGTAGAACCCCACGGTTGAATCAGACTTCCAGTAAATAGAGCCGGATATTTCATTATTGTTCCTACATCAGATGGTGGTCATAAAAGGATTGAAATGCCTTACATTTCAAACCCTAGAGTATCTACCATGGTCCAAACCATTAAAGAGTTGAACATAGCATAATTAAAATTATTAGATCTCAAAGATTTAAAGTCCTCTATTCAAGTGGAAGAACAAATAAAGACTCCTACAAACCAGAAAAGGATTTATGATCTCAGAAAAAGAATTGAAAAAGAATGCTGGTAAGAGGAGCCAAATGCTTTCTGGCATAGAAAACAATACTCTGTTGGTTGTTTGAACTATGCCATCAGTTTTTACCAGGATTGTGCTAAGGACTGGAGCCTACTTAACCAAAGATTAAATAAAGATCCTTCACCTTGGACAGATGATCATACAAATGCTGGCAAAAAGATAAAATCCAAGGTAAAGTTGCTCCCCATATTATATGTTGCAGATGACAATGCTTTTAAAATAGTTGAATCAGATGCTAGCGACATTGGATGGGGAGGTATCCTCAAAAAGAAAAAGGATGGTGAAGAACAGATTGTTCAATTTTCTTCTGGGACATGAAACCCAGCTAAAAGAAATTATTCCACCATCGAGAAAGAAGTGAAAGCTACTTGGAACTCCATTGATAAGTTTGAGATCCATTTAGTTAATAAAAATTTCTTAATAAGAACAGATGCTTTTGCGCTAAAGAAAGTGCTGACAAAAGATATTAAGAAGCCAGGGGAGGCAAAGTTTGCCAGATGGCAGGCTCTATTTGCCAATTTCGATTTTGAAGTTGAACATATCAAAGGTTCAACAAATTGCCTGCCTGATTTCCTCAGTAGAGAATATATACAACAGCCAGAGCAAGTCATGATAATTGTTATTGAATGGGATCCTAACCAGCAGCAGGAAGTTTTAAGATCTATCCATGAAGATCAAAGTTGGTCAGAATATCGGGATAGCTGGAGACCAACATGGCAGTTGCGAAACACCAAGGTGCTAGATGCTAATCTCCAAGCTCACATGGATATTCTACATCTAGTCCTTGAAAGAAGAGTTTTTCCAAAAGGAAGCCGATGGATCCATGATATGGTTTACTCTAGAAGCATGGCAGCAACACACCAAGCAGAAGAATAATTGACAAATGACTTCCATGACATTAGCATGATTTGGTCTGAAGGAGGAGATAGATGCAGAATCTATCACAGATACTTCTGTATAAACAGAACCCGAAATACTTGTTGGCGAAACACAACAAATAATGCTGCACTTTGGCCCAAAAACTATCCAAATTTAATCTTTCCTGACACTATCTATAATTTTGCAGGATATAAGAAATTATGGTGCGACATTTTAAATGTTGATGGAAGAAATGAAACCCACTTTACAAAATTAAAATTTGGATCAACAGGAACCATGCAGAGAAACCAGGAATGTGAGTGGTTACAGGATTAGTGGAATGACTACGACGTCAACAAAACAGCCATTGACCCTGTTTACTATGAATCTTATTATCATATGCAAAGTGACATTTGTTTTGAAAAGAATATTTTTAACTGTTTTCATACTCCATGTAAAACTGTCAAGGATCTCCTTCAAATTTCTGAGCATGGAATTTTGCACCAGTACATGACTAGACATCATGAATGGCTCGTCATGACTAAAATAAAGCATCAAATTGTATTAAATAAACCCATGATAGTTAGGAGAATATACACAAAAGCATGGGATGGACACTTGTACAATAGATTCTGATTTCCAGGAATCACGATCTTAGATGACCCCACTTCATAAATGGTTCCCATGGGCTTGTCCTTAAAGTTTCCACAGTGTAATATGATGTCTAGTCACAAGACTGAATGTGACCAGTTTTCTTGTGAGCTTTACTGTTAAAAAAACATCCATTATGTAAAGTATATTGTTTCTGTGGGATTTGCTATAATTCTCCACAGTGTTAATAAGTACTAAGATTCCTCAGTCATGAGACTCAGGAGCACTTCTCCGACTTTTGGTGTGCTTTCAGCCACATCTCAAGGACTGCCAAGATAATAAGTGCTAATTTTGTCTGCCTGATGGTCGGATGTTTGTCCCCTCCTTTTCCTATATAAGAAAGGGGTAAGGCTCATTTGGAAAATCGGAGGTTGGAGTGAGAATTTTGCAAATCCCACAGAAAGCATATACTTTACATAGTGGATGCCTTTTGAACAGTAAAGCCCACGAGAAAACTGGTCACATTCACTCTTGTGACTAGACATCATATTACACTGTGGAAATTTGAAGGACAAGCCCACAGGAACCATTTATGAAGTGGGATCATCCTGGGAATCAGAATCTATTGTACAAGTGTCCATCCCATGCTTTTGTGTATATTCTCCTAACTATCATGGGTTTATTTAATACGGTTTGATGCTTTATTTTAGTCATGACGAGCCATTCATGATGTCTAGTCATGTACTGGTGCAGAATTCCATGCTCAGAAAGCTGAAGGAGATCCTTGACAGTTTTACATGGAGTATGAAAACAGTCAAAAATATTATTTTCAAAACAAATGTCGCATTGCATATGATAATAAGATTCACAGTAAACAGGGTCAATGGTTGTTTTGTTGACGCCGTAGTCATTCCACGAATCATGTAACCACTGACATTGCTATTTTCTCTGCATGGTTCCTGCTGATCCAAATTTTAATTTTGTAAAGTGAGTTTCATTTCTTCCATTAACATTTAAAATGTCCCATCATAATTTCTTATATCCTGCAAAATTATAGATAGTGTCAGGAAAGATTAAATTTGGACCATTTCTGGGCCAAAGTGCAGCATTATTTGTTGTGTTTGGCTAGCAAGTATTTTGAGTTCTATTTATATAGAAGTATTTGTGATAGATCCTACGTCTATCTCCTCCTTCTGACTAAATCATGCTAATGTCATGGAAGTCATTTGTTAATGGTTCTTCTGCTTCGTGTGTTGTTTCCATGCTTCTAGAGTAAATCATATCATGGATCCATCGGCTTCCTTTTGGAAAAACTCTTCTTTCAAAGACTAGATCTAGAATATCCATGTGAGCTTGGAGATTAGCATCTAGCACCTTAGTGTTTCCCAACTGCCATGTTGGTCTCCACCTAAGCCGATATTCTACCCAACTTTGATCTTCATGGATAGACCTTAAAACTTCCTGCCGCTGGTTAGGATCCCATTCAGTAACAATTATCATGACTTGCTCTGGCTGTTGTATATACTCTCTATTGAGGAAATCAGGCAGGAAATTTGTTGAACCTTTGATATGTTCAACCTCAAAATCGAAACTGGCGAACAGAGCCTACCATCTAGCAAACTTTTCCTCCCCTGGCTTCTTAATATATTTTGTCAGCACTTTCTTCACCGCAAAAGCATCTGTTCTTAATAAGAAATTTTCATTAACTAAATGGATCTCAAATTTATCAATGGAGTTCCAAGCAGCTTTCACTTGTTTCTCAATGGTGGAATAATTTCTTTCCGTTGGGTTCCAAGTCCTAGAAGCAAATTGAACAATCTGTTCTTCACCATCCTTTTTCTGTTTGAGGATACCTCCCCATCCAATGTTGCTAGCATCTGATTCAACTATTTTAAAAGCATTGTCATCTGCAACATATAATATAGGGAGCAACTTTACCTTGGCTTTTATCTTTCTGACAGCATTTGTATGATCATCTGTCCAAGGTGAAGGATCTTTCTTTAATCTTCGGTTAAGTAGGCTCCGGTCCTTAGCACAATCTTGGTAAAAATAGCTGACGTAGTTCAAACAACCAAGAAATCTATGAAGCTGGGTTTTGTCAGTAATTTTAACTGGAAACTTATCTCCAAGTTCCAGGCCATGCTTCTGTAGAGTTATCTGGGCTTTCTGAATAGTATGACCAACAAATTTAATAGAAGTTTGAAACAGTTCAATCTTCTTCTTGCTTAATACTAGGCCATTCCTCTTGACAACTTGTATAAAAATCTGTACATGTTTAAAATGGTCTTGTATATTGTTAGAAAAAATAAGAATATCATCTATGTATACAAGAAAACGATCAAAATAAGGCTTGAAAATAGAGTCCATGACCTTTTGAAACTTTGATGGAGCATGTTTCAATCCAAAAGGCATGACCTTCCATTCATAATGTCCTGCTGGTATGCTGAATACTGTTTTAAACTTATCCTCTTCGGCAATGGCGACTTGCTAGAATCCTGATTTAAGATCAAATTTAGAGAAGATTTTTACTCCAAAAATTCTACTTGGAGGATCTCCTTTGTGTGGAATGGGATAAGTGTTATCTGCTAGGACAAAATTCAGAGGTTTATAATTTATAACCAGTCTGGGAATGCCTCTAATCTATTCAGATCTTTTATTCACTTAGAAACCATAACAATTCCAAGGGCTGTCAGATTCTCTGATTAGCTTTCTGTTCAATAATTGTTTGATTTCTTTCTCACAAAGAGCCCTGTATTCCTTGTTCATAGGAATAGCTCTACTTTTGCAAGGCTTTCTTGTCTATTATGTTTTATAGGGTAACTCAACAGAGTAATTTTTTCTATGCTAGAAAGCATTTGGCTCCTCTGAGCAGCATTCTTTTTCAATTCTTTTTCTGAGATTAGAAATCCTTTTCTGGTTTGTCAGCATTTTCTTCAGCGCAGAAGCATCTGTTCTTAATAAGAAATTTTTATTAACTAAATGGATCTCAAATTTATCAATGGAGTTCCAAGGAGCTTTCACTTCTTTCTCAATGGTGGAATAATTTCTTTCAGTTGGGTTCCAAGTCCCATAAGAAAATTGAACTATCTGTTCTTCACCATCCTTTTTCTGTTTGAGGATACCTCCCCATCCAATGTCGCTAGCATTTGATTCAACTATTTTAAAAGCATTGTCATCTGCAACATATAATATAGGGATCATCTGTCCAAGGTGACGGATCTTTCTTTAATCTTTGGTTAAGTAGGCTCCAGTCCTTAGCACAATCCTGGTAAAAATAGTTGACGTAGTTCAAACAACCAAGAAATCTCTGAAGTTGGGTTTTGTCAGTAATTTTATTTGGAAACTTATCTCCAAATTCCAAGGCATGCTTCTATAGAGTTATTTGGCCTTTATGAATAGTATGACCAAGAAATTTAATAGAAGTTTGAAATAGTTCAATCTTCTTCTTACTTAAGACTAGGCCATTCCTCTTAACAACTTGTATAAAAATCTATACATGTCTAAAATGGTCATGTATATTGTTAGAAAAAAATAAGAATATCATCTATGTATACAAGCAACCAGTCAAAATAATGCTTGAAAATAGAGTCCATGGCCTTTTCAAAATTTGATGGAGCATGTTTCAATCCAAAAGGCATGACGTTCCAGTCATAATGTCCTGTTGTTATGCTGAATTCTGTTTTAAACTTATCCTCTTTTGCAATGGCGACTTTCCAGAATCCTGATTTAAGATCAAATTTAGAGAAGATTTTTGTCCAGCGATACTACTTAGAAGATATTCTTTGTGTGGAATAGGATAAGTGTTATCTGCTAGGACAAAATTCAGAGGTTTATAATTTATAACCAGTCTGGGAATGCCTCTAATCTGTTCAGATCTTTTATTCACATAGAAACCATAACAATTCCAAGGGATGTCAGATTCTCTGATTAGCTTTCTGTCCAGTAATTGTTTGATTTATTTTTCACAAAGAGCCCTGTATTCCTTGTTCATAGGAATAACTCTACTTTTGCAAGGCTTTCCTGTATATTCTGTTTTATAGGGTAACTCAACAGAGTATTGTTTTCTATGCCAGAAAGCATTTAGCTCCTCTGACCAGCATTCTTTTTCAATTCTTTTTCTGAGATCAGAAATCCTTTTCTGGTTTGCAGGAGTCTTTATTTGTTCTTCCACATGAATAGAGGACTTTAAATCTTTGAGATCTAATAATTTTAATTCTGCTCTATTCAACCTTTCATGGTCTGGACCATGGTAGATACTCTAGGGTTTGAAATGTAAGGCATTTAAATCCTTTTATGACCACCATATGAGGTAGGAACAATAATGAAATATCTGGCTCTATTTACTAGAAGTTAAATTGAACCGTGGGGTTCTACTGCTGCTAGGAATATATTCCCCAATGTACAGTCGATAGGGATATCAACTACTACAAATTTCAATTTTATATAGTGTCGATCAAAGCATAAGGAAGCTTTAGGGACTTCATATCTAAATGTCTTGTTTCCTAGTCTGATAACTTTCCTATTGGCTGAAACCTAGTACTTTGCAGGAATAACTTTGGTATTCAAAATATTTACATTTGCACCTAAAGCTATTAATGCAGTTAATGAAAACATTTCATTTTGTATACAGATATCTACATGAACATGATGTTGCTGGTATTCTATTGCTAGAATTATTGTTTCTCTAAAACCTACTGCAAGATCCCTTTTTCCTTCAAAAATTTCAAATTTTGGCTCATTAGAAACTGGTGCATCATGCCAACTATGTGTCGTTGTATTTGCAGAGGTATTTTGCGCTAGAGGTTGTTTTCCTTTCTCTAGCTCTTCTATTTTGGACTTTAAAGTAGAGATTTCAGATTTGAGGCGATGGATCTCTCTACTTACCTCCCCCAAAATGAGTGAATAAACTTTGTCCTACTGTTGGTGTCTTTGAAAAGATTTTGTGCGTCCACAAAAAGTGGCTTTTTGGAAGTGCATTTGGAAGAACTTGAGGAATGCAACTGATCAACGAATGCTTCAAGAAGTCTATTCTTCATTTCTCCTTCTTCCATAGCATGGATTTGTGCCAGAATCTTTAATTCATCTTCTTCAGACGTTTGAGCCATTAGCACTTTTTCTTTCTGTTATTTCTGTTGGATCATTGGTGGATCATCACTTGAGGAATCACTGGAATAATCAGAGTCAGAATCATTAGAATAATGACATTGACAATCTTCTAATTCTAAACAATCTTTTTTTTGAATATGTGTATTTAGCTCTTCAATCGAAGAACTGTAAGAAGAGGAACTGCAAGATTCAATGGATGATTCTTCAAGCTGTTGTTGTTGTGCTTGTTCTCTGATTACAACATTTGGACAATGATCTGTTCTGTGACTTCTTGAACCATATTTCATGCACAACATAGAAGATTCTATTTTAACAACTTTTCTTTGTACATTTTGAGGCTAAGATTTCTTGCCTCGGTTTTTCTTGGATTTTTCGCCAATTGGACATTTATTTGAAGTATGGCCAGTTTTGCCACACAACCAACAAGTTAACTTATTCCATTTCTCTTGTTTAGAGCTATGGAGATGGATGTCCGACGACTTGTAATAATGGGTCTTAGGGACATATTTATAGTATCCCCTACGAGGCCTTGATGGGGCCTTTTTTTTTCCTTCTATCTTCCCTGGTTGTCTGTTTCTTTGCTTTCTTTGCCTTTATTTTGGCTTTTCTTCTTTTGACAAGAGGATCATCAATGTTCAAGCCATATTTGCTGCAAATGGACTTACTTTCAGGAAACCTTGGAAGCTTTTCTAAAGATTTATTTACTTTGGAATTGGTACACAGACTGAGCAATCTTTCGTTATAATGGAATAAATTTCTCCCCAAGTATACGATTCAAATGGTAATTGAAAAACTTCTTGCAGTCTGATAAAATCTACAAATCTGGAAGGGAGGGCTCCAAGGTATACTTGTTTCCAAAGGAGATTCTTGGAATCTTTCACCCCATAGATGCGTTGCATCCAGTCTCTGTGAAAGTCTTCAAACTGAGACATCTTATTGCACTTGAGGTTCATTAGAATAACTTCATGCTTGTCTGCAATCTCTGTCTTAGAACCACACCAATGTTCAAGAATCATGGAGGTGAGGGCTCCAATCATATTATTCTGTGGTGTTCCGTCAAAATTATGGATAATGTCTCCAACTTAATCCTTAAGCAATTCTTTCTCCATTTTATCAAGTAAGGATGGAGATGATTCAATCTCCCACCATTGTAGGAGTGTTCCAATGAAACATTGAATGATAGTCTTACAAGCTTCAATTTCATTTTTCCCTCTAAGGAACATGAGCTTGTATTCAGTAAACATCATATCTATCATTTTCCTTCTTTGGCCCACACTTAAATTATCTATATTCCATTCTCTGTGGGAGTCTGGAAAGAAAGTGTGTGTCTCTCGAACTTTTCCCTTGCCACTAAGATTATGAGTAGAGTATTTGTTGAACTGGCTTTCTAGTGGCTCATAGATAGGGAGTATTTGATATTCTGATTCCTTAAATAAAGAAGCAATAGAAATTTGTTCTGTAAATTCAGTCTTTTCTTCTGAGGATTCTACTAAAAACTAAGACATCTTATTGCACTTGAGGTTCATTAGAATAACCTCATGTTTGTCTGCAATCTCTGTCTCAGAACCACACCAATGTTCAAGAATCATGGAGGTGAGGGCTCCAATCATATTATTCTGTGGTGTTCCGTCAAAATTATGGATAATGTCTCCAACTTCATCCTTAAGCAATTCTTTCTCCATTTTATCAAGTAAGGATGGAGATGATTCAATCTCCCACCATCGTAGGAGTGTTCCAGTGAAACATTGAATGATAGTTTTACAAGCTTCAATTTCAATTTTCCCTCTAAGGCACATGAGCTTGTATTCAGTAAACATCATATCTATCATTTTCCTTCTTTGGCCCACACTTAAATTATCTATATTCCATCCTCTGTGTGAGTCTGGAAAGAAAGTGTGTGTCCCTCGAACTTTTCCCTTGCCACTAAGATCAGGAGCAGAGTATTTGTTGAACTGGCTTTCTAGTGGCTCATAGATAGGGAGTATTTGATATTCTGATTCCTTAAATAAAGAAGCAATAGAAATTTGTTCTGTAAAGTTAGCCTTTTCTTCTGAGGATTCTGCTAAAGACTGATAAGCTTATTTTGGAACTTCTTTAGGAAATAACTGAGGAAATTTGTCAACTAGCTTGACAGGATTCTGAATTTGTTTACTTCTTTTTCTCAGAAATGAGGTAGGAACTGGCTTCTCAGATTTAGATATGTGTAGCTTTTCAAATTTATCAGCTAAGTCTGATATAAGCCCTTTGGTAGACTATATGTGGTCTACAACTTTGTCTTCTACCTCTTATAATTTATTTAGTGATTCTCTAGCATAACTTTTCAAAACTGAAGATGAAAACTATACTTCATTCAAGCAATTATTTACACTATTTATTGAAACTTGGAGCTGGTCAAACTGTTCTTTCACAGAAGAATATTGTGTTGTATTCATTTCCAGTCCTTTGATGGCTGTATTTGTCCAGTTTATTTGTTCACTGACTTTCTGTATGCTACCATCAATACCTAGGCCATTATCATCTTTCAGGACTAGAGTTATATCTTTTGTTGAATTCTGTCCTTCTCCTAGAGTGATGCCTTTATAGGGAGGAAAGGTAGTTTGAGTTTCAATCTTACTACCATCTAGAGCTGACCAGGAATGTTGTGTGGAGGATGATGGTGCAGAATCAGTCATTAAGACATTTTCTGGTTGTCTCTTATTTTTCCAGACATGAAAAGATATCCAGGAGTTTGTTTCTTCCATGAAATCTTTCCATGCTTGAGACATTCTGATCTTTTCTTCGGTGGTATGAACAAGGCCAAATTGTTCAGCTTCTGGATGAGTATATAAATCCCAATTTAACATAGCTTTCATCCATTGAGAACTTATTTGATGCTTTTTGCATCCATCCATCAGAGTGAAGAATTTGTGCATTTCCATGATTGTTGGCTTCTTGCAATCATCTGGTAGTGGACCAAATCTTGATTCAGGTATCAAATCAGTTGTTTGTTCAAGATAGTCGAGACCATATCTTGGCTTCGCTGGTCACATCTTACTGAATATTTCTGTCAACCTTGGATCCTCATTTTCCAAAGAGGGTAACTCATGCATCATCAATACATGATTAGACTCATCTGGAAATGGGATATCAGAACATTTAGGGTTTGGACAAGGGTTTATAGCTGTAGAAGGAGGGGCTTCTCGTGTCCTTGGATGATGATTTTCATGGATGACTAAATCAACAAGGCTACTCAAGTTTACAGATGATTTGCACTCTAGACAAATAAATTCTAAGGAAGAAAATTTAACAATCTCGGCAAATCATATAATGAAACATGTTTACAGGAATTGGAACTGGAATAGGCGGTATCTAAATCAGCATATACTTCTGAAGTATTTATGCTAGGAAGCTGCCATCTAGCAGATGGCTGTGTTTCTTTATACTCTAGTTCGGCTGAATTTAAAACATGACTAGAGGCGGATGCAAACATATCCCTGAGGGGATTTTCTTGAGTTGTTTCTCTTTCTTGTAAATCTCGAAAAGATACAGATCTTCTATATGACTCCATTTCTGAAAAGAGTGTATAATGAGTACTAACTTGAACCAAAACTTTCTGGCTCTGATACCAATTTAATGCAAGGGCTTCACTGAAGCTTGCAACAACAACACAGCTGACTAGCCTCACTGAGTCTCTTCTCTTTCTTTGCCATTTATTCTTCTTTACATGAACCCATACACAAACCCCTACACGAACCTACTCAGGTATTTCATGCTCTCAACATAACATTGCCATTCAGACACAAGGTTGCTTCAGACATACGAATACCCTATATCCAGTAGTCCTCCATTCACCGAGTAAGGAATCAAAGTCTAGTGTGGTTGTTCTTACTGATTCAAAAAACTAGAAGATAGAACACCAAACTATCAGATGGGAAGATCTCACATTCCTGGAACACTAGATTGTTTTAAACCCCAAGCCTCCTGCTATGAAGAACATAACCTCTGCAGATATTAAAGAAAGCCACTCCTCTGCTGTCCTTTCTTTTCCAGGAAGTTCTACCATTGACTGCAGACGAATAGACTAGTTATAAACCCTTCTCCAAACCCTAAATGTTCTGATATCCCATTTCCACATGAGTCTGATCATGTATTGATGATGCATGAGTTACCCTCTTTGGAAAATGAGGATCCAAGGCTGACAGGAATATTCAGTAAGATGCGACCAGCCAAGCCAAGATATGGTCTCGGCTATCTTGAACAAACAAATGTTTTGATCCCTGAATCAATATTTGGTCCACTACTAGATGATTGCAAGAAGCCAACAGTCATGGAAATGCACAAATTCTTCACTCTGATGGATGGATGCAAAAAGCATCAAATAAGTGCTCAATGGATGAAAGCTATGTTAAATTAGGATTTATATACTCATCCAGAATATGAACAATTTGGCCTTGTTCATACCATTGAACAAAAGATCAGAATGTCTCAAGCATGGAAAGATTTCATGGAAGAAACAAACTCCTGGATATATTTTTATGTCTGGAAAAATAAGAGACAACGAGAAAATTTCTTAATGACTGATGCTGCACCATCTTCCTCAACACAACATTCCTGGTCAACTCTAGATGGTAGTAAGATTGAAACTCCAACTACCTTTTCTCCCTACAAAGGCATCACTCAAGGAGAAGGACATAATTCAACAAAAGATATACCTTTAGTCCTGAAAGATGATAATTCCTTAGGTATTGATGGTAGGATATAGAAAGCTAGTGAACAAATAAACTGGAAAAATACAGCCATCAAAGGACTAGAAATCAATACAGCAAAATCTTTTGTTGTGAAAGAACAGTTTGACCAACTCCAAGTTTCAGTAAATAGCGTAAATAATTGCTTGAATGATGTACAGTTTTCATCTTCAGTTTTGAAAAGTTATGCAAGAGAATCACTAAATAAATTAGAAGAGGTAGAAGACAAAGTTGTAGACCAGATATAGTCTACCAAAGGGCTTATATCAGACTTAGCTGATAAATTTGAAAAGCTACACATATCTAAATTTGAAAAGCCAGTGCCTACTTTATTTCTGAGAAAAAGAAGTATACAGATTAAGAATCCTGTCAAGCCAGTTGACAGATTTCCTCAATTATTTCCTAAAGAAGTTCCAAAAGAAGCTTCTCAGTCTTTAGCAAAATCCAAGAAAAGACCGAATTTACAGAACAAATTTCTATTGCTTCTTTATTTAAGGAACCAGAATCTCAAATACTCCCTATCTATGAGCCACTAGAAAGCTAGTTCAACAGATACTCTGCTCCCGATCTTAGTCACAAGAGAAAAGTTACAGAGACACTTTCTTTACAGATCCCCACAGAGAATGGAATATAGATAATTTAAGTGTGGGCCAAATAAGGCAAGTGATAGATATGATGTTTACTGAATACAAGCTCATGTGCCTTAGAGGGAAAAATGAAATTGAAGCTTGCAAAACTATCATTCAATATTTCATTCGAACACTCCTACGATGGTGGGAGATTGAATCATCTCCAGCCTTACTTGATAAAATGGAGAAAGAATTTCTTAAGGATGAAGCTGGAGACATTGTCCATAATTTTGATGGCACACCACAAAATAATATGATTGGAGCCCTCACCTCCATGATTCTTAAACATTGGTGTGGTTCTGAGACAGAGATTGCAGACAAGCATGAGGTTATTCTAATGAATGTCAAGTGCAATAAGATGTCTCAGTTTGAAGACTTTCATAGAGACTGGATGCAACACATCTATGAGGTGAAATATTCCAAGAATCTCCTTTGGAAACAAGTATACCTTGCAACCCTCCCTTCCAGATTTGTAGATTTTATCAGACTGCAAGAAGTTTTTCAATTACCATTTGAATTGTATACTTAGGGAGAAATTTATTCCATTATAACGAAAGCTTTGCTTAGTCTGTGTACCAATTCCAAAGTAAATAAATATTTAGAAAAGCTTTCAAGGTTGCTTGACAGTAAGTCCATTTGCAGCAAATATGGCTTGAACATTGATGATCCTCTTGTCAAAAGAAGAAAAGCCAAAACAAATGCAAAGAAAGCAAAGAAACAGACAACCAGGGAAGATAGAAGAAAAATAAAGGCCCCATCAAGGCCTTGTAGGGGATACTATAAATATGTCCCTAAGACCCATTATTACAAGCCATCGAACATCCATCTCCATAGCTCTAAACAAGAGAAATGGAATAAGTTAACTTGCTGGTTGTGTGGAAAAACTGGCCATATTTCAAATAATCGTCCAATTGGCGAAAAAGTCCAAGAAAAACCGAGGCAAGAAATCTCATCCTCAAAATGTACAAAGAGAAGCTGTTAAAATAGAATCTTCTATGTTGTGCATGAAATGTGGTTCAAGAAGTCACAGAATAGATCACTGTCCAAATGTTGTAATCAGAGAACAAGCACAACAACAACAGCTTGAAGAATCATCCACTGAATCTTGTAGTTCCTCTTCTTACAGTTCTTCAGTTGAAGAGCTAAATACACATATTCAAAATTGTTTCTGTTCAAAATCAGAAGATTGTCAATGTCATTATTGTAATGATTCTGACTCTGATTATTCCAATGATTCCTCAGGTGATGATCCACCAACGATCCAACAGAAACAACACAAAGAAAAAGTGTTAATGGCTCAAACATCCGAAGAAGATGAATTAAAGATTCTTGCACAAGTCCGTGCTCCGGAAGAAGGAGAAATGAAGAATAAACTTCTTGAAGCATTCCTTGATCAGTTGCATTCCTCAAGTTCTTCCAAAAGCACATCCAAAAAGAAACTTTTCGTGGATGCCTCCTATGAATGAAACACAAAATATTTTCAAAGACACCAATAGTAGGACAAAGTTCGTTCACTCACTTTGGGGGAGGTAAGTAGAGAAATCCATCACCTCAAATCTGAAATCTCTACTTTAAAGTCCAAAGTAGAAGAGCTAGAGAAAGGAAAACAACCTCTAGAGCAAAATACCTCTGTAAATACAACTACATATAGTTGGCATGATGCACCAGTTTCTAATGAGCAAAAAGTTGAAATTTTTGAAGGAAAAAGGGATCTTGCAGCAGGTTTTAGAGAAATGAGAATTCTAGCAATAGAATACCAGCAGCATCATGTTCATGTAGATATCTGTATACAAAATGAAATTTTTTCATTAACTGCACTAATAGATTCAGGTGCAGATGTAAATATTTTGAATACCAAAGTTATTCCTGCAAAGTACTGGGTTTTAGCAAATAGGAAATTTATAGGACTAGGAAACAAGACACTCAAATATGAAGTCCCTAAAGCTTCCTCATGCTTTAATAGACACTGTATAAAATTGAAATTTGTAGTAGATGATATCCCTGTCGACTGTATATTGGGGAATATATTCCTAGCAGCAGTAGAACCCCACGGTTCAATCAAAGTTCCAGTAAATAGAGCCGAATATTTCATTATTGTTGCTACCTCAGACAGTGGTCATAAAAGGATTTAAATGCCTTACATTTCAAACCCTAGAGTATCTACCATAGTCCAAACCATGAAAGAGTTGAATAGAGCAGAATTAAAATTATTAGATCTCAAAGATTTAAAGTCCTTTATTCAAGTGGAAGAATAAATAAAGACTCCTGCAAACCAGAAAAGGATTTCTGATCTTAGAAAAAGAATTGAAAAAGAACGCTGCTCAGAGGAGCCAAATGCTTTCTGGCATAGAAAACAATACTATGTTGAGTTACCCTATAAAACATAATATACAAGAAAGCCTTGCAAAAGTAGAACTATTCCTATGAACAAGGAATACAGGGCTCTTTGTGAGAAAGAAATCAAACAATTATTGTACAGAAATCTAATCAGAGAATCTGACAACCCTTGGAATTGTTATGGTTTCTACGTGAATAAAAGATCTGAACATATTAGAGGCATTCCCAAACTAGTTATAAATTATAAACCTCTGAATTTTTTCCTAGTAGATAACACTTATCCTATTCCACACAAAGGAGATCTTCTAAGTAGAATTACTGGAGCAAAAATCTTCTCTAAATTTGATCCTAAATCAGGATTCTGGCAAGTTGCCATTGTAGAAGAGGATAAATTTAAAATAACATTCAGCATACCAGTAGGACATTATGAATGGAACATCATGCCTTTTGGATTGAAACATGCTCCATCAAAGTTTCAAAAGGTCATGGACTCTATTTTCAAGCCTTATTTCGACTGGTTTCTTGTATACATAGATGATATTCTTATTTTTTCTAACAATATACAGGACCATTTTAAAAATGTACATATTTTTATACAAGTTTTCAAGAGGAATGGCCTAGTCTTAAGCAAGAAGAAGATTGAACTGTTTCAAACTTCTATTAAATTTCTTGGTCATACTATTCAGAAAGGCCAAATAACTCTACAAAAGCATGCCCTGGAATTTGGAGATAAGTTTCCAGATAAAATTACTGACAAAACCCAGCTTCAAAGATTTCTTGGTTGTTTGAACTACGTCAGCAATTTTTACCAGGACTGTGCTAAGGACCGAAGCCTACTTAACCAAAGATTAAAGAAAGATCCTTCACCTTGGACAGATGATCATACAAATGCTGTCAGAAAGATAAAAGCCAAGGTAAAGTTGCTCCCTATATTATATGTTGCAGATGACAATGCTTTTAAAATAGTTGAATCAGATGCTAGTGACATTGGATGGGGAGGTATCCTCAAACAGAAAAAAGATGGTGAAGAACAGATTGTTCAATTTTCTTCTGGGACTTGGAACCCAGCTGAAAGAAATTATTCCACCATTGAGAAAGAAGTGAAAGATGCTTGGAACTCCATTGATAAATTTGAGATCCATTTAGTTAATAAAAAATTCTTATTAAGAATAGATGCTTTTGTGTTGAAGAAACTGCTGACAAAAGATATTAAGAAGCCAAGGGAGGCAAATTTTGCGAGATGGCAGGCTTTGTTCACCAATTTCGATTTTGAAGTTGAACATATCAAAGGTTCAACAAATTGCCTGACTGATTTCCTCAATAGAGAGTATATACAACAACTAGAGCAAGTCATGATAATTGTTACTTAATGGGATCCTAACCAACAACAGGAAGTTTTAAGGTCTTTCCATGAAGATCAAAGTTGGGCATAATATCAGGATAGCTGGAGACCAACATGGCAGTGGCAAAACACTAAGGTGCTAGATGCTAATCTCCAAGCCCACATGGATATTCTACATCTAGTCCCTGAAAGAAGAGTTTTTCCAAAAGGAAGCCGATGGATCAATGATATGTTTTACTCTAGAAGCATGGCAGCAGCACACCAAGTAGAAGAATCATTGACAAATGACTTCCATGACATTAGCATGATTTGGTCAGAAGGAGGAGATAGACGCAGGATCTATCACAGATACTTCTGTATAAACAGAACCCGAAATACTTGCTGGCCAAACACAACAAATAATGCTGCACTTTGGCCCAGAAATGATCCAAATTTAATCTTTCCTGACACTATCTATAATTTTGCAGGATATAAGAAATTATGGTGGGACATTTTAAATGTTGATGGAAGAAATGAAACCCACTTTACAAAATTAAAATTTGGATCAACAGGAACCATGCAGAGAAACCAACAATGTGAGTGGTTACAGGATTGGTGGAATGACTACGGTGTCAACAAAACAACCATTGACCCTGTTTACTATGAATCTTACTATCATATGCAATGCGACATTTGTTTTGAAAAGAATATTTTTGACTGTTTTCATACTCCATGTAAAACTGTCAAGGATCTCCTTTAGCTTTCTGAGCATGGAATTCTGCACTAGTACATGACTAGACATCATGAATGGCTCGTCATGACTAAAATAAAGCATCAAATCGTATTAAATAAACCCATGATAGTTAGGATAATATACAAAAAAGCATGGGATGGACACTTGTACAATAGATTCTGATTTCCAGGATGACCCCACCGCATAAATGGTTCCCGTGGGCTTGTCCTTAAAGTTTCCACAGTGTAATATGATGTATAGTCACAACACTGAATGTGACCAGTTTTCTCGTGGGCTTTACTGTTCAAAAAGCATCCACTATGTAAAGTATATGCTTTCTGTGGTATTTGCAAAATTCACACTCCAACCTCCAATTTTCCGAATGAGTCTTACCCCTTTCTTATATAGGAAAAGGAGGGGACAAACATCCAACCATTGGGCAGACAAAATTAGTACTTATTATCTTGTTAGTCCTTGAGATGTGGCTCAAAGCGCACCAAAAGTCGGAGAAGTGCTCTGTGTCTCATGACTGAGGAATCTTAGTATTTGTTAACATTGTGGAGGATTATAGCAAATCCCACGGAAAGAATATACTTTACATAGTGGATGCTTTTTGAACAGTAAAGCCCACGAGAAAACTGGTCACATTTAGTCTTGTGGCTAGACATCATATTACACTGTGGACTTTAAGGACAACCCACGGGAACCATTTATGAAGTGGGGTCATCTAAGATTGTAATTCCTGGAAATCGGAATCTATTGTACAAGTATCCATCCCATGCTTTTGTGTATATGCTTCTAACTATCATGGGTTTAGTTAATACGATTTGATGCTTTATTTTAGTCACGATGAGCCATTCATGATGTCTAGTCATGTACTCGTTCAAAATTCCACGCTCAAAAAGCTGAAGGAGGTCTTTGATAGTTTTAAATGGAGTATGAAAACAATCAAAAATATTCTTTTCAAAACAAATGTCGCATTGCATATGATAATAAGATTCATAGTAGACAGGGTCAATGGCTCTTTTGTTGACGCCGTAGTCATTCCACCAATCCTGTAACCACTCACATTGCTGGTTTCTCTGCATGGTTCCTATTGATCCAAATTTTAATTTTGTAAAGTGGATTTCATTTCTTCCATCAACATTTAAAATGTCCCACCATAATTTCTTATATCTTGCAAAATTATAGATAGTGTCAGGAAAGATTAAATTTGGATCGTTTCTGGGCCAAAGTGTAGCATTATTTGTTGTGTTTGGCCAGCAAGTATTTTGGGTTCTGTTTATACAGAAGTATTTGTGATAGATCTTGCATCTATCTCCTCCTTCTGACCAAATCATGCTAATGTCATGGAAGTCATTTTTCAATGATTCTTTTGCTTGGTGTGTTGCTGCCATGCTTCTAGAGTAAACCATATCATGGATCCATCGACTTCCTTTTGGAAAAACTCTTCTTTCGGGGACTAGATGTAGAATATCCATGTGAGCGTGGAGATTAGCATCTAGCACCTTGGTGTTTCACAACTGCAATGTTGGTCTCCAGCTATCCCGATATTCTGCCCAACTTTGATCTTCATGGATAGACCTTAAAACTTCTTATTGCTAGTTAGTAGCCCATTCAGTAAAAAATATCATGACTTGCTCTCGCTGTTGTATATACTCTCTACTGAGGAAATCAGGCAGGCAATTTGTTGAACATTTGATATGTTCACCTTCAAAATCGAAATTGGCGAACAGAGCCTGCCATCTGGCAAACCTTGCCTCCCATGGCTTCTTAATATCTTTCGTCAACACTTTCTTCAGCGCAAAAGCATATGTTCTTAATAAGAAATTTTTATTAACTAAATGGATCTCAAATTTATCAATGGAGTTCTAAGCAACTTTCACTTCTTTCTCAATGGTGGAATAATTTCTTTCAGCAGGGTTCCAAGTCCCAGAAGCAAATTGAACAATCTGTTCTTCACAGTCCTTTTTCTGTTTGAGGATACCTCCCCATCTAATGTCGCTAGCATCTGATACAACTATTTTAAGAGAATTGTCATCTGCAACATATAATATAGGGAGCAAATTTACCTTGGCTTTTATCTTTCTGACAGCATTTGTATGATCATCTGTCCAAGGTGAAGGATCTTTCTTTAATCTTTGGTTAAGTAGGCTCTGGTCCTTAGCACAATCTTGGTAAAAATTGCTAACGTAGTTCAAATAACCAACAAAGTATTGTTTTCTATGGGAGAAAGAATTTAGCTCCTCTGAGAAGCATTCTTTTTCTGAGATCAGAAATCCTTTTCTGGTTTGTAGGAGTCTTTATTTGTTCTTCCACTTGAATAGAGGACTTTAAATATTGAGATCTAATAATTTTAATTCTGCTCTGTTCAACTCTTTCATGGTTTGGACCATGGTAGATACTCTAGGGTTTGAAATGTAAGGCATTTCAATCCTTTTATGACCAGCATCTGAGGTAGGAACAGTAATGAAATATCCGACTCTATTTACTGAAAGTCTAATTGAACCATGGGGTTCTACCACTGCTAGGAATATATTCCCCAATATAAAGTCGACAGGGATATCAACTACTACAAATTTCAATTTTATATAGTGTCAATCAAAGCATAAGGAAGCTTATGGGACTTCATATATGAGTGTCTTGTTTCCTAGTCCTATAACTCTCCTATTCGCTGAAACCCATTACTTTGCAGGAATAACTTTGGTATTCAAAATATCTACATTTGCACCTGAATCTATTAGTGAAGTTAATGAAAACATTTCATTTTGTATACAGATATCTACATGAACATGATGCTGCTGGTATTCTATTGCTAGAATTCTCATTTCTCTAAAACTTGCTACAAGATCCCATTTTCCTTCAAAAATTTCAACTTTTGGCTCGTTAGAAACTGGTGCATCATGCCAACTATGTTTAGTTGTATTTGCAGAGGTATTTTGCGCTAGAGGTTGTTTTCCTTTCTCTAGCTCTTCTATTTTGGACTTTAAAGTAGAGATTTCAGATTTGAGGTGATGGATCTTCTCTAGCTCTTCTATTTTGGACTTTAAAGTAGAGATTTCAGATTTGAGGTGATGGATCTTCTCTAGCTCTTCTATTTTGGACTTTAAAGTAGAGATTTCAGATTTGAGGTGAGTGAATGAACTTTGTCCTGTTGTTGGTATCTTTGAAAAGATTTTGTGTTTCGTTCATAGGATGCATCCACGAAAGTGTCTTTTTGGAAGTGATTTTGGAAGAACTTGAGGAATGCAACTAATCAAGGAATTCTTCAAGAAGTCTATTCTTCATTTCTCCTTCTTCCATAGCACGGATTTGTGCCAAAATCTTTAATTCATATTCTTCAGATGTTTGAGCCATTAGCACTTTTTCTTTGTGTTGTTTCTGCTGGATCATTGGTGGATCATCAAATGAGGAATCATTGGAATAATCAGAGTCAGAATCATTAGAATAATGACATTGAAAATCTTCTGATTCTGAACAGAAACAATTTTGAATATGTGTATTTAGCTCTTCAGCTAAAGAACCATAAGAAGAGGAACTGCAAGATTCAGTGGATGATTCTTCAAGCTGTTGTTGTTGTGTTTGTTCTCCGATTACAACATTTGCACAATGATCTATTCTGCGACTTCTTGAACCACATTTCATGCACAACATAGAAGATTCTATTTTAACAGCTTTTCTTTGTACATTTTGAGGCTGAGACTTCTTGCCTTGGTTTTTCTTGGATTTTTTGCCAATTGGACATTTATTTGAAGTATGGCCAGTTTTGCCACACAACGAGCAAGTTAACTTATTCCATTTCTCTTGTTTAGAGCTATGGAGATGGATGTCCGACAGCTTGTAATAATGGGTCTCAGGGACATATTTATAGTATCCCCTATGAGGCCTTGATAGGGCCTTTCTTTTTCTTCTATCTTCCCTGGTTGTTTGTTTCGTTGCTTTCTTTGCCTTTCTTTTGGCTTTTCTTCTTTTGACAAGAGGATCATAAATGTTCAAGCCATATTTGCTACAAATAGACTTACTGTCAGGCAACCTTGAAGGCTCTTCTAAAGATTTATTTACTTTGGAATTGGAACACAGACTGAGCAAAGCTTTTGTTATAATGGAATAAATTTCTCCCCAAGGCTACGATTCAAATGGTAATTGAAAAACTTCTTGCAGTTTGATAAAATCTACAAATCTGGAAGGGAGGGCTGCAAGGTATACTTGTTTCCAAATGATATTCTTGGAATCTTTCACCTCATAAATGTGTTGCATCTAGTCTCTATGAAAGTATTCAAACTGAGACACCTTATTGCACTTGAGGTTCATTAGAATAACCTCATGCTTGTCTACAATCTCTGTCTCAGAACTACACCAATGTTCAAGAATCATGGAGGTGAGGGATCCAATCATATTTTTGTCGTGTGTCGTCAAATTATGGATAATGTCTCCAGCTTCATCCTTAAGCAATTTTTTCTCCATTTTATCAAGTAAGGCTGGAGATGATTCAATCTCCCACCATCGTAGGAGTGTTCTAGTGAAACATTGAATGATAGTTTTACAAGCTTCAATTTCATTTTTCCCTCTAAGGCACATGAGCTTGTATTCAGTAAACATCATACCTATGATTTGCCATATTTGTCCCACACTTAAATTATCTATAACCCATTCTCTGTGGGAGTTTGGAAAGAAAGTGTGTGCCTTTGGAACTTTTCCCTTTCCACTGAGATCAAGAGCAGAGTATCTATTGAACTGGCTTTCTAGTGGCTCATAGATAGGGAGTATTTGATATTTTGGTTCCTTAAATAAAGAAACAATAGAAATTTGTTCTGTAAAGTTAGTGTTTTCTTCTGAGGATTCTGCTAAAGACTGAGAAGCTTCTTTTGGAAATTCTTTAGGAAATAACTGAGGAAATCTATCAACTGGCTTGACATGATTCTGAATCTGTATACTTATTTTTCTTAGAAATGAAGTAGGCACTGGCTTTTCAGACTTAGATATGTGTAGCTTTTCAAATTTATCAGCTAAGTCTGATATAAGCCCTTTGGCAGACTATATCTGGTCTACAACTTTGTCTTCTACCTCTTCTAATATATTTAGTGATTCTCTAGCATAACTTTTCAAAACTGAAGATGAAAACTGTACATCATTCAAGCAATTATTTACACTATCTACTGAAACTTGGAGCTGGCCAAACTGTTCTTTCATAGCAGAAGATTTTGCTGTATTAATTTCCAGTCCTTTGATGGCTGTATTTGTCTAGTTTATTTGTTTACTGGCTTTCTGTATCCTACCATCAATACCTAAGGAATTATCATCTTTCAGGACTAGAGGTATAGCTTTTGCTGAATTTTGTCCTTCTCCTAGAGTGATGCTTTTGTAGGGAGGAAAGGTAGTTGGAGTTTGAATCTTACTACCATCTAGAGCTGACTAGGAATGTTGTGTGGAGGAAGATGGTCCAGCATCAGTCATTAAGACATTTTCTGGTTGTCTCTTATTTTTCCAGACATAAAAAGATATCCAGCAGTGTGTTTCTTCCATGAAATCTTTCCAAGCTTGAGATATTCTGATCTTTTCTTCAGTAGTATGAACAAGGCCAAATTGTTCAACTTCTAGATGAGTATATAAATCCAAATTTAACATAGCTTTCATCCATTGAGCACTTATTTTATGCTTTTTGCATCCATCCATTAGAGTGAAGAATTTGTGAATTTCCATGACTACTAGCTTCTTGCAATCATCTGGTAGTGGACCAAATCTTGATTCAGGGATCAAAACATTTGTTTTTTCAAGATAGCCGAGACCATATCTTGGCTTGGTTGGTCGCATCTTATTGAATATTTTTGTCAGCCTTGGATCCTCATTTTCCAAAGAGGGTAACTCATGAATCATCAATACATGATCAAACTCATGTGGAAATGGGATATTAGAACATTTAGGGTTTTGAAAAGGGTTTATAGCTGTAGAAGGAAGGGCTTCTCCTGTCCTTGGATGATGATTTTCATGGATGACTAGATCAGCAAGGCTACTCAAGTTTACAGATGATTTGCATTCTGGACAAACAACTTCTAAGGAAGAGAAATTAACAATTTGGGCAAACTCAAATAATGAAACATGTTTACAAGAATTGGAACTGGAACAGGTGGTATCTACATAATGAGGATCTCTATACATTGATGAAATTCTGCAGGCTTGGTATATTCGTCTGCGGTCAATGGTAGATCTTCTTGGAAAAGAAAGGACATCAGAGGATTGGCTTTCTTTAATATCTGCAGAGGTTATGTTCTTCATAGCAGGAGGCTTGGGGTTTAAAACAATCCAGAGTTCCGGGATTGTGAGATCTTCCCATCTAATAGTCTGGTGTTATATCTTCTGGTTTTTTGAATCAGTAAGAACAACCACACTAGACTTTGATTCCTTACTGGGTGAATGGAGGACTGCTGGATATAGGGTATTTGTATGTCTGAAGCATCCTCGTGTCTGAATGGAAATATTATGTCTTTTTCTAGACATATCAAATCCAGTGGTCTGGATTTGCAATTGAAGAATTTTGTCGATTGTTTCATCAAATACATAAACTGAGAAGTTTGGATAACAACTGAAATAGACAGGGCCATTTGACGGAGGGGCTAAAATTCCTCCTATCAATGAATCGATATATTTGTTATGGGTTAAATATCTAACTGTGGCTAGGATAAAGGTATTCAGGCCTTGATGAGTCAGAGCATGAATTCCGATTTTGATACAACCTAGATGTAGATATTGGGTTTTTAATCTTTTTGCCTCAGCTTGGAGCTGTTTTGGATTCAGGAGTGGAATAGACTCTACACACTCAGAATTTTCTTGAATCTGGCTAATAGACTCTTTTATGGAAATCCTAGTAGTAGCTTTTAAATGAAAAACAGATAAATTGGCATATACTTCTGAAGCATTTATGCTAGGAAGCTGTCGTTTGGCGAACGACTGTGTTTCTTGATACTCTAGTTCGATTGAATTTAAAACACGACTAGAGGTGGATGCAAACATATCCCTAAGGGGATTTTCTTTAGTTGTTTCTCTTTCTTCTAAATCTTGGAAAGATACAGATCTTCTGTATGATTCCATTTCTAAAAAGAGTGTATAATGAGTACTAAACTGAACCAAAACTCTTTGGCTCTGATACCAATTTAACGTAGGGGCTTCACTAAATCTTGCAACAGCAACACATTTGATTGGCCTTGCTGAGTATTTTCTTTGTCTTTGCCACTTATTATTATTTACACGAACCCATACACGAACCTACTTAGGTATTTCACGCTCTGGAAACCTTATTCATGGCTTCCATCACCTTCTTACGGTTTGGTGTCCCTTCTACCCTTTGGTGAACCTCTGGCAAACTTCAAGTAAGAATAACTTAGACAGATACTACCTCAACAGCGCATTTTAATGCACAAGTAATCATATCCGGAATAATGCACTCTTTTTTATTAACTCAAAAAATGGATTATAGAGATCTTTACAGGATGTTCTTTCCTGAGATTGACTATGTTTTCATTTATCAGACTTGGCTTCTCAATATATGAGATAGCTTACTGAAGGCTTCCTGACAAATACACAGACTCATTCTTTGAACATATTAACACACATACAGATTGACTAACTATTGATCTGGCCACTTTAGGTTCTTATCTATGCTAAGCACACAGATACGCAGGCTTCTTAGATCACCTAAGACTTAGAGATATTTCGTGATGCAAGCAGATCAGATAAGCATTCGCAGTTGCAGAGCAGGAAAAACTCGCTCAACACATAGACTCTCTAAAATTCACACTCCAAGGCTTTCCTGTATATTCTATTTTATAGGGTAACTCAATAGAGTATTGTTTTCTATGCCAAAAAGCATTTGGCTCCTTTGAGCAACATTCTTTTTCAATTCTTTTTCCGAGATCAGAAATCATTTTCTGGTTTGCAGGAGTCTTTATTTGTTCTTCAACTTGAATAGAGGACTTTAAATCTTTGAGATCTAATAATTTTAATTCTGCTCTGTTCAACTCTTTCATGGTCTGGACCATGGTAGATACTCTAGGGTTTGAAATGTAAGGCATTTCAATCCTTTTATGACCACCATCTGAGTAGGAACAGTAATGAAATATCTGACTCTATTTACTGGAAGTCTGATTGAATCGTGGGGTTCTATTGTTGCTAGGAATATATTCCCCAATATACAGTCGACAGGGATATCAACTACTGCAAATTTCAATTTTATACAGTGTCGATCAAAGCATAAGGAAGCTTTAGGGACTTCATATATGAGTGTCTTGTTTCCTAGTCCTATAACTTTCCTATTGGCTGAAACCCAATACTTTGCAGGAATAACTTTGGTATTCAAAATATTTACATCTGCACCTGAATCTATTAGTGCAGTTAATGAAAACATTTCATTTTGTATACAAATATCTACATGAACATGATGTTGTTGGTATTCTATTGCTAGAATTCTCATTTCTCTAAAACCTGTTGCAAGATCCCTTTTTCCTTCAAAAATTTCAACTTTTGGCTCATTAGAAACTGGTGCATCATGCCAACTATATGTAGTTGTATTTGCAGAGGTATTTTGTGCTAGAGGCTATTTTCCTTTTTCCAGCTCTTCTATTTTGGACTTTAAAGTAGAAATTTCAGATTTGAGGCGATGGATCTCTCTACTTACCTCCCCCAGAGTGAGTGAACGAACTTTTTCCTAATGTTGGTGTCTTTGAAAAGATTTTGTGTTTTGTTCATAGGAGGCATCCACGAAAAGTGGCTTTTTGGAAGTGCTTTTGGAAGAACTTGAGGAATGCAACTGATCAAGGAATGCTTCAAGAAGTTTATTATTCATTTCTCCTTCTTCCATAACACGGATTTGTGCTAGAATCTTTAATTCATCTTCTTCAGATGTTTGAGCCATTAGCACTTTTTCTTTGTGTTGTTTCTGCTGGATCGTTGGTGGATCATCACCTGAGGAATCACTGGAATAATCAGAGTCAGAATCATTAGAATAATGACATTGACGATCTTCTAATTCTAAACAAAAACAATTGTGAATATGTGTATTTAGCTCTTCAGCTGAAGAACTGTAAGAAGAGGAACTACAAGATTTAGTGGATGATTCTTCAAGCTGTTGTTGTTGTGCTTGTTCTCTGATTACAACATTTGGATAGTGATCTGTTCTGTGACTTCTTGAACCACATTTCATGCACAACATAGAAGATTCTCTTTTAACAACTTTTCTTTGTACATTTTGAGGCTGAGATTTATTGCCTCAGTTTTTCTTGGATTCTTTGCCAATTGGACATTTATTTGAAGTATGGCCAGTTTTGCTACACAACCAACAAGTTAACTTATTCCATTTCTCTTGTTTAGAGCTACGGAGATGGATGTCTGACGACTTGTAATAATGGGTTTCAGGGACATATTTATAGTATCCCCTACGAGGCCTTTCTTTTTCTTCTATCTTCCCTGGTTGTCTATTTATTTGCTTTCTTTGCCTTTCTTTTAGCTTTTATTCTTTTGACAAGAGGATCATCAATGTTCAAGCCATATTTGCTGCAAATGGACTTACTGTCAGGAAACCTTGAAAGCTTTTCTAAAGAATTATTTACTTTGGAATTGGTACACGGACTGAGCAAAGATTTCGTTATAATGGAATAAATTTCTCCCCAAGTATATGATTCAAATGGTAATTTAAAAACTTCTTGCAGTCTAATAAAATCTGCAAATCTGAAAGGGAGGGTTGCAAGGTATACTTGTTTCCAAAGGAGATTCTTGGAATCTTTCATCTCATAGATGCATTGCATACAGTCTCTGTGAAAGTCTTCAAACTGAGACATCTTATTGGACTTGAGGTTCATTAGAATAACCTCAAGCTTGTCTACAATCTCTGTCTCAGAACCACACCAATATTCATGAATCATGGAGGTGAGGGCTCCAATCATATTATTCTGTGGTGTGCCGTCAAAATTATGGATAATGTCTCCAGCTTCATCCTTAAGCAATTCTTTCTCCATTTTATCAAGTAAGGTTGGAGATGATTCAATCTCCTAACATCGTAGGAGTGTTCAAGTGAAACATTAAATGATAGTTTTACAAGCTTCAATTTCATTTTTCCCTCTAAGGCACATGAGCTTGTATTCAAAAAACATCATATCTATCATTTGCCTTATTTGGCCCACACTTCAATTATCTATATTCCATTCTCTGTGGTAGTCTGGAAAGAAAGTGTGTCTCTGGAAATTTTCCCTTGCCACTAAGATCAAGAGTATAGTATCTGTTGAACTGGATTTCTAGTGGCTCATAGATAGGGAATATTTGAGATTCTAGTTCCTTAATAAAAGTAGTAATAGAAATTTGTTCTGTAAAGTCAATCTTTTCTTCTGAGGATTCTGCTAAAGACTGAGAAGCTTCTTTTGGAACTTCTTTAGGAAATAATTGAGGAAATCTGTCAACTGGCTTGACAGGATTCTGAATCTGTATACTTATTTTTTTTAGAAATGAAGTAGGCACTGGCTTTTCAAATTTAGATATGTGTAGCTTTTCAAATTTATCAGCTAAGTCTGATATAAGCCCTTTGGTAGACTGTATCTGGTCTACAACTTTGTCTTCTACCTCTTCTAATATATTTAGTGATTCTCTAGAATAACTTTTCAAAACTGAAGATGAAAAATGTACATCATTCAAGCAATTATTTACACTATTTACTGAAATTTGGAGCTGGTCAAACTGTTCTTTCACAACAGAAGATTTTGCTGTATTCATTTCTAGTCCTTTGATGGCTGTATTTTTCCAGTTTGTTTGTTCATTGAATTTCTATATCCTACCATCAATACCTAAGGAATTATCATCTTTCAGGACTAGAGGTATACCTTTTGCTGAATTCTATCCTTCTCCTAGAGTGATGCCTTTGTAGGGAGGAAAGGTAGTTGGAGTTTCAATCTTGCTACCATCTAAAGCTGACCAAGAATGTTGTGTGTAGGAAGATGGTGCAACATTAGTCATTAAGAAATTTTCCAGTTGTCCCTTATTTTTCCAGATATAAAAAGGTATCCAGGAGTTTGTTTGTTCCATGAAATCTTTCCATGCTTGAGACATTCTGATCTTTTCTTCAGTGGTATGAACAAGGCCAAATTGTTTAGCTTCTGAATGAGTATATAAATCCCAATTTAACTTAGCTTTCATCCATTGAGCACTTATTTGATGCTTTTTGCATCCATCCATCAGAGTTAAGAATTTGTGCATTTCCATGACTGCTAGCTTCTTGCAATCATCTGGTAGTGGGCCAAATCTTGATTCAGGGATCAAAACATTTGTTTGTTCAAGATAGTAGAGACCATATCTTGGCTTGGCTGGTCGCATCTTACTGAATATTTCTATCAGCCTTGGATCCTCATTTTCCAAAGAGGGTAACTCATGCATCATCAATACATAATCAGACTCATGTGGAAATGGGATATTAGAACATTTAGGATTTGGACAAGGTTTTATAGCTATAGAAGGAGGGGCTTCTCTTGTCGTTGTATGATGATTTTCATGGATGACTAAATCATCAAGGCTACTCAAGTTTACAGATGATTTGCACTCTAGAAAAACAACTTCTAAGGAAGAAAAACTAAGAATTTGGGCAAACTCAAATAATGAAACATGTTTACAAGAATTGGAACTGGAACATGTGGTATCTACATAATGAGGATCTTTGTATAGTGATGAACTTCTACAGGCTTGGTCTATTCGTTTGCGGTCAATGGTATATCTTCTTGGAAAAGAAAGGACAACAGAGGATTGGCTTTCTTTAATATCTGCAGAGGTTATGTTCTTCATAGCAGGAGGCTTGGGGTTTGAAACAACCCAGTGTTCTGGGAATGTGAGATATTCCCATTTGATAGTTTGGTGTTCTATCTTCTAGTTTTTTGAATCAGTAAGAACAACCACACTAGACTTTGATTCCTTACTGGGTGAACGGAGGACTGCTAGATATAGGGTATTCGTATGTCTTAAGAACCCTCGTGTCTGAATGGCAATATTATGTCGACAGCGTGAAATACCTGAGTAGGTTCGTGTATGGGTTCACGTAAAGAAGAATAAGTGGCAAAGACAGAGAAGAGACTCAGCAAGGCCAGTCAGCTGTGTTGCTGTTGCAAGCTTCAGTGAAGCCCCTGCGTTAAATTGGTATCAGAGCCAAAGAGTTTTGGTTCAGGTTAATACTCATTATACACTCTTTTAATAAATGGAATCATATAGAAGATCTGTATCTTTCCGAGATTTAGAAGAAAGAGAAATAGCTCAAGAAAATCCCCTCAGGGATATGTTTACATCCGCCTCTAATCGTGTTTTAAATTCAACCGAAATAAAGTATGAAGAAACACAGTCGTCCGCCAGATGGAAGCTTCCTAGTATAAATTCTTCAGAAGTATATGTCGATTTATCTATTTTTCATTTAAAAGATACTATTAGGATTTCCATAAAAGAGTCTATTAGTCAGATTCAAGAAAATTCTGAGTGTGTACAGTCTATTCCACTCATGAATCCAAAATAGCTCAAGCTGAGGCAAAAAAGATTAAAAACCCAATATCTACATCTGGGTTGTATCAGAACCAGAATTCATGCTCTAACTCATCAAGGCCTGGATACCTTTGTCCTAGCCACAATTAGAGATTTAACCCATAACAAATATACCGATTCATTGATAGGAGGAACTGTAGCTCCTCTGTCAAATGGCCCTGTCTATTTCGATTGTCATCCAAATTTCTCAGTTTATGTATTTGATGAAACAATCGCCAATATTCTTCAATTGCAAATCAAGACCACTAGATTTGATATGTCCAGAAAAAACATAATATTTCCATTCAGACACGAGGTTGCTTCAGACATACGAATACCCTATATCCAGTAGTCCTCCATTCACCCAGTAAGGAATCAAAGTCTTGTGTGGTTGTTCTTACTAATTCAAAAAACCAGAAGATAGAACACCAGACTATCAGATGGGAAGATCTCACATTCCCGGAACACTGGATTGTATAAAACCCCAAGCCTCCTACTATGAAGAACATAACCTCTGCAGATATTAAAGAAAGACAATCCTATACTGTCCTTTCTTTTCCAAGAAGATCTACCATTGACCGCAGACGAATAGACCAAGCCTGCAGAAGTTCATCACTATACAAAGATCCTCATTATGTAGATACCGTCTGTTCCAGTTCCAATTCTTGTAAACATGTTTCATTATTTGAGTTTGCCCAGATTCTTAATTTTTCTTCCTTAGAAGTTGTTTTTCCAGAGTGCAAATCATTTGTAAACTTGAGTAGCCTTTCTGATTTAGTCATCCATGAAAATCATCATCCAAGGACAAGAGAAGCCCCTCGTTCTATAGCTATAAACCCTTGTCCAAACCCTAAATTTTCTGATATCCCATTTCCACATCAGTCTGATCATGTATTGATGATGCATGAGTTACCCTCTTTGGAAAATGAGGATCCAAGGCTGACAGAAATATTCGGTAAGATGCGACCTGCCAAGCCAAGAGATGGTCTTGGCTATCTTGAAAAAACATATGATTTGATCCCTGAATCAAGATTTGGTCCACTCCCAGATGATTGCAAGAAACCATCAGTCATGGAAATGCACAAATTCTTCACTCTGATGGATGGATGCAAAAAGCATCAAATAAGTGCTCAATGGATGAAAGCTATGTTAAATTGGGATTTATATACTCATCCAGAAGCTGAACAATTTGGCCTTGTCCATACCACTGAAGAAAAGATCAGAATGTCTCAAGCATGGAAAGATTTCATGGAAGAAACAAACTCTTGGATATCTTTTTATGTCTGGAAAAATAAGAGACAACCAGAAAATGTCTTAATGACTGATGCTGCATCATCTTCCTCCACACAACATTCCTGGTTAGCTCTAGATGGTAGTAAGATTGAAACTCCAACTACCTTTCCTCCCTATGAAGGCATCACTCTAGGAGAAGGACAGAATTTAACAAAAGCTACACCTCTAGTCCTGAAAGATGATAATGCCTTAGGTCTTGATGGTAGGATAAAGAAAGCTAGTGAACAAATAAAATGGACAAATACAACCATCAAAGGACTGGAAATGAATACAGCAAAATCTTCTGCAGTGAAAGAACTGTTTGACTAGCTCCAAGTTTCAGTAAATAGCGTAAATAATTTCTTGAATGATGTACAGTTTTCATCTTCAGTTTTGAAAAGTTATGTTAGAGAATCACTAAATAAGTTAGAATAGGTAGAAGACAAAGTTGTAGACCAGATACAGTCTACCAAAGGGCTTATATCAGACTTAGCTGATAAATTTGAAAATCTACACATATCTAAATTTGAAAAGCCAGTGCCTACTTCATTTCTAAGAAAAAGAAGAATACATATTGAGAATCCTGTCAAGCCAGTAGACAGATTTCCTCAGTTATTTCTTAAAGAAGTTACGAAAGAAGCTTCTCTGTCTTTAACAGAATCCTCAGAATAAAAGATTGGCTTTACAGAACAAATTTCTATTGCTTCTTTATTTAAGGAACTAGAATCTCAAATACTCCCTATCTATGAGCCACTAGAAAGCCAGTTCAACAGATAATTTGCTCCTAATCTTAATGGCAAGGGAAAAGTTCCAGAGACACACACTTTCTTTCCAGACTCCCACAGAGAATGGAATATAGATAATTTAAGTGTGGGCCACATAAGGCAAATGATAGATATGATGTTCACTGAATACAAGCTCATGTGCCTTAGAGGGAAAAATGAAATTAAAGCTTGTAAAACTATCATTCAATGTTTCATTGGAACACTCCTACGATGGTGGGAGATTGAATCATCTCTAGCCTTACTTGATAAAATGGAGAAAGAATTGCTTAAGGATGAAGCTGGAGACAATATCTATAATTTTGATGGCACACCACTGAATAATATGATTGGATCCCTCACCTCCATGATTCTTAAACATTGGTGTGGTTCTGAGGTAGAGATTGCAGACAAGCATGAGGTTATTCTAATGAAACTCAAGTGCAATAAGATGTCTCAGTTTGAAGATTTTCATAGAGACTAGATGCAACGCATCTATTAGGTGAAAGATTCCAAGAATCTCCTTTGGAAACAAGTATACCTTGCAGCCCTCCCTTCCAGATTTGTAGATTTTATTTGACTGCAATAAGTTTTTCAATTACCATTTGAATCGTATACTTGGGGAGAAATTTATTCCATTATAACAAAAGATTTGCTCAGTCTGTGTACCAATTCCAAAGTAAATAAATCTTTAGAAAAAGCTTTCAAGGTTGCCTGACAGTAAGTCCATTTGCAACAAATATGGCTTGAACATTGATGATTCTCTTGTCAAAAGAAGAAAAACCAAAATAAAGGCAAAGAGAGCAAAGAACCAGACAACTAGGGAAGATAGAAGAAAAAGAAAGGCCCCATCAAGGCCTCGTAGGGGATACTATAAATATGTCCCTAAGACCCATTATTACAAACCGTCGGACATCCATCTCCATAGCTCTAAATAAGAGAAATGGAATAAGTTAACTTGCTGCTTGTGTGGCAAAACTGGCCATACTTCAAATAGATGTCCAATTGGAGAAGAATCTAAGAAAAATCGAGGCAAGAAATCTCAACCTCAAAATGTACAAAGGAAAGCTGTCAAAATAGCATCTTCTATGTTGTGCATGAAATGTAGTTCAAGAATTCATAGAACAGATCACTATCCAAATGTTGTAATCAGAGAACAAGCACAACAACAACAACTTGAAGAATCATCCACCGAATCTTGCAGTTCCTCTTCTTATAGTTATTCAGTTGAAGAGCTAAATACACATATTCAAAATTGTTTCTGTTCAGAATCAGAAGATTGTCAATGTCATTATTCTAATGATTTTGACTCTGATTATTCCAGTGATTCCTCAGGTGATGATCCACCAACGATCCAGTAGAAACAACACTAAGAAAAAGTGCTAATGGCTCAAACTCTGAAGAAGATGAATTAAAGTTTCTGGCACAAATCCGTGCTATGGAAGAAGGAGAAATGAATAATAGACTTCTTGAAGCATTCCTTGATCAGTTGCATTCCTCAAGTTCTTCCAAAAGCACTTCAAAAAGCCACTTTTCGTGGACGCCTCCTATGAACGAAACACAAAGTCTTTTCAAAGACACCAACAGCAGGACAAAGTTCGTTCACTCACTTTGGGGGAGGTAAGTAGAGAGATCCATCACCTCAAATTTGAAATCTCTACTTTAAAGTCCAAAATAGAAGAGTTAGAGAAAGGAAAACAACCTCTAGCGCAACCTCTGCAATTACAACTACACATAGTTGGCATGACACACCAGTTTCTAATGAGCCAAAAGTTGAAATTTTTGAAGGAAAAAGGGATCTTTCAAGAGGTTTTAGAGAAATGAGAATTCTAGCAATAGAATACCAACAACATCATTTTCATGTAGATATCTGTATACAAAATGAAATGTTTTCATTAACTGCACTAATGGATTCAGGTGGAGATGTAAATATTTTTCATACTAAAGTTATTCCTGCAAAGTACTGGGCTTCAGCCAATAGGAAAGTTATAGGACCAGGAAACAAGACACTTAGATATGAAGTCCCTAAAGCTTCCTTATGCTTTGATCAACACTGTATAAAATTGAAATTTGCAGTAGCTGATATCCCTGTCGACTGTATACTGGGGAATATATTCCTAGCTGTAGTAGAACCCCACAGTTCAATTAGACTTCCAGTAAATAGAGCCGGATATTTCATTACTATTCCTACCTCGGGTGGTGGTTATAAAGGGATTGAAATGTCTTACATTTCAAACCCTAGAGTATCTATCATGGTCCAAACCATGAAAGAGTTAAACAGAGAAGAATTAAAATTATTAGATCCCAAAGATTTAAAGTCCTCTATTCAAGTGGAAGAACAAATAAAGACTCCTGCAAACCAGAAAAGGATTTCTAATCTCAGAAAAAGAATTGAAAAAGAACACTGCTCAGAGGAGCCAAATGCTTTCTGGCATAGAAAACAATACTCTGTTGGTTGTTTGAACTACGTCAACAATTTTTGAGCCTACTTAACCAAAGATTAAAGAAAGATCCTTCACCTTGGATAGATGATCATACAAATGTTGTCAGAAAGATAAAAGCCAAGGTAAAGTTGCTCCCTATATTATATGTTGCATATGACAATGCTTTTAAAATAGTTGAATCAGATGTTAGCGACATTGGATGGGGAGGTATCCTCAAATAGAAAAAGGACGGTGAAGAATAGATTGTTCAATTTGCTTCTGGGACTTGGAACCCAACTGAAAGAAATTATTCCACCATTGAGAAAGAAGTGAATGCTGCGTGAAACTCCATTGATAAATTTGAGATCCATTTAGTTAATAAAAATTTCTTATTAAGAACAGATGCTTCTGTGTTGAAGAAAGTGCTAACAAAAGCTATTAAGAAGCTAGAGGAGGCAAAGTTTGCCAGATGGCAGGCTCTGTTCGCCAATTTAGATTTTGAAGTTGAACATATCAAAGGTTCAACAAATTGCCTACTTGATTTCCTCAGTAGAGAGTATATACAACAACCAGAGCAAGTCATGATAATTGTTACTGAATGGGATCCTAACCATGAAGATCAAAGTTGAGCAGAATATCGGGATAGCTGGAGACCAACATGGCAGTTGCGAAACACCAAGGTGCTAGATGCTAATCTCCAAGCTCACATGGATATTCTACATCTAATCCTTGAAAGAAGAGTTTTTCCAAAAGGAAGCCGATGGATGCATGATATGGTTTACTCTAGAAGCATGGCAGCAACACACCAAGCAGAAGAATCATTGACAAATGACTTCCATGACATTAGCATGATTTGGTCAGAAGGAGGAGATAAACGCAGGATTTATCACAGATACTTCTGTATAAACAGAACCCGAAATACTTGCTGGCGAAACACAACAAATAATGCTACACTTTGGCCCAAAAACGATCCAAATTTAATATTTCCTGACACTATATATAATTTTGCAGGATATAAGAAATTATGGTGGGGCATTTTAAATTTTGATGGAAGAAATGAAACACACTTTACAAAATTTAAATTTGGGTCAATAGGAACCATGCAGAGAAACCAGCAATGTGAGTGGTTATAAGATTGGTGGAATGACTACGGCGTCAAAAAAAGAGCCATTGACCCTGTTTACTATGAATCTCATTATCACATGCAATGCGACATTTGTTTTGAAAAGAATATTTTTGACTGTTTTTATACTCCATGTAAAACTATCAAGGATCTCCTTCAACTTTTTCAGCATGGAATTCTGCATCAGTACATGACTAGACATCATGAATGGCTCGTCATGACTAAAATAAAGTATCAAATTGTATTAAATAAACCCATGATTGTTAGGAGAATATACACAAAATCATGGGATGGGGAATTGTATAATAGGTACCAATTTCCAGGAATTACAATCTTAGATGGCCCCACTTCATAAATGGTTCCCATGGGCTTGTCCTTAAAGTTTCCACAGTGTAATATGATGTCTAGTCACAAGACTGAATGTGACCAGTTTTCTCGTGGGCTTTACTGTTCAAAAAGAATCCACTATGTAAAGTTTATGCTTTCCGTGGGATTTGCTATAATCCTCCACAGTGTTAATAACTACTAAGATTCCTCAGTCATGAGACTCGAAGCACTTCTCCAACTTTTGGTGCGTTTTGAGCCATATCCCAAGGATTGACAAGATAATAAGTATTGATTTTGTCTGCCCGATGGTCGGATGTTTGTCCCCTCCTTTTCCTATATAAGAAAGGGGTAAGGCTCATTCGGATATAGGAGGTTGGAGTGTGAATTTTAGAGAGTCTAGGTGTTGAGAGAGTTTTTCCTGCTCTGCAACTGCGGACGCTTGTCTGATCTGCTTGCATCATGAAAGATCTCTAAGTCTTAGGTGATCTGAGAAGCTTGCGTATCTGTGTGCTCGGCACAGATAAGAACCTAAAGTGGCCAGATCAATAGTTAGTCAGTTTGTATGTGTGTTAATATGTTCAAAGACTGAGTCTGTGTATTTGCCAGGAAGCCTTCAGTAAGCTATCTCATATATTGAGAAGCCAAGTCTAATAAATGCAAACACAATCAATCTCAGGAAAGAACATCCTGTAAAGATCTCTGTAATCCATTTTTTGAGTTAATAAAAAAGAGTGCATTATTCCACATTTGAGTACTTGTGCATTAAAATGAGCTGTTGAGGTAGTATTTGTCTAAGTTATTCTTACTTGAAGTTCGCCAGAGGTTCGCCAAAGGGTAGAAGGGACGCCAGACCGTAAGAAGGCGAGGGAAGCCGTGAAGAAGGTCGCCAGAGCATGAAATACCTGAGTAGGTTCGTGTATGGGTTCACGTAAAGAAGAATAAGTGGCAAAGACAGAGAAGAGACTCAGCAAGGCCAATCAGCTGTGTTGTTGTTGCAAGCTTCAGTGAAGCCCCTGCGTTAAATTGGTATCAAAGCCTTGTTTAATGCGCTGCAAAATACAAGCATGAAGTGGATATTGACGTGACCACTTAGCAGCTAATACGAGGTAATATAATAATTATCCTGCAACACTTGTTACCAATGACAAGTATGTGATACTAGTATTCTTCGTTGGTTAACCACGAAGCCCTAGCAAGTTAATGCTTAACTCAGACCCTTGTATTACCTAGGAACATATTTAAATTTTAATTTAATGAGATTTTTTCAACATGCAAAATTTTTAATTCCATAATTTTTAATTTATTTTAAAACAATTGAAATTACTAAAATTTAAAAAAACTAAATTGAAATTTCAATGTGTCAATTTATATTATATTTTTATTGCTTTTTACTTTATATTAATTATATTTAAACTAATTTTTTGTTCAACTTTAAAAATTTATTCTTATTTTTCAAAATTCAATAATTAAACTAAACCCTAAAAAAAACTAACCATACAATTTTGTTATAAATCAATTTGACTATATAATATGTTAATAGCATATTATGTTAATCGCAACAAACCAAACTTAACTATGAGTGCATTATATATTAACTTATCAATTAAATTGCAATAATTGTAAATTATAAAAGTTAATAATAAATTATGAGCCTCTCGGCTCAACTAGACACAAAGTATTTTGGGTACCAGGATTTTACCTCTGATTACAGTTACTCGGGTTACAGATATCTTGCTTACAACTAGACACAAAGTATTTTCGGTACCAGGATTTTACCCCTGATTACAATTACTCGGGTTACAAATATCTTGCTTACTGTGTTATAGGTAAACCTGGGTGCATTATATATTGCATTAATATCAAGGGTTCGGATTTAATTAGCATTAGTGAATCTTTGATAATGGGAGCGTGACCTGGTAGAGCTGTGCATGCATATGATATTAAATTGTAGTAATGGTAAATTATAAGAATTTAATAATAAATTACCATGTACAAAGTATCTTTTCGTACCACCTCTGATTACAAGTACTCAGGTTAGAAATATCTTGCTTGCTTTATTACAGGTAAATTTGACTTATCTATTTCAACTAACGGATGTGTCTATTTTAAATCAACGGACAAGATTTGTTTCGAAGGGAATATTTTTAGCCAAATGCAAAAATAGATGGTTGAGGACCATCATCTTGTGCGTTTACCAAGTCTCAATTAATGAATCCATTCAGATTTTAAACCAAGCAGATCCGAAAATAAAAGAAACCATTTTTTTTTCTCAGAAGTTTTGCTTAAAGACAAATAGTATAAAAATTGTCGAATCTATATTTATTACTAATTAAAAAAATAAAAATTTATTTAAAAATAAAAATAAAAATTTATTTAAAAATAAAAATAAAAATTTAATTTTCGAAAATTTGTTTTAAACATTATAAATTTTTTTACCGAAAACTAATTACAATATAACTAACCTTTCTATACTCACAAAAATTATATTTACATAAAAAAATATTACAATACAACTAATTTATCTCCACTTATAAAAATTATATTTATAATAACAAATATGACTTATCTACACTTATAAAAATTATATTTATATAAAAAAATATTATCATATTTGTGGTTGATAAAAAATTAAAATATATCATATATCTATAAATAATATATTATATTTTATCTTTATTTTTTTAGTAAGTTTGATGGGACTGCATTTTCATCATGTCTAATATATCACTCTGATTGGAACGGGGAATTCAACGAGTGACTTCAATCAAGGAATGCTTTCACTTTTTCTTTTCGTAAGTTTGGTAAGACTACATCTTCATCATGTCTAATATAATTATAAATAGTTATATATCAAATATTTTGTCCTAAAAATGATTAATGAAAAGAAACAATTATGGCATCTCGTTTAATGCCAAGGATCTAATAAAATATGAAATGATTCCTTTATGTAATTTAAATTTTCAAGTAAAATTTAAATTTATTAATATATTCTTAATTTCATTGATATTTTATTATAATAAAATTATAATTATAATTGAAAATAACAATTTTTTATTAAAATATTATATATTTAATAAAAAATATTTAAAATGATGTTAATTTAATAAAAAATTATCTCATATATGATAAGCTTACAGTGAAGTGATTAATAAAATAGGAAATGATTTTTTATATTTTTAAAATTTCTCCTGTAAAGTGAAATGCTAATAAAATATGAAATGATTTTTTGTGTTTTGAAAATTTCCATATATATATTTTAACTGTAGAGTGAAATGACTAATAAAATATAAAATAATTTTTTGTATTTTGAAAATTTATATATATATATATTTTAAATGTAAATTTTAAAATAAAATGGTTAATAAAATATATTTTTTATTTGTTTGTTTTGAATTAGCTAATTGAGTCTTAACCACCCTCTCCCCTATGACTCCTTATACCCTTCCTTTGACATATTGAGTAATTGTTTGACATGCTCTTCTTACAAAGATAAAAAGTGGCATGGGGATATAAGAGCAAGCAGTCTAAGTGGGCCCAAATAAAAAAAATACAAAACTCAGAGCATAGACACAAAATCAAATAATTAGAGCATAGACACAAAACCAAATAATTAAAATATCGAGAAATAGAGCCTTTACCAAGCCTAACATAAACAAAATAATTAAGACACTGAGCAACGGAACCCTTAGCAAGCCTAAAGTAATGAACTCACTCAAAAACCCAACACCACAGCAAAACATAAGAACCATATATATAACCAAGGCCAGTCAACTAACTATCATGCAAATTAACTAAACAAATTTCAATTTTAATTTGTATCTAAAAATTTAGTTTAAAATTTAAAATTTATATAAAAAATTCAGTTTCAAATTTTACATTAAAAAAAAATTAAGAATAATAATTAAATCGCTAACATGCAAAAGAATTAAAATTAATAATCAAATCACCATTATACCAATTACCCAAACATGTTTTAGTTTTAAATTTTATTAAAAAAACAAAAAAAATTGGTTTCAAGTTTAAAATTTAAATAAAAAAATCTAAATTAAAATTTTATTAAAAAAAATTAAAAGTAATAATCGAATTTTATGAGAGACAATTGACAGTGATCATTACTGTGGGTAACCACTCCCAAATATAAGATCAATCAGATCCCTAACATTATATGATAGTTTTTCTATTTAATATTATAGTTGTCACCGACCTAAACGCACGCTTCGTACTCTATCCCAATTAAAAAAATTAATTCTATTATTGAAAATTCCATATAATTTAATAACTAAAAGACCAGGGTAGCGTTATTAATCCGTCGGTGCAACCTTTTTCTGCTACACGTGCTTCAACTTCTGGATGGGGAACATTTGGTTCTTCTAGCATCATCATCTTTTTCAGCAGCATAGTATTTTTTATGGATTCAAAATTAGGCTTATTTACAGTATTATAAGTTATTATTATAATTTAAAACGTTACATAATTGAATATTCAATACCAACTTTTTCCTTTCTTCTCTTCTTTTTTTTTTTTAATTTTTTTTAATTTTTTGGGTAAATATTATTCATTTAATCATATTTATACGATAATTTTTAATCAAATGAATAAATATATTTTTCAGAAAATGTTTAAAAAATAGTTAATGAGGGAAACTTGTAAGAATATTATATTACTCACAATCTTATGTAAAAGTATATAGAAGACCTCCATTATATAGCAACAGAGGATAGATGCAAGTCCTTATGTGAGCTTACAATTCACTATACTTAGCTCATAGGGAAATGAGGCGTTGGAAAAGCCAATTCTAGCACCCCCTTTAAGCGAAACATAAGGAGAACATAGAATTGGTCCCGACAACAAGGCATGATTAGGTACCCATGTACAAACTCTCATAAGCAGAGAAAGAGAGAAAAACTTGTAGGAAAAAACTCCCCCCCAAAAGAGAGAAAGATGTCAGTGCTCAAATTATCATGGAACTAAAATTGTAGATTCCATAACAATCCACTGAATGGAAAGAACATAAGCCTACTCCAATCAAGAAGTATGAAATGTTGAAGTACCAAAAATCTGAAGATGTGAGTCGTGAAACTTCAATGAGGTCGGTTGTTTTTTAAAGTAGGATTGTTGCAGAGGCACAAGGGTAGCAAACACTGTCAACTTCTCCAAAAAATGCTTCAAAGAAACTAGGTGTTGGTAAAGAACCAGGATAAAGGCTTTAAACAAAAGCAACACCATCAACCAATAAACAAACAATGAGGCTTGTTAGTATGGAAAATGTTGCACAACAACACTCTTGCGGTTGTTTGAACACTGTCATCGTCACACTGATCAAAGCAACAATATCTGTCACCATCTAATTTCCCTGCACACTCTCCCCCCAAAATGGAAAATGTCGCACAACAACACTCTTGTAGTTATTTGAACACCATCACCATCGCACTAATCAAAACAACAATATTTGTCACCATCTAATTGCTCCCTTCCCCCGTCCCCATCGTCCACCCACCCCCCAAAACACAACTACGAAAGGAGCGAGAATCAATAGTCTCCATTGTTAGCAAATCCCCCCCTTGAAACACAACTGAGCGAACAATGGAAATCAACAACACCTAACTGATGCAACACGATGATATGAATTCTACAAGCATTAGTTCAATTCACACCATGACCATCTATCGACCCATCCACAAATGATCTTGATGGTCGGCGCTAGTCCATGATTCATTTTCTCACATCTCTTTTCTAATGAGGACTACTAATTGATTAATAATGTTCATGCTTGGGTAATTTTTTCTTATGAGGATGTGCAGATGACTTAGTTTTTTCCTCTACGGACTTAGAGTTGAGTGCAACTACACTTTCATTTAGAATGATATTTGCAACCATGTTATCGATTTATCTAGTAGAATGAATAGGAGCATTTTCTTCAAGCACGTCACAATTGGATGTAGGTGATGGGGCAGCAACAGGATCGTATCCAAGACCTGCTCTTGATGTCTGCACTGCAGGGTTAATAGGAGCAACAATTCCCTGTCTATTCTTCCCAAGTCCTCCTCCTGTATATCCCATTTTTCTCAGTAATCGAGACCTAGTACCAGTAGTATGGGTTTCAAAACTGGATGTGACAAAGGCATATTATGACTCATGATCATCAACATTAGGCTTTTGACATTCATCATCAAGTGTGGAAGAATGAGAGTTTGGCAACTTAACATCAACTATCTCTGTCTCAAACTTCTGAAGACGACTAACTTCCAATTCAAGTTCTTGCTTAGACTTTTGCAACTTTTGAATGGGCTCATCCTTCTCAATCAGTTGTTGAGACAAGGCATCATAATATTATTTCAAAAAATGATATTGCTCCAAATTTGTTTATTTTAAACAATTAATCTCCATAACACGCTGATTATTTTTCTTTTTTAAATGTTTCTTCAAATTTTTTGTTCTTGAATAAAAAAAGACTCAACTTCCTCCTCCAATTCATCAAGGAGGTCAATCTTTTCTTGAAATTCATCTACAAGCATCTGGAAATATTTTCCCATTGTTGAATCTAGATGGTCAACCTTCTTGATCTTTTTGGCAATTGAAGTTTGCAACCTATTTTTAAGAGTTGCATTCTCTGCGTGCAAAAGAGCTACCACTGACTACAATTGAATGACCTCTTTATGGAGTTCACATGCTTCCGACCTCTTTACGAAGTTCATATGCTTCCTTCTTCTCACAAAGATCCTACAATCTTTTACCCATCTTAGTAACACAAATTGGCAAATGTGTTTTCACTCACCACAAAAACTGCTACAAAACAAAGTTAATGATGACAACAACAATTGCTTTACACTTCAAAGCATACTACAAATCATATCAATTCAACAACCTTTGTATCATTGACCAACAAACAAACAAAGATTTCATAACTGGCAACCACCAAGATACCAAATAAATCAACCAAATGGATATATGGCTATTCTCCACTGCGCATCATCTTCATAGAAAACAATGCATGAAAATTTTAAGATACCAAATAAATCAACCACATGGATATATGGCTATTCTCCACTGCGCATCATTTTCATGGAAAACAATGCATGAAAATTTTAAGAATTTATATCCCTGTTTTAAAGAATTTGGGCCCAAAAAAACAAACCGTTATTTTAAAAAACCTTTATGGAGAAAAGGCCCGGAGCACAAACAACTAATCAACAAACCGTGTTTCTACTGGGCGGGAGAGAAGTGAGAGGCAAATAAAACCCAATTGTAATCTCCCCAATAACAAAGGAAAATTAACACCCCAATGATAACCCCCACGCATATGCCTCTTTCGTATATTGTTTGTATGTGACTGATGAGAATTTGTTATAATAGTCGCTGCTTCATAACAAACAAATGCAGGCCTTTTTTCCCACGATTACGAGTACGCATATCCACCTGTCTTGGCTTGCATTTCAAATTATACCCGATTATTAATCGGCCTGGAGGCAGCGACCGGAAAATTCAGATTGCAGCAACAATCTACTGTCAGACCAATTCATGATGACATATTGCTGACATGTTCGAACATGATCAACTATATAAACCAGAGGTCTTCGCTCTGAAAACATGAGCCTCAGATATTGTCCCCTTTAGCTGTCTCGTCTGGATTCTAGAGATTCAGGGAGAGGTGCATCCTTCTACCCGGCCGAGGGAGTTGTCCCTACCAGGACTTCGACTGTAACAAACAGATTAGCATGTCATTGAAGTAGCCGTTGCACATGCAGATGCTCGACTACCAAAAGAGTGAAGATCAACCCGCTAGCAAAGTCAATGCCAAGTAATCCAACTCCGGATTTTGTCTCGACTGAATCTGAGCATGAAAGGCTGCGATCCCCTCTAGGATTTACTAGAGCCAGACTTCACAAATCTGATTACTGTAGATGAATTCCCATTGATACTGCGATCTGAATACAATGATCAAAATATTATTGATCACTGCAGAAAATAAAATAAATTTCGGTGCTGATATGAATCTCAGAACCCTGGCTATGAAGAAATCGCTGGTACCAAACTCGGATCTTATCCGATCTGTGTACACATGATCACAGAGACCACATTCAGAGCATGAAAAAGAAGTAGTAGGAAACTCTAAAAATGAATTCACCACGGCAAGAATCACCCACTCTCATTCCAGGTAAGAGTATTATATTAATTACAATCTCACTTAAAAGTATAGAGAAGATCTCCATTATATAACAATGGAAAGATTTAGTGTACTAGGTAAGAATATTATATTAATTACAATCTCACTGAAAAGTATATAGAAGATCTCCATTATATAACAATGGAGAGGCTTAGTGTCGTTTAAAGATAACTGCGATAACTGGATGGATGCAAGTCCCTATGTGAGCTTACAACTCACCATACTTAGTTCATAGGGAAATGAGGCATTGGTAAAGTCATTTCTAACAAAACTAGTAACAATTTATAGTTTGTTGTCTTCCTCTAAATCTACAATGAGATTGACAACCTAGAATCCCTTAGTGCTTTGGACCTCCAAGTGTTTTGAGATTCAAAGATTTTGGAAGAGGTTTCTCACTGGTTGGCTCCTGACCCTCACTACACCAATGAAAAAAAAGGAAACAATTCCTCAATTCCATAACTTTACATTGGAATATGAGAATTTGGTTTGATAACGTCTTAAAAAACAAAAGAGGGATATACAATATCTTTTCTTTTGTGAAAGACATTAAATTAGTTCAGAAGAATCAACATTTTTACTTGGAAACATTGGATGCAAGGCTTGAACATCTGGAAAGCCACATGTAAGGTAAATCTAACCTCCTTGAGTCCCAAAGGCCAGCCGTTGTTACTTGTTCTGACTCTTAAATGGCTTGAATGTTTAGTGACAATTTTTTGTATTACAATTATATTGATGGCTAAAAATATAGAGTTTCCTTCAAACAGATTAAAACCATAAATAAAATTATATAATTAAATTATGGCTAATTAAATAATATACTATACTTTCATAATATTAAAAATAAAATAAAAAAATAGTTAATATATATATAAACTAAACCAAAAAATGTTTATATATATATAAAAATTAAACCTCTTTCTTATCCAATTCGAAACTATAACTCGATATGAAGAGTAAACTCACATCAACAGAAACCGCATTCTTATGCAATTCGAAACTATAACCAGATATGAACAATAAACCCACATCAACTGATATATACCTAATAAGTATTATATGAACTGTGGAATAATGATGAATAACTTACCATAAACTTTATTTCATGGATTAGTAAATATCCATTCACAATTTTCCTAAAATTATCAAAACTTTGGCATACATGTCATTGATTAGTGACATAAATGACAGAAAGGATGACCAGCGGTTAAGCGTTCAACTACCTCTCTCTATTCAAACGTTCAACTATCTCTCTATTCAACATCAGCTATACAAAAAGTTAACCCTTTACATAGCACATAATTTGTTTTTCAATATTAAATTTTGATACGAACTATTCAACATCAGCTATACAAAAAGTTAACCCTTTACATAGCACATAATTTGTTTTTCAATATTAAATTTTGATACGAACTAGTAACTTTTTTAGATATATGTAACAGTAACAAGTTACATATATCAAAAACCCATAATTTAGTCGAAAAGTAAAACGTTTGGAAATTACTAAATCGGAATCACCATCTCATAAAGATTTGATCCAGAATAAATGAGATAGTAAACCACCGTCCCTATCACTCCAACTAAAGACCCAAATAATTATAAAACAACTCTAAAGTGTCAAGAGGGAATTACAGTTATCTTACAGTTGTGGGGGACAAAAGCCATGGTGTCTCATAGATCAACTCTCAAGAAGTACTCAAATAATATTATGAGAAAAAGAAACAATCGGGCATCAAGAGTAAGACGAATTTGACTTCTGTAGAACTCCGTTCCAAGACATGGAAAAGAATTCAGAAAATCTAGGTGTCCATCTTTCTTATGTCCAAGGAACCACGGATAAGATTGCTCGGATCCTTAAGAGGTATGAGATTCCCTCAACCTTTAGGCCCCTCAACACCATTCGCAATTCCCTCCGATCGGTGAAAGATCCCATTAACCCTAAGGACATGAAGGGTGTCTACTTGATCCCTTGTTCTTGTGGGACCCCCTATATTGGGGAAACAGGGCGCTCCATCCATCAGAGGATCAGCGAACATGCTGCCGACCTAAGACATGGGAGATCCAAGTCTTCAGCATTGGCGGAGCATGTAGAAAAGACCAAGCATCAGGTGTGTATAGAGGAGGCCAAGGTTGTCGCCAAAGTTGCTCAGTTCCATCATCGTAAATTCAGGGAAGCTATTGAGATTGAAAGAAGGCCAAACAATCTCAATAGAGATGACGGCTGGAAGATCAGTAGATGTTGGATCCCTGCCCTTTCATCCTAGTCTTTCTCTTCCTCCCTCTTCCCCCCCGCTCCCCCCTTTTCATCTTCTTTGCTTTCGTTAGGGTTTTGTCCTTCTTGTCCTTGTCCTTCATCCTAGTCTTTCTCTTCCTCCCTCTTCCCCCCCCGCTCCCCCCTTTTCATCTTCTTTGCTTTCGTTAGGGTTTTGTCCTTCTTGTCCTTCTCCTTCTTTTTTTGTTAGGCGTTCTTTCCATTTATTTCTTCCTGATGGTTATTATTGAATATAATCGTAACTATTATTAATTAGTTTTTACTCATTTTTATTTTTTAGCTATCTATCCTTCTTATTCTAACAGATTAGTAATATTTAATTACTATAACCCTAAAGTTACCTTATATACATAAATATATTTATCTTTTATATAACTAATGTCCTTTGTATTTATAACTTTATAAGTAATCACCATATAAAATTAGTTCTTTTTTAAGTTTCTAGTAATTATAACTAACTAACCTTCTTTATATATTTATATATATATATTGGTCTTTAATATAACTAATTCCCACTTAATTGAATTTTTAAATTATACCTTTCCACTAACCTTTATTATATATATATATATATATATATATATATATATTTATCTATTTATCTATTTAATTTGAACTTTCTAGTAATATATAGTTATTATAACTAACTATCATCTTGAAATTGCCTTACATTTATATATATATATATAGATGCAAGCTCCTTGATCTACCTAATTCCCATATAAGTCAAGTTTTTTAATAAACTATTAACGTAATCAACTTCTAGAATTATTTCTTTTATATAATCTATGGTATGATAACTAACTCCAATTAAATTATCATTTTGACTTTTTGACTACTGTCCGTAAGTCAAAATTAGCCGTTGATGAAGATATGATCTACCTAATTCCCATATAAGTCAAGTTTTTTAATAAACTATTAACGTAATCAACTTCTAGAATTATTTCTTTTATATAATCTATGGTATGATAACTAACTCCAATTAAATTATCATTTTGACTTTTTGACTATTGTCCCTAAGTCAAAATTAGCCGTTGATGAAGATAGCCGTTGGAGGCTCTGCTCAGACTATTTAGCATGCAAAATTGGATCTGTTTCTTCAACTTGTCCTGACGATGAACCACACTGGTTGGTTCGAAACGCGTCGACAAATGTTTCTCTTTATGTGATTTACGCCGAAGTTCTACTTATAACTATAAAGGGAAAAACTTAATGAATACTGAACCACCCAGACAAATGGCACCAGCACAAAAACTAGAGAAAGTCTAGCCTCTAGGACGCAAAATGTTATGGATTAGTTCGATGGCTCGTGGTGTTCTAACATTCCCAAATTAGTTTATTAGTTTCTGAAGTCTATAAAGCGAAAATATTTCTCAGCTCATTAAAGGTGTGACTACTCTAACGGTCTAATGTTGTAGACATACAAACCCAACCGTAGAGCTATAGGTGTACAGTAATATCTTTTTGTCCTTATTGACTTTACCATATACGGTTCTATAGATCCAGATCGCGGTTACCGGGCCTAGAATTTGACGTTGTATGGAAATTTTGCAACGTCCACGTGTATGTATTTAAGTTATTCATCATAAATCTTGCATGGTTAAATTACAGCTCTGGGAATTGAATTGAACGAAGCAAAATTCAAAATAATTTCCACGATCAACGCCATCGGCATGTGAGCGTTAGCTGGAGATATGGGAAGGATTGTTGCTTCGCTGTAAGGCTGACGCCGGCCCATCCCTTAGGGACGTCGTTGTCTCCCAGATATTCTGCTTTCTAGAATAAAGGGCTAAGGAGCTGTGTTAAACACATGGTGCATCATGCATAAATATTCTATAGTTATGGAAGTTAAACAAAATAATAAGATTGAGATAGTGTATCATATGACATTACTCGCTTGTAGCATTGAAATATGGTAAAGACTATTGATTGAAACAAAGAGTCTTTCAAACACCCTCCTTAACATACGCAGGCCATAGAAAAGCACAGATGCATAATTTTCTTCAAATTTGTACATAATTGACTTTTTAGTTTATCACAATCTTATTATTTTGACTCTTTTACACTGAAAATGGAAAATAATTAATTCCATTGGGTTATTTTTGGTATTTGAGTAATTGTTATTATTTTGGAAAAGGAAAAAAAAAAAATATATGTATGAGAATATATTAATATGCTGATAAAATTTATTATAATTGAGTGGTTAAAAGTATTAAGATTATCATTTGTTGTTTTATGGGAAGCTGGTTTCCATTTTAATATGGGGGAGACACTATATCTTAATATAAGGATGTTGTTCTACACCAATTGTATTTAGAAATACTAAAATAATATTTATATTAATAAATTAAAAATATTAATAACTAAAAAAATCAAAATCATATATATATAATTTCCATAAATAAAATACTTTAATCTCCACCTTAATTTTATATCATCTTTATATATAGAGAGATAAAGTAATTGATAGTGGAAAATCTTTAATTTTATCTATAATTGTTTTCTACTTATTTTTTGTAAGGTGGGACACTTCATGGACCAAAAATTGTGGTTCTTGGTCTTCCCAAAGTGAAACCAAACTAGACCCACAAGTTTAAAATCTTAAGATTACTATTAATGAGGATGTTTGATAATAAAAAAAAACATAAACTTGGGCATTACATGTCGCAAAACAAATTAATCACTCATTACATAACAATGGATAGAAGTGTGAATAAATAAAGAAGAAAACATGTGCACATTCATAGTCATTGTGGAGGTGGAACTTGACTTGCATATGTTGGCATTAGTTCTTCCTCATCATCAAATATTTGTTAGCTAGAGAGCCTCGCTATAGTTCAACCTTACTATGTTTTGAAAATCAAGTTGAATGAGCAAGGGAACAAGCATACTTCACTCTAGATCTAAAGGGGTCTTGTCCATACAGGGCCCAAGATTTGTGAAATTTTCAACAAGTTTGTTGCCTATTCTTCAGATGTGAGAAAGAAGGGGACCTTCAATTTGGGAAAGGAGAGAGGCGACCTTTGAAATCCAAGTTTCAACCCTCCAGTTGCTAGAAAATTTGGAGGGAGGGGTGTCACATTAGATTTTCCTTAAAATTATGATAATTAATTGAGAGTCTCCTTTAATGAGAAGCTTGTGGTAGCCTTTGTAGAGAACTATTGCCAGTTCATGTTCTAGGGCCCAAAGCTCTGCAACATTTTTAGTTGTGTACCCATTCGATCCTACATAAATATGAATATTTTTCCCTTAATAGTTGTGGAAATCTCCACCATAGCTTGCTTTCCCAAGGTTGCCTTTGGAGGCACCATCAAAATTTAACTTAATGAAATCTTGAGGAGGGCGTGTCCACTCAAATGGACTAGAGGGTACTAAAGTAGTGGGAGCAGCTAAGGGAGAGAGAGAGCAAGAAGGAGAGGCACATGATGCTTAAGATCGATTACTCTTTGAGACAACATTATTAGTCTTGCGAGGACCAATTCATGATGGCTATAATTTCTCTTCCTTTGGTAAAAATTGATTGCAAAATAGTGTTGATCGTTGAGGAAACATTCTTGAAAATGTGACTATGATGTTCCTTCTAGAGTTCCTAGAGATGAAAGCCTAGGAAGAGTTGTCAGGCTCTATTTTAGAATAAGATTTTAAAGGGGAGAGTCTCTTCAGTTTTCAATTGCTATAGAAATGATGCTAACTGTTTTATTTGTCTACTGAAAGAAAGTGGCAAGTCGATCCTAAATGGTGGAGGAGGCAAAGCAAGTATTGAACAGGTGATCAAAGTCTTCATTGTTGATGTAACAAAGATAGCATATCAAGGGGACTTGAAATCCCCTATTTTGAAGCTTGTCCCAAGTGAGGTTCTTATTCCAAATTGAGAGCCAAAGGAATAAGGTGATTTTTGGTCAGTGCTTGAGACTTTAAAGCTTTGTCCATTTACTTGGGGGATCATTGTACTCTCTACGAATGAGAAGGTGATAGGTCTCTTTGATGCTAAAATTTTTAGAATGTCATCCCTGGTCTGAGGTTCAATGTTTATTTTTTGGAAGTTCCTGGGATATCAGTGTTGCTTCATCGAGGTGTTTTGCAATACATTTTGAAGAATGCAGTTTCCATGAACGCCATTAAGAATGAGGGTGAGGAGGGTCTTAATAATGGGAAACATGAGTAAGGCCCCTTGAGATGATATATTTTTGAACAACATGGGAGTGAGATCTATGGAGGAGAACTTTAGCCATTTCTTCCAAGAGTCCTCCTAGAATAGAGTTGTCTTGTTGAACCTCCCAGAAGCTATGATCCTGGATCATATGCTTGTTACTCCATGGAACGTTATGTATGTGATACCCCTTGATTTCTCCTATCATATAAACAAGTTGAGAGTATGTGACATTGTTAGCATATTTATTCTTCCACATTCTACTCCAAAGAGTGGTTGGGTTCTTAAGCCAATTCCACCAAGTCTTGGCACTCAAGGCTTGACTTGTGATATTTGGATCCTTCAGCCCAAGTCCTCCATTGATTTTGGGTTTCCATAACTTGTCTTAGGAAACAAGTGACCACTTTATTTCTCTTTTCGATCCTCCCTAGAGGAAGGATCTCTGCAAATTTCTAATTTTGTTGATGATGGCTTTGGAAGAAGTTAAGGCTAAGAGAAGGTATATATGCATGGATTACAAGTCTGACTTAAACAAGGTGAAGTTCCATGCAAGATTGAGAGCTTTGAAGGTCTAATGAGAAAGTTTGGATTCAAATTTTAGCAAGAGGTTATCCTAAATAGATTGTCTAAGAGGGTTAGTAGTGAGGGGAACACCAAGGTATTTAAATGAAAAGGAGCTCTTTTGAAAACCAAGTAAGTGGGAGATGTGAGTTTGGACAACCAGAGGCATATTGAAGAAAAACAACTAGAATTTGGATTTGTTTATCGAGGTTCCTGAAGCACAAGAGAAAGAGTGGAGAATGTGGTTTATTATTGTTACTTCTTGGACAAAGGGGTTCTCGATGAGGAGAGTGTCATCCATAAATTTCTAGTGAGCGGAGGACAGGGAGGGGAAGCCTAGAGGAATGAATTTTAGATGCTCGTGAAGAAGAGAAACTTTGATGATGCATCTAAGGCCTTCAATAAAAATAAGAAAGAGGTAATGGGAAATCCTTCCCTGATTCCTCTCGATGGGTTGAAGGTTGGAGAGGGGGAGGGGGAGCTATTAATTAGGATGGAGAAGAAATTTTTAGAGATGAGAGTTATTATCCAACGAGCCATCACTCCCTGAACCCAAAAGTTGTTAAGGCACGGTAAATGAATTGCGAGCTTAATTTGTTGAAAGATTTGTACATATTTTAATTTATGATTATTCCAGGTTCTTTTGAAGTCCGAAGGGAATGAATATGTTCATGGGCCAAAATATTGTTTTCCAAGATTTTCTGACCTTCCACGTAACCTGTTTGCTTGGAGGATATCAAGGAAGGAAGGAGATGCTTGAGGCAATTGGCAATGATTTTAGAGATAATTTTGTAAATGATATTACAAAGGGAAATGGGGTGAAAGTTTGACGGCGAAGATGTGGCATTAAAGGCTAAAAGGAGGGAGGAAGATTGGTGAGAGTCTTCCAAAATTTTCCAAATATCATGTCCCAAAATTTTCCAAAAGGCTTGGTAAAATTAAGATATGAAGTCATCTAGACCTAGATATTTCCCTTTTGGCATTTCCATGAGTTCGATTTCCACCTCTTGCATAGTGACTTCTTTGAGAACAAGAGAATTATGTTCATTGATGACTAATTTGGGAATGTTTTTGGTGTCTTCATAAATTGAAGGCCTTCTATCTAGGATTGGCTTCGTGAGGAGGGATTGAAAATGATCCTGGATGGTCTAAACAATATTTTCATGGTCTTCTACTCTTTGATTTTGGGAATTTTGGATGTGAAGGATGTGATTCTATTGTTTATGGTTGACCATAGATTTATGAAAGAATTTGATGTTCCTCTCTCCTTCTTTTAACCATTGAACATAAGATTTACATTTCCAAAGGTTTTTTTCTTGGGTAAACATTTCATCAATTTGAAGATGAAAAAGAGTCTCCTTGGTTGATAGTTGCTCTGAACGAACTTCATGAATAATTATTTATTGAACAAATGCCATTTCCTAATCCATTTTTTGTTTTCATGTGAAGATGTTACCAAAGCTTTATGCATTCCACTCCTTCAGCTTCTACTTAATGGATTTTAATCACTACTGAAATAGTATTTGTAGAAATGAAACTAGGTTCTTGCCACCAAGTCTCCATGTTGGAGATAAAGTATGGGTGTTGAAGCCAGAATACCTCAAATCTAAAAGGCCTGTTGCAGGGTGAGCAAGAACAATTGAAAAAAAGGGCCACAAGCCAGTGATTAGAGCCATGGCTAGGGAGGATGGAGGCTTCAAATTTTATGCTAGAAAGAAAAAAAGGCTCAAATATTAAGAATCTGTCAAGCCTAGAAGCAACTTGGGAAGTTCCTCCCCTCATGTTATTATACGTAAAAGTATCGTTGGTTTTATTTAAGTCAATCAGATTGAATTTATTAATAAATACATTGAATAAGTGGGACTCCTCCTTATTGAATGAATTATTTTCTACATTTTAGTATGAGGGAGATGTCTATTTTATTCCATTCTCAACATAGCATTAATATTTAAGTATAGGGGGTTTACGCAGTGCATTATATTAGATATCATTTTTGGGATTCAACTGTGTTAAGTAAGTCATTCACGTATGACCCATTTCCATGAGAGGTAGTCGTAAGTGACTAATTTCTCATGATTTGAATAGTTCACTTAACACTCATTGCATCGGGTGATGCTCACAGGGGTGAAGAAGTGGGATTGAAACTGGTGTTATAAATCACATAGCATCAATCATCACTTCCGGGGCTTGCACCCGGTAACCAGGACTTCCCGGGGGGTCACCCATCCCAGATCTCCTTTGGCTCAAGCGCGCTTAACTGTGGAGTTTTCCCCACAATCAAGCTCACTTAGCTTGCTACCCCATTTGCAAAACCTTAGCAAGTATTGTGCCTCATGAACCATTCAAGTAGAGATCCCTTCACTCTTTTTGAATTTAAGTATAGGGGGTTTACACAGTGCATTATATTAGATATCATTTTTGGGATTCAACTGCGTTAAGTAAGTCATTCACGTATGACCCATTTCCATGAGAGGTAGTCGTAAGTGACTAATTTCTCATGATTTGAATAGTTCACTTAGCACTCATTGCATCGGGTGATGCTCACAGGGGTGAAGAAGTGGGAATGAAACTGGTGATATAAATCACATAGCATCAATCATCACTTCCGGGGCTTGCACCCGGTAACCAGGACTTCCCAGGAGGTCACCCATCCCAGATCTCCCGATGCAATGAGTGCTAAGTGAACTATTCAAATCATGAGAAATTAGTCACTTACGACTACCTCTCATGGAAATGGGTCATACGTGAATGACTTACTTAACGTAGTTGAATCCCAAAAATGATATCTAATATAATGCACTGCGTAAACCCCCTATACTTAAATTCAAAAAGAGTGAAGGGATCTCTACTTGAATGGTTCATGAGGCACAATACTTGCTAAGGTTTTGCAAATGGGGTAGCAAGCTAAGTGGGCTTGATTGTGGGGAAAACTCCACAGTTAAGCGCGCTTGAGCCAAAGGAGATCTGGGATGGGTGACCTCCCGGGAAGTCCTGGTTATCGGGTGCAAGCCCCGGAAGTGATGATTGATGCTATGTGATTTATATCACCAGTTTCAATCCCACTTCTTCACCCCTGTGAGCATCACCCGATGCAATGAGTGCTAAGTGAACCATTCAAATAGCATTAATATGTTTTATTTCAAAAAAAAAACAAAAAAATAGTGTAATACATAGATAAAATATTTCAATTTCCATATTAAATAACATAATTTTATATCCCCTTTCTTTCTCTATTCCTATTTCTTAGTGTATTACATATGGCAATTTATTTAATTCTTAATATGAAATGATGCAAATCATTTAAAAAATATTAATACCAAAACTTAATATGCATGTTAAGTATAATATATATATGAGAGAGAGAGATTTTTCCTACTCCACAAATAGATGTTTTCCAATTTAGAATATGAGGGAGTTGTATAATTTCTTCAATGTTTAATATGGAGTTGATATGTAGTATTTTAAATTTTCTACTTTCCAATATAGGAGTATGTGTATTTAAAAATATATTAATAACAAAAAATATGATAATGTGAACAATGCGACCTTAAATAAAATAATTCAATCAACATGTCTAATAAAATATTTCAATGTCAACTATGAATATAATATATGAAGTAATCGGAGGAAAAAATTTATGGTTAAAACATTTTATTAGTTTATTGTTCAAAATTAAGGAGCTATGTAATTGATTTGAAAATATATCAATAACAAAAAACTAATAAAATCTCTCAAGATGCAAACCTCTTTTTGATTGCAAAACTTGAGGAAATGTTTGCACCTATAGAGATTTGATTCCTCTCAAATCTTAGTATATCTAAAGTTAAGATGGATTTAAGTTAGTTCATAATATTATTATTTATATTTATATAAATTTTACATCTCTATATATAGAAATATTCTTATTGTTAATTTTATTAGAAACCTCATCGATATAGTGTTTCTTGTTAAGTAAATGATTTATATTCCTAAAAACAGAGGGTAAAATTCTAAGTATGATCTAGTCTGCCATTGGAAAGACTTCCAAGCACAAAAATTCAGTCTCTTTCAAAAATACAAATGACAAAATACTGCCCATATCTTCTAAATCCAAAATACCTATAATAGTTATTGGGCCTCCTATGCCAACTTTTAATTGAGGATTATTGAACTAAAAAAGAAGAAGTATAAGAAAAGGAGACTAAAAGACAATTAAGTAGAATTATTTGAATATATAGCTTCTACAGGGATGAGCTACTTGTTGCTACCTGGTGAGCAACCTAGTTTGGGATGGATGTCCATGTGTTTCTCAATATAGCCTAGCCTTAGATTCATTGTTGCCAATTGTAGTTGCACATGCTCCAAAGAGAGAAGAATGTTCTCCCTACTCTCATTTCTATCTACAACAATTCTACCAAGGAGGAACTTGAGACGTTGATATATATCCACCATGTACATGTAATTATTATATCGATCTCTAGTATGCCCTACATACAAGACCCAATCAGATACATTTTCCAACACTTCAGTGTCCATAAGGGTGTGTTGCTCATAAATTACTTCTCTTTCAACCTAAGTAATTTCCTCTTGGACTAGTTGCGGAGTACGTTCTGTAAAATGAGTCGTTGAACTTTCAACTCTCAATTGGACTCGAGTGCACACATTACGAAGGAACATTCTTTCTTGTTTAAATTAGGAGCAGAGTGTGGTACTAAATCTAGTGGTGTTATTTTTCCTCTGTACACTTTTTTCCTTTGCTAAGGACAAAGGCTTCAATCTGTCCATGATTCAAGAGTCATTGTTGATTGATTTAATGGGTTAGTTTTGATGGAAGGTTTAGTTCTTCAACTTTAGCAATACTGAATTCCCCATTAAATTATTTTTTTTGGGCTAAGTTTTGCATGTTACATATTCATCAAGAATTCCACTTGTTAGTTGACCTTCTTTAAACAAAAACATTAAATTTAGACGTCAATTTTCTACATTACATTGAGTCTCAAGGAAGCCTGACAATGCTAGAGACTTAGCTTGTTTGGTTTTGTTGGTCTCTTTTATAACAAAATCTTAAAATTTTGACTAATAAATGGAATAATTGAAACTATTTTTGATATATCCATATAATTTTTCTTTCTAATAAGCTTTAAAGTTATATAAATTAACAACAAATTGGACTAGTTGCCAATTGAAGATGAAACGTTTAATAGAAAAACAAAATAAACTTTTATATACTTTTATTTCTTTTTGAAATAACAACATTTAGTTTTATTTTTAAATAATCTAATTTATAATCGGACAAGCCTACCGAGGTGGAGGAATTGCGCGGATAGTCAAAAGTGGCTTGAATCCAAGCAAAAGAATTTCAAGAAATCTTGCAGTAACAATGTTTAAACTATGTTTTTGATAGTGGATATGGATTCAACACCATCAAAAACCTCCGGGGCACCCAAAATCTTGAAGTTTAACAACTGTAACATGGATTTACAAAAATCCCTGCCTACTTTTATTAAAATATTGCTGAAATTTCTATGATTTTCAGGAGAAAAAAATAATATGAAATTGTCTGAATCCACATTGATTCACATTGTTGCATTTGAGAGGAAATTGCTTATTACTCACCACAAATGTATAGATTGCTTTTAATTGAGTTTAAACGTTTTTTTCCTTTTATTTTTTAACAATTTATTTAAAAGCTAAATTTTGAGTTCCAACATATAACACATAAATATTTTAATCAATGAAAATGTATAACGTTCGAGGTTTTGGGATTAGCCCATACTCTTGTGTTTGAAGAATTGATCTATCCACCAAAATGTTATAATGCACAAATTTAACTTAATAAAAGGAAAACATCGATCTATCTATCAAAAAGTTATGTATAAGCCACAAATTTAATTAACAAAACGAAAACATTGTTACATAATTGGAATAGGCTTTTAATTCTAGTTTGATGCAGCTTGACAGTTGCTTGTTCATTAAGCCAAATTCATTGAGTTCCTCTTGGGTTACAACAGACCTGACATCATCGGGTGCTATTTTTTTTGGCGTCATAAGTTTCACAAGTCCGTGATTTAAGTGTTGGGGACACACAACTATCAAGCTTATCAACCACATTACCCACCTTCCAAAAAACAAACAAAAAAAAAAATTAGAGGGAGCTTGATCGAACGACAACACCCAAATGAAACTTTGTCAATCGACCGAAATGAAACACTAAAATTTTCTCATGCTAGATGCTAAATTTAATGGCAAAGAACCCAAATAAAACCCCATTTTATCATTTTTGCAATTACGTTGATAGACATCCTTCTATTGGAATTGGGAACTTTAATTTATTTTGTTAATTAATCTTTTTGATCAGACTGTGTAAATTGAAAGATGCCAGTGTATTTTCATCGTAACCACTCCATCAATAAATGAAATTGAAAGTGATAACTTCTTTACATATCAAAATGAAGTGTTTAAACCTTGTTTAAATTAATTTTTTATTAAATTGTAATTGAAAATTTACTATACCGTTAATAAGGGACCACGTATAAGGACTAATGAAAATTAGATTCGTGCATAACGTATTTTGAGACGTCTGTCCATGTGTTTGAAACATGTGTTCATGTAACATTTTGCAATATAACATTTTCTCTAGCTTGAGAAATGTGGCCATTCAATCATGAAACACTAAATCGTTGGCATCCATCCACTTATGGCTGCATTCAATGATGAAACACTTTACGGTTAGCATTCTCCTCCAGTTCGGAAAAAAGTACTCCAAATCGACTTCCTGAATTCAATAATTCAAATGTATGCTAAATGAATGGGAGCCTTGGTAGTGTATTAATGATAAGATTTTCTATGGTTTCAAAGTGAGATCTCATATTTCATGACAAAATGACAAGTTGAAGTTGTGTCCCTACGTCTCTATTGTTCCTCAGATGTTTTCAGCAAGATCAGTGTAGCATGGGAACATCCCAAATTTTATATACTCGACAATGGTATAAACGACATGGAATGTTAAATTGTTGGAATTTGTTGCAATGAGTTATGTCATTCGAAACCTCGAAAAGTAGTTTCAAATCTTGAAACTTAGGAAAACAAAAATTGTCGATTAGGTTAAGAAATTAAAATTGTGGAGAAAAATGCTTTTCTCAATATTCAAAATCAGTTAAATAAAATTATATAGGAAACATCAATACTAAATGATTGTAGTGAGACTGAACCAAAACTGAACTTAACTGGATTGAATTCTAACTGACTGTGACACTTGGATGGACAATTACGACACCTAACAATTGGTTGGAATTAGATTCTCCAACACCCCTCCCCCCCTAATTATAACTACATAAAAATTCAATTAAGATGCTCACTGGTCTATGTCTCAGCTAGGCTTCCAATTTAAAAAAGAAATTGACTTCCACTACATTTACTTTTTTTCTTCTCTTCTTCTAGGTCCCGTAGCCTCTAAATTGTTTCAATTTTTTCTTCTTCTTGTAGGCTTCAAATTTCAGTTTCTTCATTTGCTAGTGCAAGTCTTCCATTTTTCTAGGTTGTCTAAGCATGTCTTGGACTTCTTAAAAAATTGGCTTGTATGTGGAGTGTTTCCACATGTCATCTTTTGTTCTGCGATCTTCATCATCAATTTGATGCAACATAAGTTTATAATAAAAATATATTTCTTCAGGACTCCAATACCTAAAAATTTAATTCATGTTTTCATCATCCAAGTTGCTTCAAAATTCATTTCCGCAGCTTCTATGCAGACTTTATCAAAGAATGGTGTGGTAGGCCATGCTTCAAGGAAATTAACTCTTCTCCATAATTGTTCTGTGTACCTACACATTAAAAATCAATGTTATAATTAAAATTATTTTCATAACCACTTTGGTTTTGTTCCTTCTTCTCTATAATGAGAGATTTCTCCTATTGCACTTCCTTCTCAGCCTCCCCTGTTGTGTTTTTTTTCTCTTTGTGAGCTTCCTTCATTTCCTTTGCCTCTATCTTTGTCTCTATCTCTGTCTTTATCTCTTCCACTTTTTTACTAACATGTCCTGTTGCAAACATGTGTCTTCTACTTGGTTTTCAGACTCAAGTGGGTTTATCTCACCAAATAACATCATTCCAATATGATGTTTTTGTTACATCATCTTCAACCACTTATCTTTACGTAACAAGTCTTCTTCAAACTTTACATCAACAATATTAATTTTTGGATTCACCATAGTATTGATTTCTCTAATGGCAGCTTCATTGTCATCAACAAGATTTGTCACTGGATTCACCAAATTTTCCTCAGCAAGTTCTGTTGCTGGATTCACCAAATTGTCACCAGCAAGGTTTATTTCTGGATTCACCATATTTTCATCACCAAGATTTATTTCTGGATTCACCAAATTGTCATTAGAAAGCTTTGTTGGTGGATTCACCAAATTTTCATCAACTTGTGGATGTGCACAGTGGGGTTTGTGAGCATATGTGAGCTCCTTATACAAATTATTCACAAACATCATCCACTTATGGCTGAGCATAGTGGGATTCAATAAACTTTTCAGTGTTGGCCCTTACACTAAAACACCTCTCAAGGGTATCTCGGGATTCCTTGGTTGTCTTGGCATCTGAAATTTGGGGAAGAATGTTGTCATCCATTGATTCTTTTATGAATTTTATCTTTTGCCTTTTCACCTCCAAATAAAACATCTCCTGGTGTCGCTTTGACCTTCTCAGCTCCTTGGCTTTTCCCATTTGTTGAGTGTGGGCTCACTATGACTCAACAAACCAATCAAACTGCAAATGTAGTGATTGTGTGCAATGCTTCTATTTGGAACTAAAACTTCATTCTCTTATGGAAGAAATGAAGGAATTTAAAACTTTTGACAAGGGAAACACTTCCACAAACATTTTGACAAACCCTCTTTGTCTTAAAAATAATTCTCCACCAATCCCTTTTTTTAATTTGATAAATCCTATTTTAAATAAGAGTCCAACTCCAAACCTTACGAACATTACAATGAAGCCTTTTTTTTATAACTTTTCAAAAATAAATATGATTCGATAACTCATTCTTAAATAAGACCTTTTGAAGAAAAAGGGAAGCCATTTTTAAGAGATGAAGCACCCTTTATAAAAACGATGCCATTGTTCATGATGCCATACTCTGTTTAAGAGATTAAAAAATGATGCATATGATTTTTGTCATGTACCTTGAATTTTGAAGAAAATCTTTGTCCCAATCCACTTCCTGCTTCGTGCCTTGACCTTTATTCCCTCGTGCCTTGTGGACGATCTTTTTTTTTAATATTACGGGTAACGCTATGTGGCATGAGGAGAACCCGCGTTTGAGTGAGGTAAGTTTCTAAAAATAAGACGACTTCTAAACCTTCTTTGTTGTGTTAGTAATTCCTAACACTTATTCTAAACTTCTGGGCTACGTTACTAATGCGGGTGGATTAACGTCTCGGATGTGTTATAATGGATGTAGTTCAATTAAAAAAAGATATCTCGGCCTTCTTCTTTAGAAATGGATCTATCTTTTTTGCTTCTTCGCAGTAGGCTTCTTCAAGCTTCTTCAAACTTATGATGCTCTCTCAAAAAGGTTTATGTAGGCTCACCTCTTCTCTTTGCTGCTCTCTTAGGGAGTCTTATGTAAACTAGCGTTGATACCATGTTGAGAAATGAAAACTGTGGACCAAAATGTTCTTCTCAATATTCAAAATCAGTTAAATAAAATTATATAGGAAACATCAATAATAATTTATTGTAGTGAGACTTAACCACAACTCAACCTAACTAGACTAAACTCTAACTGACTGTGACACTTGGATGGACAATTACGACACCTAATAGTTCATTGGAATTAGATTCTCCAACATATTTTAATCTCTTTTCTTCTAGACTTGGCGAAGAAGCCAAAGAAGCATTTGTTAATATTTATTTTCTTTGTTGTTTGTATTGAAGAAAGCATAACTAGGTTTTGTCTTCATAAATATGAAATGTACTTTTGATTCTTGTATTTTGTAAAAGAAATAAAAATGATTATTATTATTATTGAGATTGGGATTCTCTCCCAAGAGTTTTTTTTTATAGGTCAGGCACTAACTGAAAGTTCTTCTAGGATTGTCCTAGGTCAATAAGTCAAATAGGGACATTATCATAATATGAAGACCCCATCGGCCATCTTGTAAGTTGTAAAAATAATTATTTTTTGTATTCTATCGAGCCCTCCAAGACCAAGTCAGCCTGCCAGCCTGTCAAGTCGGCATAGAAGCTGGAACTCGTACCCTGGGAAGCCTATATATAGGAGGCAGTTCAACCACATTTGGACACAATAAATCCTCTCTCTCTCAAGTGAAGGAAGAAGAAGAAATGGATAGCGAAGAAGGAAGAAGAAGAAGAAGAAGTGTTTTGGGTCTTTCCCCCTTTCTTTCTCTCCACACGTGCGAAGAAGGAGGATGAAATTCTACAGCTTTTTGTTAAGGTTTCTCCAGTCAAGCTAGGCTTTCCTTGTGAGGGTTTGATATGATGAAAAAGCGCTGAAAGATCGGCCAACAAAGTCCCCTTATAGATCTAGAAGTCAAATTAGATTAAGCAAGGTAGTTGGAGGCAAAGAAGAAGAAGTTTTTGTCCAAACGTGTAATTAATAGCTGCTACCAGGGGGTTGAAGTCACAAATCTGCAGTTAGGGCCAAAAATCTATAGTTGGAGGTTGAATAAGTATTGCTGGAAGAGATTTTGTTGGGTTTGGAAAGAAGTAAAGCAAGAACATTATTGAGAAGTTGATCTTGGTCTTGTAAGGGATTCAATGTTGGTAAAAGGTCTTGGTATTCATCAATAAAGGATCTATAATGAGAAATTGAAGGGTTTTCCTCTCAAGAGGAGAGGTTTTTCCCTGGCTTGGAGCCTACATGTTGTGTGCTTGTATCTTGTTGATCCTCTTGTTTTGGTAGTTGTTTGATGACTGAAGAACACACGGTAATAATAATAAGAAAAAGTTAATCCTAATGTTGGGCAGCGGACCCCCCCATAACATGTTTTTGGGGCTTAAAGCCCGAGTTTTGGTCAAGTGTAATGTAAAGACCTCGTGAAATGCGGGTGTGGAGGACGAGAGTCTAGGGTTGTCTGCCCTAAAATAATGTAATTTAATGTAAAGTAGGTCGGCCTACCCATGGTCCGCGGACCATGGGATTGTATAAATAGAGGGAGGCTCTAAGTGTAGAGTTTCAGTTTTTGGTTGACAAGTAATAAATAGATATGAAGGCATGGTTAGAAGATAGAAGTCAATCTGAAGTGTATTGGGTTGTAGTAGTAGGTATAGGCTCTGCAACTGAGTGCGCAAAGGCATAGTAGAGTCCACAGCTAAGTGTGCAGACGCCCGCAGATGAGTACGCAGGGTGGAGTCGAGTTTATATTGAATTGACCTTGGAAGGCATCATTAATAAAGATAAGTTGTTTTAACATATTGTGCATCTGTTCCATAGATCTGTATTTGAATGCTATGTGTGGATGATATTTGTTTACTTATATGTGCGCACTTATATGTATGATTATAAATGGAAATCCTCTAAGTAATTAACAAACAAACCCTAATTTGGGAGACTTGGGTAATTAACACTGGTCGCACTTTGGGTAGAGCTGCGTGAAGTTAGTCCCATAGAACGCCAAAAGCTTGCAGGTACGCATAATTTAGTAAGCACGAAGGTTAAATCAGGTATCGGTCTCCCATATCAGACATCCGCAGGGTGTGAAAACCTGGTTCTAGCACCCTCCCATACTATTTTGGGTGAGACCTCAGTGCGCGCTCCGTGGACTGTTGTCGAAAGGGCCAGTAGTACTGGGATTTTCTTGGCTAAAACTCATTGCTAAACTTGGGTTATGCTCCACGCAGCCAACAAATGGTTCTGTTGCCGGGATCATGATCTTCCTAAGGGATGTCTAATGTCGTACCACTTGAACCCAACAAAGAAGGAAATTGAAGAGTGGTTGGACAAGAAGATTCACAAGTTCACGACACAGGAAAACATAACTCCGCAAGTATATGAGAAAAGGTGGCTGGATCGCTACGTGTATATGGAAATCCACGAGATTTTCTCTGCATCCTTTCCTTCTGAGCTGTATGAGTGGATCGTGAGATTAGCCGACAGTTAGGGAAGGTGTAAGCTCGACCAACCCATAGTGTGGACTCTAGAGTTAGTGCGCAGACTAGAGATATCAGAAGACAAGATCGCGCAAGCTGTGGACTACTGGCTCGACCAGATAATAGGGGGATTTATCACTGAGTTCATGTTAGACACGACCGTGAGCTGCAACGAAGCAGAACGACATTTTCTCAAGGGATCGTGAGGTAAGTACATCAAATATTTGAATACCTGGTGTTATACTCCTATAATTATAGGTGTCATATTTCATGATTGACTGGTTGAGCTCTGTAATATGTTCATCCTTTCTTTGCTGTAAAGGTTTCCATATTATCAAAAAATTAAAAAATGTAAAGAGCGTATACCCTAAAAGAAAAATCAAAGGGTGAAAAAAATAAATGTTCAAAAGAAAAAAATGAAAAAAATGAACCCCAAACAAAAAGACCAGGAAAGTGTGCAAGTCTGAATGCCACTACTTATTTAAATTTTTGTAAATAAAGTATTGTGTGCAACTTGTTGAACTTTGTGCCACAATTGATGAATGGCCAAACAACTTAATCTTGGCCAATTCATGTTTCAATTTCATGTTTTACAGATAGAGAATAAAATCTGTCCAAACTGTTTAAACTTGGTAGATAAATAGATAGGTAGAGAAGCAAAGGAGCTCAATTGTTTAATCTGAGCCCTTGGAAGAAATAAGTGCATACTTAGATAGGCTTATCATACCAAGAAAAGAAAATTGATGAGGGTTTGCTGCTCTAAGTGCACCCAAAGAAAGAAAAAAAATGTTAGGCAAAGTAGGCAGGGTAGGTAGATTGAAGTTGCAGAATGAGACTTGTGATAGGTTTTGTCTCTAAAAAGGTGTTAATCTTATCTCTATCACAAGTGCCATGGCAGACTTTTTTGGAGCAACTCAAGCGAGGTATGTCTAACTCTCCTTCATCCTTTCCCAAAATCATTCACTAATTTCCCCTAGAGATATTAAGATCTTCTTAATATCCCTCTTGAAGCCTCTCATTCCATTTCATTCATTGCCTAAGTGAATTCCTACTTTACTTAGGAAAATGGCTACATTCCGCATATAAACTCTTTTTTCCTTTAGCCTAAGTTTCCTAACATTATACTTAGCGCTTGCATTTCAAATTTCATATTAACTCTGATTTTTTATTATATAATTTCCACTTTATTTCCCTTCCCCGTATTATGTAAATATAATAAAAATCCCCAATTGTTAATATCCCCCCCCCCGGTTAAATATAACCATAGCCTTCACTGCGCGCAACATTGGGATTTATTAACCTTTGGTTAATTAAATAACCAAACCCGCAACCCAACCAATGAAATTAACCACGAAAAACCATTAAAATGTCGGTTTATTAAACGGGCCCGCTGTTTAAAACCTCCGCCATCTCCAACGATCGTCCGCCGTCAGATCTCCACCCTCACATCCAATGGTCCGCGATCATTTCATGACCCCCTCCATCACCTAAAGTTAACACCCGGGGAACCGATGGTATTTATCCTGTACAGGTGTCACGTGTCGAGCTCCCGCGGTGTTCGCTGGCCCTCCGCCCAAAACCACCCAAGCCCGAAAGCAGTGCGGGCAAAACAACTTACCACCCTCCCGCTCATCCTTCGCTGACGTCACTGCCACGTCATTTCCATGTCATCTGTTCCATACCCCCCGCTGACGTCATGCTGACGTCATCCATCCTTCGAAACAACTTTTCCTGCCAAACTTCATTTTTGTCAAAAAAGGGTAAAATCACCATTTTTTCTATTCTTTTTGACTTACAGCGCTCTGGGCATACAATAGACCGATGTTCAAAGTTTATTCCAGACCGGTCCCTAACCAGAAAAGCTCCATCAGCGAATTCCGCGGGCTGCCATTTCAGACTACATGGTGCAGTCTTTCTCTTTAAAACAATTGAAATCAAACAGAGCGATTCCCAAGCTCGCAGAAGAGAGAAACAAGGATAAACAGGGATATGTTTTTATTCTGGCCAGTGGATCTTCAGAAACATGAATGGCCAAATTAAAGGCGATGAAGATGCGTTAGCAGTTCCATTTTTGCCAGACAGCGATGAGAAAAAGTCAGATCAACGATAAAGAATATCAGTTCAAGCATTAAAGTGTATCAAACCACAAGTCAAAGTGTATCAGTGCAGAATTAAAGGCAAATCAAATCAAAATTAACGAATATCGGAGCCGACTAAGAGAAGCTGATCAGAAGTTAAAGAACAGTTAATACAAACAGTCGGCACAGAGCTACAAAGGACACCTGCAAGTTGAACCCTAAAGAGCCAGTCTCCAGCACAACAACAGTCAGCTATGTTTACTTTGTTTTTAAATTACTTTAGGTTAAATTTAGATATTATCTCACAGCTATAATGAGATTATCTGTTGTACATATTTTTGTTGTATAAATACCCCCTTCATCAGAGTTTTGAAGAGGTTGGGTCTGTGTAGATTTTCTGAGACTTTGTTGTAATACTGAACTTTGAAATAAAAAAGTTGTTGGAAACAAACTATTGTCTGGCCTACTGGATGAGGAATTGAAGCAGAGGACTTGTCACAGAATTCTTGAATCAACCTCCGGATCAATAAGTCCCCTATATCTTATGTTTTACAGTTTTCATGTTTACTAGATCATCTATGTCTCATTATATGAATGGTAAAAAAAATGATTAATTCAGAATTTTCTTAACTGCACTCTGTTTTCACTCTTTATTATTCTCTGTGTTTTCTTTAGAATTAGAATAAACAGTGAATACTTAATTGCTCATGTTTCCTGATTCTCTCATGTTGAGTATTTGCTAAGGAATTCTTAATTGCTCCTTAACAGTAATCATCCATTTTCCCTCTGTCAATATGTTGAAGGATTCTTAATTGCCCTTCATCCGTTTAAGTCCATTCCATCTGTTTCTAGCCTTTTAATTGTTCCATGTTTGACTACCTTGCTTTGTGATGCCATCCTCTGTTAAGAAACCAAATCCAAAAATCCTGTTTCGTTTGACTCCATCATGCCCAATGGACTGAACTCTTTAGTTTTACCTCACTGTTCTATTGAATCTCACCACCCAAACTCAAAACAAAACCCTTGTACTTCATAACTAGCCTAAAACCTTGAAAAACAAAGCTAAATCATAAAGAGAGAGCCCTCTCTGGATGCAAATTGGCTAGAATATGTATCTAAAAGATTGGTCTATGGTTACCTTGGTCGTATTCCCTTTCTTACAACTTTTGGGAACAACCTGAGTGATAACATCATTGGCGACTCCACTGGGGACCTGAATAATTGTCTGTTGCTATTGTTTATTTCATAAGCTACAGATGGAGCCTAAAGTTAGCCAGGTAGCCTTTGAAACTACTTTTGCTTTGCAATTGCAGAAGTAAATAAATGTTGCTTCAGTCTATCTCCAGTCTAGTTTATGTGTTAAACAGTTGGTTGCAAATACTTGATCAGTTCCTCTTTCAAATAAGTCTTTAGGAAAGTTTAAAAACTCCCACATCTAAAAATTTCCTAGAAGAAACTATTTAAAGTTGTATTGACAAAGCTATTCCAAGAAAAAAACCAAAAACATACCTAGACACTGGCTCCAAAAAAGATTCGTTACACCAGATCAAATACTGATCCAAATCCTCCACCTGTGTTTGAAAATCCTAATCTAATTTCTAGGATTCATAGAAGACAAGAAAGAAAAGAAAACTGTGCTAGTTCACACCTTGACAAACATTTGCAGAACTCCATCCAATCTGAGCTTACCTCTGAAAAAACACCAAACATTTCTGTGATTGCAACAGTTTCTCCAAGTTCACCATTAGTACCTCTAGCTACCTTTTCTACTCCATCCGCAACATACATTCCCACTATTATTCCTGCTCTTCCAGTTGTCACATTTATCTCTGCAACCATGGCAAACCGATATAATCCCCTAAACTTACCTGCAAATCCAGGGGCCATGCCTCAAGACTATCAAAGAAAAATCACTTATTTTGACTATACTAGTACTTACATAGCTCAACAACATACCAAGAAAATGACCGACTATTTTGAAAACTATGAGATTGATGATGATGATGTAAGAATGAAAGTATTTGTTCAAAGTTTAACTGGAGATGTTAGAACCTAGTTTAGATCCCTCCTTGCAAATAGTATCAATGACCCACAAGCTCTTTATCAAACCTTTTTAAATAGATGGGAAAAGAAAAAAGATCTTCTCCACATTTATCAGAATATGAGAACCTAAGAAGAGACACACAAGAAATTGTCCAAGATTACTGTACTAGATTCAACAATGTTTACAATTCTATCCCTCAGAATCTCAGACCTCCTCCAGATTTGGCCTTGACCAAATTCCCTGATGCATTTGATTCTGACATGGAATACCAACTTAGGGAAAGAGATCCTCAAAACTTAGAAGAAATGTAGAGTATAGCTATCAGCGTTGAAGCCAACCTGATATCTAAACGGTCTAGGGTCAGAACTGAGACGAGGATACCTTTCAAAGAAGAACCATCTGCCATTGAACAGAAACTAGATGCAATTATCAAAGGAATGGACAGACTTGGAGATAGAGTGGAAACAATCGAGAGAAAATCCCCTTGGGATGGTCAACCAAGCAATACTGGGAGAAATCCAAATTTCAAGAAGAATCAAAATCCTATCACTGGAAAGACAGGGCCTGACCAAAATATTAGGCCCCCATTTCAAGAAAATTACACTGAAGCCTCAACATTTGATGAACCAATAGAAGACACTAAAATTAATTTGATGGGACTCAACAATGAACAACAAGTTTTCTTGACCTAGGAAGATCAAGAAGCTCACATTGTGAAACAATTCCAAACTCAGTCAAGTGAATCATTTGACTTTAGGGAGGGATATGATACAACCATTTATGAAGTCCACAAACAATACAATTTGAGGAGCAGAAAAATAGATGTCCCTGAAATTAGCAAGCAGAAAGATACCAAGCAGCCAAACAGAGCTAAGATCAATAACACCCCTATACATATTCTTGCCAAAACACATCCTAACCCTAGTAATCCAATTGTTGAAGATATATCAGACAATCAGCCACCTAACAGACAGTCTTCCACTGCTATTCCTACTAAAGAAAAAGAAGAACAACCTCTAGAACATGATTTGGAAAACATTTCAGCACATAATCCCACACCTGAAGAAGAGAAAAACGCAGAAAATTCAGCTGTCTGAAATACAAAGACTCAGACCAAAAAACCTTTCAATTTTGAGACAGAAGTAGGCAAACTAAAGATAGTTGTTCCATTATCAGAATTAGCTAAACATGATGTCTACAGAAGTCAAATCAGCAGATCACTCAAAATTTCTGTGAACGAAGATTCAATAACGTTTTTGATAACCAGCCGGAACTGATATTTGGCCCTGAGGTAAATGGAAAAACAGCAGAGGGACAAATTCCTCCTTTCTATGTGGGTCTAAACATACATGATAAAATACTTCGTAACACCATGTTTGATTCTGGTGCTTCCCACAACTTAATGCCTAAATCTGTAATGGAGAAACTTGACCTTGACATAACCAGGCCCTATAAAGACCTTTTTTCTTTTGATTCAAGTAAGGTCAAATGTTTAGGTTTGATCAAAGATTTATGTGTGTCACTAGTCCAATATCCTGCCAAAACCGTCTTAATGGACATAGTAGTAGCTGATATTCCTCCAAAATATGGTATGTTATTGTCTAGATCTTGGGGTGTAAAGCTTCAAGTATCTCTACAGTTAGACATGTCTTATGCTACTATTTCAGTGTTTGGTCAACCCAAGAGACTATACAGAGAAACCATTATGAAGTATGTAGTAAGTAGTCAAGGGAAACCTCAAAATTTCCCTATCTACTCAGTACATTCAAGCATGGATTCTTTTATTTTTTACAATGCTGAAATTGGTCCCCCACATGAAATAAAAGTTCTGGCAAATGAAACAGAAAAAATAGCACATGAAAAGTCTAGTGCCCAAATCCAAGAGATCTCTGAAAATCATGAAACATCAAATAAACTAGAAGAAACTGAAAAACCAGACCTCCCTGCTAAACAGATCCTTGAAACTCCAGATACAAATCATAAACATGAAATCCTTTCGTACTTAGAATTTAATCATTTAGTGAACAAATTAGGAGCCAGAGCAGGGGTCTGGGTGCACAACCTTGAAAACAAACATGCTGAAGACCATGCCTACAGGTTAAACTTTAGGTGCACTAATAATATGGCTGAATATGAAGCTCTGCTGCTAGGTCTTAAACTGCTGAAGAACTTAGGAGCGACTAGAGTGTCAGTCCTAGGATATTCTATTTTAATCATTCAATAGATAAAAGAGGGGTTCTTGACAAATGATCTCAGATTAAAAGAATACAGATGAATAGCCATAGAAATCTTCAATACATTTTTCGAAACTCAGCTTGCCAAAATTCTGAACAATTTGCAAGCTCATAGCCTGGAAAATTTTGCCAGCGCCCATAAATTACCATTTGAACCAAATCACCGATTCACATCAGAAATCAGACACAGGCCAGCCATACCTGATAATTTGAAGAACTGGCAAGTGTTTGAAAGTGATAAACTGATCAACAATTTTTTGACCCTAGAAGAGGAATTTTCCAGCACTAACGCATATGAAGACATAGTTAGTGAGTTTGATCCAGCCAATCAAATATAAATAGACATTTCAACAGAAAACGCAAATCAAATGCTTCATCCAACAAGATTTACCAAAGAGGAAATACAAGATCTCAAACAAACAGATGTTGATGAGATTATGGAGTGAGAATTTGAGATTATCGATTTGAAAGACAATCATTTACCTAAAGGATTGACTCCTTTGGAAGATCTCTTTGATTTCAATGATATTCCAAAGAACCCCAGATGGAACCTCCAAAAGCGGACATTGAAGACCACAACATATGAATTGAACACAACCCAAAAATGATAAAACTGTCCAAATCTTTGCCCCCTGATCAAAGGCTGAAGTATGTTGAACTGATCAAAGAATTCCAAGATGTTTTTGCCTGGAGCTATGAAGACCTGAAATCGTATGATACCTCTATAATTCAGTATACAGTATCCCTCAAGGAAAATAAAAAACCATTCAAACAAAAGCTCAAAATAATCAACCCTGTACTGCTTCCTTTAATAGAAAAAGAAATCAGATGAATGCATGATGTAGGGATAATTGCTCCAATCAGATTTTCAGAATGGATGTCTAATTTAGTGCCTACTAGGAAGAAAACAAGAGAAATCAGATTATGTGTTGACTTAAGAAATTTAAACAAGGTCTCTTTGAAGGACAATTACCCTTTACCCGAGATGGATCATATTTTAGAAAGGGTAGTAGGTGCTTCTAGGATTTCACTTTTGGATGGCTTTTTAGGTTTTAATCAAATTCTAGTTCATCCCGGTGACCAAGAAAAAACTACATTTATGACACCATGGGATACATTCAAATATGTTAAAATGCCATTTGGACTTAAGAACGCAGGGGAAACCTTTCAGCGAGCAATGTACATAGCTTTTACAAAAGAGATTCACGATTTTCTGGTTGTATATCTAGATGACCTCACTGTGTTTTCCAAAACAGATCAACAACATTTAGATCATTTGAGACAAGTGTTCCTTAAGTGCAAATAATACGGTATTTCATTAAATCCTAAAAAGTCTTTGTTTGGTCTAGAAGAAGACAATCTGTTAGGTCACATCATTTCCAAAGATGGCATCAAAATTGATCCTGCTAGAATAGAAGCTATTCTGCAAATCCCCCACCCTAGAAATGTCAAAGAACTTCAAGCTTTCCTAGGGAAGATTAACTTCTTGAAAAGATTTATATTCAATTTGGCTGAATTAATTAGATTGCTGAAAAAAATGTTAAAAAAGGAGTCAAAGGTTAAATGGACAACATAAGCTAAACAAGCATTTGAAGAAATTAAATTGGCTTTAACTAGAACACCAGTCCTTACAAGTCCAAAGTTTGACAGAGACTTCATAATTTTCATTTGCATCAGAACACACCATAGCAGCTGTTTTACTTCAAAAAGATGATCAAAGATGTGAAAATCCCATAGCCTTTTTCAGTAAAGCACTTAGAGATGCACCCCTGAATTACAAAATTATGGAAAAATAGGCTTATGCATTTGTGATAGCCATTCAAGACTTCAGAATCTACATACTGTACTCACATGTAATAGCTTATGTGCCAAATGTTGTTGTAAAAGATATTTTGACTCTAGATGGAATTGAAGGTAAATGAAGAAAGTGGATAGCTAAGATATTGGAATATGACATTGAAATAAAACCTACAAAGCTGATAAAAGGACAGGGATTGGCTAAACTCATGACTGAAACCAACTTTCAAGCCCTTGATATTAATGAACTGGATAATGAACAGGAGATGGCGACTCCACAAATCAGCCAGGCCTTTTTACAATTACCTTGGTATGCTGATATAATTCATGTATTATTAAACCTACAGGTTCCTACAAGGTTATCCAGAACAAAGAAAAGATTTTTAAAGATGAAAGCTTCAAAATTCTATATTTTAGATAATGCTCTTTTTTGGAAAAATCATGAATGTATTCTATTAAATTGTTTAATAAAAGAAGAAGCTGACAAAGTTCTCAAAGAATTTCATGCAGGGGACTATGGTGGACACCTCTATTGGAAATCAACTGCAGACAAAATCCTAAGGGTTGGATTTTACTCGCCAACCTTGTTCGCTGATGTAAAAAAGTTTGTCACTACTTGCCACAAACGTCAAATTTTTTAAGGCAAAAGGAAACTATTACCCTTGCCCTTGAGACCAATTTCCAATGAAAAACCTTTTCAACAATGGGGTTTAGACTTCATTGGAGAAATCCATCCTCCCTCTTCTGGCCAACATAAATGGATTCTTACTGCCACAGAATATTTTACCAAGTGGATAGAAGCCATCCCTGCTAGACAAGCTAATGGTACAGTGATCATAGGATTCTTAGAAACCAACATTTTGTCTAGATTTGGCTATCCTGAAAAGATCATAACTGACAATGTTGCTTCCTTCAAATCCAAAAAACTGATAATTTTTTGTAGCAAATACCATATCACTTTAGGCCATTCCACAACCTATTACCCTCAAGGTAATGGTCTAGCTGAGTCCTCCAATAAAAGCCTGATTAACATTATTAAGAAACTATTGGAAGACAACAAAAACAACTGGCACAAGAAGCTCACAAATGCACTATGGGCAGACAGACTTACTGCAAAAAGATCAATTGGAACCAGCCCTTCTGAGCTAGTTTATGGCATGGAGGCTATGTTTCCCTCATCTTTACAAGTTCCTGTAATGAAATTGCTACAAGAAGCTCAAGTGGAACCCAATGCTATTCAAAGAAGAATAAATCAGACCATCCATTTGCAGCAGACCATAGAAGAAGTGCACCGAAGATCCCAAGCGTTACAAGAAAAACTCAAGAAAATATTTGATAAAAGGACCAAAGCAGAAAATTTCTACATTGGAGACAAAGTACTGAAGTGGGATTCTAGGAGAGAAGACAAAGGAAAACATGGGAAGTTTGACTTCCTGTGGAAAGGGCCATTTATCATCCATGCATTGCAAGGAAACAACACGTACTTTCTGAAGAGCCTGGATGGTACAGAAATAGAAGAAGGACCAGCGAATGGTCGAATGCTGAAACACTACTTTGATCTAGTTTTTTTGATGAATTCTGACTCTAACATGTACGTAAGAATATTTAGGTTCAAACAGCTTGAAAGAAGTGATCAACTTTTTCATTTCAGCAATGAAAATGAGGAGGAAAGTGCAGAAAATTTTGAAATCAATGAAGGAAATTTACCATTTTTTTTGCCTCATTTCAGTTTATCAGAGCCCCAAAATGCCAAAGAATATCAGATTGCAGAAGAAGACGTGGGAGCAGGAACATAAGATCAGATAATCCAAGCAGACCATCCAGAACAGATGTACAGTTGTTTGAATCGGCTCTAGAGTAATGTACATATTTTACAACAACCTTTGTACAGTTCCTGCATTCAGCAAAGGAAGATTTCAGAGCACAGCAAAAAGTTACTTATAAGGCTCTTTGACCTGTTGTTCTTAACTTTCCACCAAGGAAATCCATCCCCAAGTGGAGCTACTGTTATACTCCTATAGTTATAGGTGTCATATTTCATGATTGACTGGTTGAGCTCTGTAATATGTTCATCCTTTCCTTGCTGTAAAGGTTTCCATATTATCAAAAAATCAAAAAATTAAAAAATGTTAAGAGGGTATACCCTAAAGGAAAAATCAAAGGGTGAAAAAAATAAATGGTCAAAAGGAAAAATGAAAAAAAATGAACCCCAAACAAAAAGACCAGGAAAGTGTGCAAGTCCGAATGCCACTACGTTTTTCAGTTTTTGTAAATAAAGCATTGTGTGCAGCTTGTTGAACTTTGTGCCACAATTGATGAATGGCCAAATAGCTTAATCTTGGCCAATTCATGTTTCAATTTCATGTTTTAGAGATAGAGAATAAAATCTGTCCAAACTGTTTAAACTTGGCAGATAAATAGAAAGGTGGAGAAGCAAAGGAGCTCAACTGTTTAATCTGAGCCCTTGGAAGAAATAAGTGCAGACTTAGATAGGATTATCATACAAAGAAAAGAAAATTGATGAGGGTTTGCTAATCTAAGTGCACCCAAAGAAAGAAGAAAAATGTTAGGCAAAGTAGGCAGGGTAGGTAGATTGAAGTTGCAGAATGAGGCTTGTGATAGGTTTTGTCTCTAAAAAGGTGTTAATATTATCTCTATCACAAGTGCCATGGCATATTTTTTTGGAGCAACTCAAGTGAGGCATGTCTAACTCCTCTTCATCATTTCCCCAAATCATTCACTAATTTCCCCTAGAGATATTAAGATCTGCTTAATATCCCTCTTGAAGCCTCTCATTCCATTTCATTCATTGCCTAAGTAAATTCCTACTTTACTTACGAAAATGGCTACATTCTGCATATAAACTCTTTTTTCCTTTAGCCTAAGTTTCTTGACATTATACTTAGTGCTTGCATTTCAAATTTCATATTAACTCTGATTTTTTATTATATAATTCCCACCTTATTTCCCTTCCTCGTATTATATAAATATAATAAAAATCCCCAATTGTTAATATTCCCCCCCCCCCCCCCCCCCCGGTTAAATATAACCACAGCCTTCATCACGCACAACATTGGGATTTATTAACCTTTGGTTAATTAAATAACCAAACCCACAACCCAACCAATGAAATTAACCCCGAAAAACCATTAAAATATTGGTTTATTAAACTGGGCCTGTTGTTTAAAACCTTCGCCATCTCCAACGACCGTCCGCCACCAGATCTCCACCCTCACATCCAACGGCCTGCGATCATTTTGCGACCCCCTCCATCACCTAAAGTTAAAGCCCAGGGAACCGTTGGTATTTCTCCTGTACAGGTGCGACATGTCAAGCTCCTGCGGTGTTCGCTGCCCCTCCGCCCAAAACCACCCAAGCCTCAAAACGATGTGCCCAAAACAGTGTACCACCCTCCCACTCATCCTTCGTTAACGTCACCCTGCCACATCACCCTTCGCTGACGTCACCGCCACGTCATTGCAATGTCATCTATTCTATACTCCCCACTGACGTCATCCATCGTTCGAAACAACTTTTCCCGCCAAACTTCATTTTTGTCAAAAAAAGGTAAAATCGCCATTTTTTCTATAGATTTCAGCATACAGTACTCCGGGCATACAATCAACCGATGTTCATATTTTATTCAATACTGGTCCCTGAACAGAAAAGCTCCATTAGCGAATTCTGCGGCCTGCCATTTCAGACTACATGGTGTAGTCTTTCTCTTTAAACAATTGAAATCAAACAAAACGATTCACAAGCTCGCATAAGAGAGAAACAAGGATAAACAGGGATATGTTGTTACTCCGGCTAGTGGATCTTTAGAAACATGAATGGCCAAAGTAAAGGCAGTGAAGACACATTAGCAGTTCCATTTTTTTCAGACAATGGTGAGCAGAAGTCAGACCAGTGATAAAGAATATCAGTTCAAGTTGAAAGTGTATCAGACCACAAGTCAAAGTGTATCAATGCACAATCAAAGGAAAATCAAATCAGAATTAATGAATATCGGAGCTGACTAGGAGAAGCAGATCAGAAGTTAAAGAACAGTTAATACAAATAGTCGGCACAGAGCTACAAAGGACACCGCAAGCCGAACCCTAAAGAGCCAGCCTCTAGCACAACAACAGTCAGCTATTTTTACTTTTTTTGTAAATTACCTTAGGTTAAACTTAGATATTATCTCACAGCTGTAATGAGATTATCTGTTGTGCATATTTTTTTTGTATAAATACCCCCTTCATCAAAGTTTTGAAATGGTTGGGTCTGTGTAGATTTTATGAGACTTTGTTGTAATACTAAAATTTGGAATAAAAAAGCTATTGGAAACAAACTGTTGTCTGACCTACTGGATGAGGAATTGAAGCAGAGGACTTGTCACAGAATTCTTGAATCAACCTCCAGATCAATAAGTCCCCTATATCTTATGTTTTACAGTTTTCATGTTTACTAGATCATCTATGTTTCATGATCTGAATGGTAAAAAAAATTATTAACTCAGAATTTTCTTAACTGCACTCTATTTTCACTCTTTATTATTCTCTATGTTTTCTTCAGAATTAGAATAAACAACGAATTCTTAATTGCTTATGTTTCCTGATTCTCTCATGTTGAGTATTTGCTAAGGAATTCTTCACTGCTCCTTAACAGTAATCATCCATTTTCCCTCTGTCAATATGTTGAAGGATTCTTAATTGCCCTTCATCCATTTGAGCTCATTCCATCTGATTCTAGCCTTTTAATTGTTCCATGTTTGACTACCTTGCTTTGTGATGCCATCCTCTATTAAGAAACCAAATCCAGAAAGCCTATTTCGTTTGACTCCATCATGCCCAACGGACTGAACTCTTCAATTTTACCTCACTGTTTTATTGAATCTCACCACCCAAACTCAAAACAAAACCCTTGTACTTCATAACTAGCCTAAAACCTTAGAAAGAAAGCTAAATCATAAAGAGAGAGCCCTCTCTGGATGCAGATTGGCTAGAATTTGTATATAAAAGATTGGTCTATGGTTACCTCGGCCGTATTCCCTTTCTTACAACTTTTGGGAACAATCTGAGTGATAACACCTGGATTAAGATGTTGTTATGTGAAAAGCGGGTTATGCGAATACATTAATGTTTGGGACGATGTGAAGTGGAAAGATCTACAAAGGTAGTGAGGAATTAGAAAACAGTCCCCTAATTTCACCTTCGCGAGAGAGCGAGGAAGAACTCACTCGGTTCTCTCCGAGAAGTGCGATCAGTTTGATAAAGCAGCGCATCCCGCAGTTACCACCTCCACCCACACCACCACCCACTTCACCTTCCTCACCTCCATCTCCACCCACTCCAACTCCACTAATCCCATAGTTCAGCATGGCGAATGCGATCAAGCTACTTGTATTCATAGGAGTAGGAAATGAGGACCCAGACTAGTTCTGGCTCGTGGTAAGAGCAATGTGGGAAGGGCAAGGGATCACGGATGACAACATTAAGAAGGCTACATTGGTAAGCACGCTATAGGATCACACATTGATGTGGTATATTAAGAACTCTAATGACCACCTAAACTCAGGGATAGTAGAGATCCATAATGCGTTGAATAAAGAATTTAGCCAGCCGAAATCTGAGACACAATCAATCATTAGTTTCAAAGAGATCACAATGCTCCCGGGTGAGACTCCCTGGGATTTGGATCAGCGACTGAAGAGTACGATCCACGAGGCTAATATGACGCTCATGGATACACAACACCGTGCATGGTTTGTGGCATCCCTGACACCGCACTTGAGAACGACGCTATCACAACAGAAGCTTTCAACCTATGCCAAAGCGTTGGAAATGGCGATGAGGTTGCATGAGACCCCAATACAAGATCCTGGGTTGGGAGTTCAACAAATCCACACGCAACTACATAATCTATGCCTGGAGATGCAGAGTTTGAAGCAAGATAGGACACCGCAGTAGGAGGTGCATGATGAAGTATGGTGCGTAAAATGCAAAGGACAGGGCCATGACAAGGACCATTGTTCAATATTCTTGAATTACTTGGCAAGAGGGGGGCCAATGCTGTTGAGACTAGAAGCACAGGTAGGGCCGAGCGTGACACTTGCGTTATGGTGCGCAATCTATCAGATAGGAGGAAAACACACGACAAACAATTGTCATTTACTACAGAAGTATACACAGACTCCCCAACAATTGTTTTGTAATTTCTGTAGGTTGTTAGGCCATGACGAGTACACTTATCGCAGTTACGACCTAATGATGGATTAGACCCCAGCCTATAGGATGTAGACAGAAACACGAGTCCTCGACCTAGCTGCAGGGATGGCGCGTGCTGCATCTCAGGGGCGAGGTCGAGGACGCGGAGGAATGGGACCAGGAAGGGGCCGCGGATAGGTGATTTGTTACAATTGTAGAGGGCCAGGGCACTATGCTCGTGATTGTACCAACCCAACAAGGTTATCCTGTGTGTATTGTGCTCAGTTTGATTATAAAATGATAGATTGTCCTACGGTGATCACACAGATGCGCAAGAAAGGGGTACTCCAGCCTCCTCCAACTCAAAATATCCAAATGATGAGGTCTGAATTGCACGAGGAAGACCCAAATGTGAACATGATGCTCAAAAGCGGTGCGAATACAGGGGAAGATAAGGGGAAGCAGCTCGAGGGAGATACATGGGTTCGCAAGGCTCCTACAAAGGAACCTAAGTTCAACTTGGAACGTGCAAAGGAGACATTTATGGAAGCTAAGAAGAGCTTCATGGAGGCCTCCACTTCAGGTAGTAAGGACCAACCAGAGCTGGGAATGGATCCTTCCATGCTTACTACATTTCTGGAGACATGCATGAAATTGGTTCACGAAAACAAGGTAGTTAAGGGACTACAAGAGCTGATCACTAGGTGCACGGGGTCGGGAGAACAACACATAGCCCAGAAACTGGGAATGCATGCATTGCGCACTAGGAGGGAAATGAGATTGACGACGCAGATTGGTGAATACGAAATGGATCAAGTAATCCTAGAACTGGGGTTAGATGCGAATGTGTTACCAAAGAAAACTTGGGAACGCATGGGCAGGCCCATGTTGTAGTGGTCCCCTATTCAATTATGAATGGTGAATGAACAGAAGATTGTGCCCATGGGGATGTTACAAGGAGTAACAATTGATATCGAAGGCGCGAGCACACAGACGAACTTTGAAGTAATAAAGATTGTTGATGAAATCAATCCCTATCCTGCGTTGCTAGGAATTAGCTAGGCAATTGATATGAATGGAGTCATCAACCTAAAGAAGTGGAAGATGATATTTGAGAAAAAGTCCCGCTAAACCTAGCCGAAGGAGCATGGTACACTGAACCTCTGCACGACGATGAGCAGGATTGTATTTACAAGATAGTTGCATGAGATCAGGATTGGGTGAATCTGACTGCAGATGGAAGGATCTCGTGGGAGCGCGTAAGTTCTTGCACCTCAGATTCATACGAAGAAGATGAGCGCTGGCATAATCGGTTGAACAAAGTAACAACACTGAATTGCAACATGATGATTAGATCACTACATTGCGTAACAAAACAAGCCTGAGATCTGCCAACATTTGATGGATTGATAGTGGTGGATGAATTCTTGAGAAAGTTTGAAAGCATAGTACCGGAACAATAGTGGTTCAATGCATTGAAGTGGGCGTTTCACGCAACACCTGTGCGTTGGTGGGGAACACACCAAGGAAATTTTGAGAACTGGTGCGGATGTAGAAGGATGATGTGCATACGATTTGGGAAACCACAACTACGGATAGAAGATAAATACGATGGATGAGATGACCCACGCATGCACCTCGCTAAATGGACCAAGGCCTATGGGGAAGAGCCACAGCCTGAATGGGTACATTTGTTGTACCATACCCTAGATGTCATACCCATGAACTGGTATACTGAGATGGAACTTCGACATGGTATGGGCGAGTGGGATGTCTTGCGCGAGGGATTTTTGTTAACATTCACATTTCAAGACCGATGGTCGAACACTGTTGATGATGTGCTGCAAGCCATAAAAGTCACCATATTCAAAATACCAAAGGAGCCACTGGAAGTGCTTCAACTCGCATGGATGACCTAGTTAATCAATTCCCTAGAATGTTATAACATGCAGGTAGAGGAGGATGAGGACGACCCTCGAAATATTAATATTAATATTCCAGAAACTGAAGTCTATCGCATGGTTCGAGGACCATCAATTGAGGATCCCGACGTCACTGTGCCGCTAAAAACAAAGCAAGTAAACATTGGCATAGAACTGGAGTCGAAGTATGCGACACTTGGAGACTATTGGGATGATGCTACGGTAGATAACGTCATCGAGTTACTCCGCGAATATCAAGACTTGTTCCTGACCAAAATCACGAACTTCAATGGGATCATTGGTGACTTAGAGATGATTAGGATCACCATAAAACCAGATGCGAAGCCAGTTAAGCAATGACCTTACCGCTTGAATCCAAAGTATAAAGAAATGGTCCACGATGAATTAGACAAAATGCTCACAGCCGGAATTATTGAACTAGTGGAATCTGACTGGGTGAGTCCTATGGTAGTGCAGGAGAAAAAACAGAAGGGCAAAATTAGAATATGCGTGGGCCTCAGGAAGCTTAACAACGCCCTTTTTCATGATCCATTCCCGACACCATTCACAAATGAAGTATTGGAGAATGTGGGTGGTCAGGAAGCTTACTCATTCACGGATGGCTTCTCTGGGTACCATCAAATCAAGATCGCACCGGAAGATAGGAGCAAGACAACATTTGCAATAGAATGGGGCTGCTTGCAATACACCGTTATGCGCTTTGGACTGAAGAATGCGCCAATGATATTTTCGCGCGTAGTGGTGGCCGCATTTAAGGAATACATCCATAAGTTCTTGGAGGTCTACCTGGATGATTGGACTGTTTTTGGGTTAGTTAAACACCATATAGCGAGCTTACATTTGATGCTGGATACTTGTTGCCAACACCAGATTGGGATGAACCTTAAAAAGTGCACCATCCTTGTCCCCTTTGGAAACTTGTTAGGCCATGTGTTTTGCAAACAAGGCCTGATGGTGGACCCTGCGAAGATTGTTGTTATTCTGAATTTGGAGGCGCCACGAAGTGTCAAACAACTATGCACTACTTTGGGGCACACGGGTTACTATAGAAATTTTATTAAGAGCTATGCCCAAATAACAATGCCAATGGAAAAACTATTGAAAAAGGATACTACATATTGTTGGAATGATGATTGTATGAAAAGTTTGGATGTTCTCAAGGAGAAACTAGCATTCGCTCCCATCCTAGTCTTCCCAAAATGGGACATGGAATTTCATGTACATGTTGATGCGTCGTGTATTGCGTTGGGAGCTGTACTCACGCAGGAAGGCGCGGAAGGCGTGGATCACCCGATCGTTTTCGCAAGTCAACAATTGTCCAAAGCCGAAAAGAACTACTCTACCAATGAGCGTGAAGGGTTGGCAATGGTATACGCACTCCAGAAATACTGACACTATTTACTTGGCGGGCACTTCAAGATGTATACCAATCATTCTGCATTGAAATACTTGGTGAACACGCATGTGTTGGGGGTGCGCATATGCAGATGGTTGTTACTGTTTCAAGAATATGACTTCGAGGTCATTGTAAAGCCGGGACGCCTAAATACAGGACCAGACCACTTATCACGAATTGAAATAGGCGAGGAGCCAACAAATTTGGAAGAAGGATAGCCACTTCAAAGATATAATCCATTCTTTAACCACAGGGATTGGCTCGAAGGAATATTCAGTCCAACAGAAGAAGGAATTGGTGGTTGTTATAGACATTTTTGTGCCTTACAGAATTGAGCATGAAATGTCCATAATCTAAGGGATCCAAAGTCCCTAAACATGTTGTTCCTACCCCTAGAGGAACAAGGCTAACAAACCACAACAATTCACAGAAGTTCTCCACCAGAAACTGCTCAAAAACAAGTCAATTCAGGATCAATTCAGTGGCTCCACTAGCTGTCTGCGCTGAATGTCAAAGCCAACACTGGCTACCTGCACTGCAACGCAGGTAGAAGCACTACCAGGGTGCGCTGAGCGAGAGTTGACAAATGGCAAGTTCATTCCAAGAGGTGTCAAGACCCAGGAAGCTTCCATAATCTTCCTCAATGACACTTGCCTCAGTGAATTCGACTGGTGATGAGTAAGAGGTTCCCAATCTCCAAGTGGAAGCAAGAACCTCCAAGTGGAATCAAGAACTGACAGAGGGAGAGGACACTAGTCAGATCTCAAGCTGACTCATCCTCTCTCCAAACATCTATATATGGATCTCTCCTCCATGAGATCTAGAGGCTGGAATTTTGTTATTGCAAAGAATTGCTGTTGGTTTGAGATTGGAATCATTGGGTGCTTAATGCTTTGAAGGGGGTGAAGATAGGAATTCCATTTGCTGGGAAGGAGATGCTGGATTGGAGCCCTCTGGGTTGTATCTCTTCCTGAACCTTGTTATTCATCAATAAAGCTATCTTGTTTTCTCCTATATACTGGTGTATCTTTGATGTATGATTGCATTGGTATGTTTAGTTTATTTCTAATCCTGAACTAGTTATGAATATGAATCCATGTCTTGTGTAGTGTTCTCTTCTTGTGATCTTGCAGAAACCTCTTGAAGCTGGGCGAGCGAGAAGGCAAGTAGCTGGGAACTCTCAAAGAGAAGAGAAACCGGATCAAGGGACAAACGGAAGACACCGGTTAGTCCATCCATCTCTCTTCATTCTTAATTCATAAAGGAATAATACTAGAATAGCTGTCTCTGTTTGTTGCTAAGGCACTGTCACACCTTAGGTGGATAGGATCGTCCTGCATAGGCATTTTTCCCCACAACAAATTGGCGACTCCACTGGGGAGATCTGTTTAGTCATTTTATTTGTGTCTCTGTCATTGTTTGTTTCATAGACTCGACAACAACAATCGAACTGCATCTGCTATTCCCAGATGCAAAGTAGACAGTTGTTGCTTTGATCCAATCACTGGACTTGTCTATGATCTGAACAACAGACTCACAAATGATTTGATGATCCTTTGTGATAGATCTTAGTACTCCCTCGAAGCATCCCTTTGATTGTACCTTGCTTGTTTCTTTTATTTGGCCTGAAACAGTAGATTAATCAGCAATCTGTGACCTAGAACCCAGTGAGAAACTCTCGTTTCTCCTTCAGCGCAGACCCTGTGAAGAGGTTCTGCATTTCAACGCAGGTCCCGTGAAGGCTACCTGCGCTGAATGTCAAAACCCCTGTGTTGAGGTTGCGCTGATCCAGTTAGGCCTTGTGCAGCTGGGGTTCTCTGCTCTGTTTTGCCTTGTTTTGATCTCTGATTTTTGCAGCCTGTAACCAGCATAGGTACCAGTCTGATAACTCCTTTTCTCTGCTTAAATTCCGCCTCCTTTTGTACAAAAAGACTGTGAGTGTTTTTATGTGTTTGTGGCGTCATTTACAGTTTTCCTTTGCAAGAGTGAAATAGTCATCCTGTAGCCCTTGATTCAGATCTGTTGATTGTGATCTTAGGAGAGAGTTCATTGGCTGTTTGCAGTTGATTATACATTTACTTTTGCTTTTGGTTTGAGTTTGTCTCTTTTAAGTGTCGAAACAAGTATTCATTTCGGAAATCGTAAAGTGTTGTAATCTCTTCTACCCTCTTTGATTTCGAAAAAGTAAACTTGTTTGTACTTGTCATTTAAAAGCAAATTCAAAGTTGTACAAAAAGCTTTCTTTGTAGGCATCAATACTAAGAAAGCAGAAAACAAACACCTGCATTGTGCATTTGCATCTTGATAGTTTGCATGTTTGATTTAGGAAAAGTGCATTAGAGTGTGCTGATTGCTCTTTGAGAAAAGATGGTGTCTTTCTTTTCCCTTAGTAGCTAGGATTTTCAAAGTTGAAAAGATATCAAGCTTGCTTATCATCTTTAGACTGCATTTAGGAATTGTATCATACATCTCGTGGTGAACCTCAAAAGGCAAACTTCTAAAAAGATCAACCTAAAATAAATTGAATGAACTTAACAACGCTTTGCAACATAACGCACAACATAGAGGTCTAGGCTAGAGACGTGTTCCGGCGTCGTAAAGCCTGGTGACTGTCGATCTCGTTGATGGTGGGTGATTCCTCCTGAGTGACGATAGCGCCAGTACGGATTGTGCTCCCACGTACCGTCGCGTATATATTGGGAGACCCCTATAGGCATAAAACCTTTATCCTTAGGAAGCCGTGTCAGCCGCCCTACTGATCGCAATGCACTGAACACAGCATTCAGGAAGATCGACCGCCCGTACCCTAAAAAGTATTACGCGGTTTTGCGAAAAGTTTGGCACACCATCTGCCTAGAACTCCAGAGCAGTTCCTTTTGGCCTTTTTCAGACTCTATAACGGAAAAAGTCCATCCGAGCATTTGTCACTCCGGGCTCGTTAAAACATCGAAGGAGACTAGAGTCATCTTTAGCTTTTTCTCGACTCTTTAAAATTGAAAAAGCAAGTTGTGTCTAAAGCGTCGTTAAAATTTATTTTAAACGGAACAATCACCCGTTCTTCCTGCGTTGATCTTTAGGTTGAGAAAATGGAGCACACCAACCAAGGAATTCCCCTTGGTGGAAATCCTAGTCCCTTCTCCTCTTGGGGAGATGTTGGTGGGCCCCATATGGCCACATTTCCGCTTCCAGGACTGAAAATTGGCCTGCCGGTCTGGCTCTTCTCAACCAATGTCGTTCAGAACACCACTATTCCTGAACAGTCGAGTCAACAGTTAGACAAGACCAGAGTTGCTCACCAGCCTTCTACTTCATATAATTCTCCCTCTCCTCCTTCCTCTTCGCTTGATGGAACTGGTAGAACAAAAAACCAAGTTCCTAAGGAGAAGAAGGAAAAGAAGAAGAAAGAGAAGAAGAAGAAGGAGCCAAAAGCGACTGGGGGCAAACAAGTGTCGTCTGACAAAAATCCACACACAACACTGACTAGGCCTAAATCGCCATGTGTCATATGCAAGGGAGACCACTTCCACAGAGATTGTCCCTACATCCCTCGGATACTAAGGGACTGGTCTCCCCGTCTGCACAATTCGGTAGCGTTGACCTCTGATAGCCATGTTGACAGCTCACCGTCAACTAGTGAATGTGAAGTCACAAGACAGAGAGGGAAAGCTAGATTTCCCTGCAAACTGTGTGAAGGCGACCATACCATCCACCGTTGTCCCTTCTTAGACGAGGCTAAAAGAGTTTTGGAAGATCGCCCGATTTTACGAGTGCAACTTCCTCCTGGATATCAAAAACTCCCGCCAAGTCCTTCACCATTTGAGAACCCGGCTGGCCCGCCCAAGTGGTCAGCTGAAGCACCTATCATTGAAGATGAACCGTCCAAATCCATACCTGACGAAAGTCAAAAGGTTGAGGCGGTAGTTGACCCGGTTTTGCCTTCAGAGGATCTATCTTCGAATGATACCATCACAGAGGAGAATAAAGACGACACCGTCCAAATTCTCTTCATCAACACAGACTCCGACGAACAAGGGGGAAATTCGCCCATTCCTTTATCGCAGGAAGGAACTTCGTCAGAGTCATACCCGGCCGTCTACTCGGTCCCACCACCAAGCAACCTAGTTGTCTCATTCGACTGGAACCAACTAGGCAGACCCCGTTTGCTAGCAAGCATACCATTCAGAATTATCGTTCAAATATACAGAATGGTAATGGCTGGCACTATCATTGATGAGGGGGCATCTGTGAGTATCCTTTCCTCTATTGCTTGGGAAGCGCTTGGTTCGCCAGCGCTTTTGCCTGAAATGAGAAATCTATCAGGCTTTGATAAAGGAACCAGTCGACCTTTAGGGATCCTCCCCAATGCGCCGATCACATTGAAAGGGAAGACCATTCAAATGAACGTGATGGTTGTTCAAGGACCCTTGGATTATAACCTACTCCTTGGACGAGACTATATATATTGCATGTGAGCCGTCGTCTCCTCACTCTTTAGAGTAATGTGTTTTCCACACGAAGGAAGAGTGGTCAAGCTCGTGGACCAACTTTCATTTCCCGGATCACGCATCGCAAATAGTCATGTACCATCCATAAATGGTCTATTCACGCAAGAAGTGTCTCAACCCATGGTCCGTCCTCTTGATGAGCGCGAGTAATCCGTATGACTGGAACCCAGGGGGCATGCGTCCTGGTCTGCTTTGGCAGGGAAACTTTGGGTATAGAGTAGGTTTCCGCGGGAGAATATGACTAGTCTGTACCCCGTCCGTCTAGGAAGAGGGGTTATTCTAGAATAAGATTCTTTTGTCAAAGTTATGTGAGTTGGCGGGCATCGTCTCTCACCGTTGTCTATTTCGATAGACATCGCCGAGGAAGTGTTTTATTCATGGCCGCAAATGGAGCAATCCTTGGGTAACCTGAAAGAGGTAGGCCTCTCTCGGTGAAACAAATGTTTTGACGGAAATGAAGTAGAGGTAACCTTGAAATCGTACTTTATGCCTGGGGGCATGCAAACCTTTTGGAGTGCAAGCAAAGAGCGGTTATTTATCTGTTTTTTGGGTTAGCCGTTTCCTAACTTGCATAAAGAAAGGATGCGGAGCAAAGCTTAGTGAGATGAAGCTCCATAAAAAATAGAATCTTGATGAGACACTCTTATCATATGACTGGGTTGTTCGAGCAGTTTTAACACACAGTTCATGCTCGTTAAAAAATAAATGCAAGATCCGAGCAGTTTTATCGTATAGTTCATGCTCGTTAAAAAATAAACATAAAATCGAGCAAGTGTTTCAATCTGCGTTTAAGCTCGTTAAAAAATGAACTACCCGGTAAATAACCACAGTGAATGTAATATCATCGGCCATTAAAGCCTTGGTCGTGTTTGCACTGTCACCTCCACTTTTCCATTGGCCGATCGTTCACCTCCATATGGTTGTTTACCCATTTTGAGGAACAGCTGCGAAGAGTGATTTCACTAGCCATCCTTGTGACACTGCCGTGATTGGAAAATTCCAACATGTACCTGGAATCAGCTGCTAACCCGTTTTATCACTCGTTCCTCAAAAGACGAGTCTTCTTTAAGCTCTTTTCATCTGACTCGTAAAATATGAAAAGATTACCGAGTTTTGGCCTTCCATCTCGTTAAAGCGACCGGAAGAGCTATCCCTCCTCTAGATTTTAATCTTTTTGGACCTGAGGGATTATTGCACAAAAAGATCGAGCGCTTGTTTTGTTCGGCTCGTTAAAACTATCGAAAACTCATCCCTTCTGTATTGTTTTATACTTTTTCAGACCTAAGGGATTAGATGACGAAAAAGGACTTTTGGAGTTAGCTTTATGTATCTTTTCAGACTCTCTAAAAATGAAAAGAACCGAGTTATCTTTGTTGTTAGACTCGTTAAAATCATTAAATAGCGACAAACTTGTCTTTAGACGAGAACGAGTTTCACTATCGCTAGGCTCGTTAAAACATAGAGATGGGCTTGCCCGAAGGGCAGGTTATAGAACAAGCATATGTTATCCTCCTCAAGCTTGACAAAAATAAAGAGGTACTGGTCAGCAATGACTGGGGAAAAATTGGGAGAAACTCAAGAAAACTTTGATGGTAGCAAGTCGCTCTTGAAGATGACACTTTTCCTCCGTACCATAATCGGGTTGGGTTGTTTCATTCACCGGTCACATCACCATGGTCTCGCCATACCATCCATATTCGGGGTAATGCTACCGATCCATCGAATCAGTGTCGCCACATGTTCAAGAGAAGTCGTTCAGAAAAGTCAACCGTGTCCCATCCACTGCCGTACATTATCCTTCATCCTTTCATGACCACAACCCTGAATCATATGTCACAGATCGTTTTCACCTCCATCAAAATCATTAGCTCCATTCCGTGTCATTGATGTGGGATTAATTAAGGCCCTCCTTTGACGGATCGCTTCTTGTCGACATCAGCGCATTATCCAAGAAGTTGATCTAGGAACAACCCCTTCAGTACTTTGAAGCTTGCATGCCTCAATGGCAAGTTTCTCACTTCCGGCGACAGGTATACATCAATGACCTTCAATCGAAAGATTTTACGTGGTTTTCGACACCAAGTCCTTTATTCACACCACATGAATTGTACTGCAGTACCTTGAGGGTCATTATCATTATCAGTGATTCCTCTCGCGCTTGTTAACGGTTTACCTCATTGACCGGTAATCAAGCGATGTCTTTCCATGTTCGACTTCAGAACATTTCTCACATGGATCAACTTGTACTTAGAGTGAATATCGAACGAGTTTGAAGACCCCGGATCTAGTTTCATCCATCCGGGCTGCGATATATATTCAGAAAAGATAAATACATTGACATGTACATCATTGCAGCAGATAATAATCCTACCCAAAGGATGATAATTTCCTCAAAATTATCAATCTACCATCAGACGATTGTCTGTTCTATGTACAGAAAAATGAATTTATAAAACTGAGCATGGGAATGCCCGCCTCAGCTAGATCATGAAAGCAGTATGAAAAATAATGTATTGTATTGTATCTTATTACAGGTCTCCTCCCAGCATTGGATGAACTTCGGATCCTCCTGATAAAGCATTTCACCCGAAAAACGGCCTCATACTTTAGGGGGCAACTGTTATAGACATTTTTGTGCCTTACAGCATTGAGCATGAAATGTCCATAATCTAAGGGATCCAAAGTCCCTAAACATGTTGTTCCTACCCCTAGAGGAACAAGGCTAACAAACCACAGCAATTCACAGAAGTTCTCCACCAGAAACTGCTCAAAAACAAGTCAATTCAGGATCAATTCAATGGCTCCACTAGCTGTCTGCACTGAATGTCAAAGCCAACACTGGCTACCTGCACTGCAACGCAGGTAGAAGCACTACCAGGGTGCGCTGAGCGAGAGTTGACAAATGGCAAGTTCATTCCAAGAGGTGTCAAGACCCAGGAAGCTTCCAAAATCTTCCTCAATGACACTTGTCTCAGTGAATTCGACTGGTGATGAGTAAGAGGTTCCCAATCTCCAAGTGGAAGCAAGAACCTCCAAGTGGAATCAAGAACTGACAGAGGGAGAGGACACTAGTCAGATCTCAAGCTGACTCATCCTCTCTCCAAACATCTATATATGGATCTCTCCTCCATGAGATCTAGAGGCTGGAATTTTGTTATTGCAAAGAATTGCTGTTGGTTTGAGATTGGAATCATTGGGTGCTTAATGCTTTGAAGGGGGTGAAGATAGGAATTCCATTTGCTGGGAAGGAGATGCTGGATTGGAGCCCTTTGGGTTGTATCTCTTCCTGAACCTTGTTATTCATCAATAAAGCTATCTTGTTTTCTCCTATATACTGGTGTATCTTTGATGTATGATTGCATTGGTATGTTTAGTTTATTTCTAATCCTGAACTAGTTATGAATATGAATCCATGTCTTGTGTAGTGTTCTCTTCTTGTGATCTTGCAGAAACCTCTTGAAGCTGGGCAAGCGAGAAGGCAAGTAGCTGGGAACTCTCAAAGAGAAGAGAAACTGGATCGAGGGACAAACTGAAGACACCGGTTAGTCCATCCATCTCTCTTCATTCTTAATTCATAAAGGAAGAATACTAGAATAGCTGTCTCTGTTTGTTGCTAAGGCATTGTCACACCTTAGGTGGATAGGATCGTCCTGCATAGGCATTTTTCCCCACAACAGTGGTGTGCGCAACAGAATTTTCTGTCATCATGGGGCACCTCTACAAAATGGGAAATGATGAGATATTGTGAAGATATGTACCTGAATTTGAACAAGGACAGATCCTCGTGGAAGCACATGGGGGGGTTGCAGGAGGACACTATGCAGGACGTGTGACTTCATAGAAGATTCTTCGCGCTGGGCTTTGGTGGCCAACCCTGCACCAAGATTCGAAAGCACATTGTCGGGCCTGTGACATATTTCAAAGGAATGGCAAACCATCACGAAGAGATAAGATGCCAATTAATCCACAGATGATGCTGCAACCATTTGAAAAATGGGCAATTGACTTTTTGGGACCGATCAAACCTCAAGGAAAGACAGGTGCACGCTACATCATCACTGTGACAGAGTACCTGAATCGATGGGCGGAAGCATAGCCGGTTAAGGATTGCACGACCGCTATGGCTGCAAATTGTTTTTCGAAAATGTGTTGACACGGTTTGATTGCCTGAAAATCTTAATGAGTGACCGCAAAATGCACTTTCTAAATGAAACCATCAACGCACTCACTGAGGATTTCTAGGTGTATCATCAACAAAGTACACCATACCATTCGAAAGCTAATGGGACAGTAGAAGCATTCAAAAAAATTCTAGAGACTATGCTGACCAAAGTGTGTAACGTGCAGTGAAACAATTGGGACCTATGCATACCTACTGTATTATGGGCATACAGAACCACATGGAAAAAATTGACGGGCTAGACACCCTTCAGGTTAGTCTATGGCACATAAGCAGTCATGCCGATGGAATACATCATACCCAGGTTGCGAATAGTTTCACTTACAGGCATGTCGAACCGCGAAGCCTTGGAAGAGAGACTCGCACAACTGGAAGAACTCGAGGAAGAATGGTTTCTAGGAGGATTCGATCAGCAGGTATAGAAACAGCACGAGAAAGCCTGGCATGATCACCATATCAAGTTGCACACATTCAAATTAAACGATTTAGTGTTGTTGTACGACATCAAGTTCGAAACATTTCCGGGAAAATTCAGAATGGATTGGTTGGGACCATACGTAGTAAAAGAGGTCACGGATGGAGGTGAAGTCCATCTAGTCAAACTTAATGGAGAACCCTTCCCATGAAGAGTAAATGGTAGTCGCCTGAAGCCCTACACGGGTGGGATGACTGTCTAACTACCCAACCAAAGCATAGTCTTCGCGACCTGAGAAGCCGGACAAAGGTGCGGGACTATAAACACAGGTACTAGAAGCGGCATCAAAGTAGAGAATCAAGTCAAATGCAGAGGATTCAGGAGCAGAAATGGAGCAGATCCAGCCAATGGCAGAATGATACACTATGGACCTTCGTGCCACACATGCACAGTTGGACGGACTTCACGTAAAGATCGCTGCACCAGCTGAGTGACTCGGGACGAGTCACAATGATTGTGTTGGGGGCCTGTTGGGCAGCGAATTCCCCCCATATCATGTTTTTGGTGCTTGAAGCCTAAGTTTTGGTCAAGTGTAATGTAAATACCCCGCGAAATGTGAGCACGAAGCATGAGAATCTAGGGTTTTCCGCTCTAAAATAATGTAATTTAATGTAAAGTGGGTCGGCCTACCTATGGTCCGCGGACCATGGGATTGTATAAATGGAGTGAGGCTCTAAGTGTAGAGTCTCAATTTTTGGTTGATAAGTAATAAATAGATGTGAAGGCATGGCTAGAATATAGAAGTGAATTTGAAGTGTATTGGGTCGTAGTAGCAGGTAGAGGCTCTGTGGCTAAGTGCACAGAGGCTTAGTAGAGTCTGAAGCTAAGTGCGTGGACCCCTGCAGCTAAGTGCGCAAGGTGGAGTCGAGTCTCTACTGAATTGACCTTGGAAGGCATCATTAATAAAGATTAGTTGGTTTAACATATTGTGCATCTAGTCCATAGATCTATATTTGAATGCTATGTGTGGGCGATATCTGTTTATTTCTATGCGTGCACTTATATGTATGATTATAAATGGAAATCCTCTAAGTAATTAACGAACAAACCCTAATTAAGGAAGATTTGGGTAATTAAAACTGGTCACACTGTGGCTAGAGTTGCACGAAGGTAGTCCTACAGAATGCTAGAAGCTTGTGGGTACGCATAATCTAGTAAGCTTGAAGGTTGAATCGAGTACCGATCTCCCATATCAGACATCCCCAGGGTGCAGAAACCTTGTTCTAACACCCTCCCATACTACTTTGGGTGAGACCTCAGTCTACGCTCCACGGACTGTTGCCGAAAGGGGCCGAAAGGGTCAGTAGTACAAAGATATGCTTGGATAAAACTCACTGTTGAACCTGGGACAAGCCCCACATAACCAACACCTAATAAGTAAAAATACATCACAAGTAGTTATCATAGTTAGAAAGATCATTAATGTTATCCTTTCCCTATATTTGTCAATATGGTATCATAGCTATGGTTTGTACAGGGCATGAAGAAGGTTAAATCTATTATGAAAGGGCTTGAAAATACATGTTCATCATTAGCAAGTATCATCAAGTAAAGTTTCAAGGAAATATAGAATAGTCTCCTCTCTTCCAAAGATCTCAAATCTTTAAATAATGAAGGATTGTTCTCAGCCCTCACTATAACATTTCAAGATGAAAGTATATGGGTGATAGATATTGGAGCTGATTGGATGTCACAAATAACTAAATATCCTATCCAAAGGGAAGTCTTGATACTCTATGGATCTTGGTGACAACAAGAGCTATCCGGTAAAAGTCATTGGATTTACATCAATTGAGCTAGAAGGAGGAGGTCACATTCATCTCAAAAAAATTCTATATGTTTCATGTTTGTGCAAAAATATTAGTTATATTTCAGCATTAGAAGAAAAAGGAGTCATAGTTTCTCTTATAGATGGTAAAGTAGTGGTTTGGTCTAAATATTCAAGCATTAAAAAATCTAGAACCATTGGAGTTTGAGAAGGAAGACTCTACAGACTCTCATCTCCTCTAAGTCAAGCACCTCTCCACATTGAGGTAAGTTTGTGTGAACTTTAGCATAGAATATTGGGCCATATTTATTACAATATATTTCCAACTCTAAACTCCATTGTAAATGGAATACCAAATCTCAAAGAAGACCATGAAGGAGTCTACAAAGGTTGTGCCATGGGAAAGAATGTAAAGAAACCATTTTCACATACTACATATAGAGCTCAAGAGATTCTATATCTCATCCACTCTGATGTATGTGGTCCCATGTCTAAATCACTTGGAGGTCATCTATAGTATGTTACTTTCATTGATGATCATTTAAGAAAAACTTGGGTTTATCTACTTAAATCCAAGGACGAAGTATTCATAAAATTTCAAGAATTCAAGGCAGAGGTATAAAATCTTCCAGAAGGAAAGATAAAGATTCTAAGGTTAGATAATGGAGGTGAGTATACTTCCAAAGAACTCATTGATTTTTGTAAGGGGGAAGGGATTAAGAGGGAGCTTATAGTTCCATACAATCTGGAATAGAATGGAGTAGCTGAATGGAAGAATAGATCTATAGAAGAAAGTTTCAAGAATATGCTTCATGATTAAGATCTACTAAAGTTTTTTTGGGGAGAAGCAATGAATACTATAGTATACATCCAAAATAGAAGTCCTCACAGGTCACTTGGTAACATAACTCTAGAATAAGTCTTCACTTGGAAGAAACTAAATATTGATCATCTCTGGATATTTGGGTGTCCTGTATATATTCACATTCCTAAGGAAAAAAGAAAGAATCTAGACCCCGCAAGCAAGAAAGGAATATTTGTTGGATATAGAAACTCTTCCAAGGCATACATGATCTACATAAAGGAAGGACATCAAATAGAAGTAAGCGAAAATGTAATTTTTGATGAGAGCATTGGCTTCACGAAATCCAAATATCTCCCATCTGATTATGATGAGGAGGATCTTCCTATGTTTGAGGAAGAAGTTACTAAGGAAAAATAAGTTTTTCATCATGAAGAAGAAGGTCCCAATGAACCGATCTCTCTCCCTGAAAGAAGAAAGAGACCTAAATGCTAAACTTATACACTTCAAGAAGCAAAAGGTCACACCACGAGAGGAAGATTCAGGGAGAGCAAGAAACCAAAAAGATACCTAGGATATGCAACATACATGTCGAATCTCATTGAATATGAACCTTCCACTTTCGAAGAAGCGACCAAACATAAAGAATGGGAGAATGCAATGAAAGAGGAGTACCAATCTATTATGAAGAATGGAGTCTGGGAAATTGTCCCAAGACCAGAAAACAAACCAGTGGTAACTTCTAAGTGGTTTTATAAGATCAAGCATGTTGCAAATGGAAGCATAGATAAATTCAAGGCTAGATTTGTGGGTCGAGGCTTCTCTCAAGAAGAAGGCATTGACTATGAAGAGACCTTTGCTCTAACAACAAGGTATACCAAAATACGATCTCTGATATCTCTAGAAGCATCAATGAGATGGAAGGTACATCAAATGGATGTCAAAACAACATTCTTGAATGGTACCATAGATGAAGAAGTATACATAGAAAAACCATTGGGATTCAAAGTAAAGAATAGAGAAACTCATGTTTGCAGATTGAAGAAGGCACTTTATGGCCTCAAGCAAGCTCATAGGGCATGGTATGCTAGAATTGATGCATACTTGCAAAGGTTGGGTTTTGGGAAAAGAATGGAATATCTGAATCTCTACATAAATGTAGAGAATGATGAATCTTTCATCATTATTCTATATGTAGATGATCTTCTAATAACTGGTGTTAAAGAAAGAATTCAAGAATGTAAGAAATTTTTGGTAGCTGAATTTGATATGAAGGATCTAAGACTTATGCATTATTATCTTGGATTGGAAGTCTAGTAGGAACCGAATGAAATCTACATGGGACAAGGAAAGTATGTGATCAAGCTATTGAAAAGGTTTGATTTGACGGAATATAAACCCATGACAACTCTAATGATCACAAACTTGAAAATGTTAAGGAATTCTAAATCCAGTCTAGTGGATCCTACTAAGTATAGACAACTGATTGGCTCCCTGATGTATTTGGTGAATACGCGGTCAAACATATGTTTTGTAGTGAATGTTCTTCGTCAGTTTCAAATAAAGCTTAGACATGGTCATTGGATAGTTTCCAAGCATATAATGAGACATCTACATGGAACCATCCACTACTTCTTGAAGTACAAAAAAGGAAAAGATGTTCATCTAGAAGGATTTACTGACTCTGATTGGGGATTTGGAGAGAAGGATGGAAGAAGCACTAAAGGAGGATGTTTTAGCCTGGGATCCTCCATGGTCTCTTGGATGAGTAGAAAATAAGATACAGTGGCTTTGAGTAGTGCTGAGGTCGAGTACATTGCAGCCTGTGAAGTAAGCAGGGAAGCGGTCTGGTTAAGAAGGATGTTGTCTGATCTATTTGCAGGACCGTTGGACCCTGCCTTAATACATTATGATAATACCAGTTGTATAAGGCTATATGAGGACCCGATATTTCATGAAAAATGAAGCACATAAACAACAAGTACCACTTCGTTCGAAAGTTGGTACAAGATGGTGTGTTGAAGCTGGAATATATCCCCACCGATGATCAAACTACTGATATTTTGAAAAAATATCTTCCCAGTAAGAAGCTTATGTATTTTAGAAACAAACTTGGATTGGTTGACATATCTTCCCTAGTTGAGAGAGAGAGATAGACACATCGTTCTTGTCTTAATTTTGGAAGAAAGAATGGAGGATTAAGTAATCATCTGGAATCTGACACTCTTTGAGGATGTGGCAGGACATCCAAGATAAGAGTAGGCAAGAGGACCGATATACTTTGAGGGTTGGGGACCCAAGATAAGAATAGTCTTAGAAGGTCATCCTCAGTGAACACCTAGGTGTGTATATGCCTTGAGATACAATGATGAAGGTGTCTATGATCATTGGTATCGCTAACATTATGCTCTGATCTATTGAGAGATAGGGTTTTTAGTCAAGGACTTGCTATGTGATAAGGTTGGTTATAATGATGTTATACAGATGGATTACTAGTCCAACTCTTCTTATGATATCTCTTCAGTATTGAGAATAGCCATGTACCATTTATGAATAACTTTGTAGTTAAGAGGGAGTGTTGAAGAATCTATAACTAGATTTAGTATTCGTAAATATGAAATGTACTTTTCTTGTATTTTGTAAAAGAAAGAAAAATGATTATTATTATTTTTGAGCTTGGGTTTCTTGCCCATGAAATTTTTTTTATAGGTCAAGCACTAATTAAAAGTTCTTCTAGGATTTTCCTAGGTCAAGAAGTCAAATAGGGACATTTCCATAATATGAAGACCCCATTGGGCAACTTGTAAATTGTAACAAGAATTATTTTTGTATTTTACGAAACCCTCTATGACCAAGTCGGCCTGCCAGCCTGTCAAGTCAGCCTATAAGCTGGAACTCGTACCTTGGGAAGTCTATATATAGGAGGAAATTTGACCTCATTTGGACAAAATCAATACTCTCTCTCACAAGTGAAGGAAGAAGTAGAAAAGGATAATGAAGAAGGTAGAAGAAGAACAATAAGTGTTTTGGGTATCTCTCACTTTATTTCGCTCCACACGTGCAAAGAAGGAGGATGAAATTTTGTAGCTTTTCGCTAGGGTTTCTATAGTCAAGATAGGGTTTCCTTGTGAGGGTTTGATATGATGAAAAAGGGCTAAAAGAAGGGTCATCAAAGTCCCCTTCTAGATCCAAAAGTAAAACTTTATCAAGCGAGGTAGCTGGAGGTAAAGAAGAAGCATTTCTTATCCACACGTGTGAAGTAGCAGCTATTGTCAGGTGGCCAAAGTTGCAGATCTATAGTTTGGGCTGAAAATATGTGGCTAGAGGTCAAAGAAGTGTTGTCGGAAGAGATTTTACTGGGTTTCGAAAGTAGTAAAGCAAGCACATTATTGAGAATATGATCTTGGTCTTGGAACAGCTTCAGTGTTGGTCAAAGGTCTTAGTATTCATCAATAAATAATCTATAAGAAGAGATTGAAGGGTTTTCCTCTCAAGATGAGAGTTTTTTCCATGTCTTGGAGTCTACATCATGTGTACTTGTATCTTGTCGATCTTCTTGTTTTGGTAGTCGTTTGATGATTGAAGAACACACGATAATAATAAGAAGAACAAGTTAATCTTAATAAGTAAAAATACATCACAAGAAGTTATGATAGTTAGAAGAATCATTAATATTATCTTGTCCTGGATTATTCAACAGTTTAAACCCGAGATGAAAAGTTGAAAATCTTTTATCAAATTGCCCACATAAACAAAGAATCATTTGATGTGGTTTTTGTGTAAATGCATTGAAACAGATTATAGAGTGAGTTTTCTTTTCTAATGTTTGCTATTAATTTTTTTTGGGGTGTGATTAAAGTAATTGGAAATTGGGTTAGAGTATAATGTAGGGAGCAATAAACCAAATTTTATATACTTTTGAATGGTATATACTCAGTAATGGTATTAAATTTTACAGAAAAAATTATCGATTTTTTGAACAAATTTATATTCATGGATGTTAAAAATGGTTTTGAAGTTATTTGTAGTGTATTGTAATTAAGTTTTTCTCAATTAGTATTAATTTTTAACGAGTTTCTTAATTAATTATTTGTGATAATTATAATTCTATAATTATTTTTTTGTGATAGTTGCTTATGAGCCTCCAACATCTATTGGTAGCCTCATGATTTCACATTTTTCAATCCAAATGAACCTCCAAATTTTGCGATCAACTCAAGGGAAAGTTTCAGTGTTAAGAGATTTTTCCAAAGCCAATGCATTTATACAGTGGTTCTCTACTGCTACTTTGTTTGGGCTTGTTAAGAGCATCTTTGCTAATTTTAGATATTTTTAAACAAAAATATATTTTCTGTGCAGATCATCGTCTCTTCATATCAGTAATGCAATCTTATATCCCAAGAGAGAATATGTATGCATTATGGTAGCAGATCGATCTAGATCTATGCATTTGGTGAATGAGCTCTTTTTAAAAAACATATATTTACAATGGGTGAAGCTATAAGTATCACACTTTGCAGTACCAAATGAAAAAGCCCAAGGTAGAAGGACATGCAAGAAATCCTCACACAAAGACCCCCTTAGATAACAGTTACAACTATGATATGAACAATAAAGGCATAAACAATAGCTCAAAAACATTTACCCAGAAATTATTGGGAAGCAGCCAAATAAACATTATTTGAGTTGGATGTGTGATCTATATTTCCATAGCTTATAAACATCTCTAAGGATTCGTAGAATTAGATTTGCAAAAGAAACTCTGATAAAATGAAGGAAACAATTTAAAATAAACAACATAAAAGTATTGTATTACAAAAACATTAATCACGTAAAAATATTATATTACATAAGTATTAATAAAGTAATATTAATAAGTTTTATTACTTTTACGTGATTAATAAGTTTTATAATTAATCTCCTTCAAATTATTAATATTAGTTCATTAATTAATTATTAATATTGAGCTTGGAAACCCTTCAATTCATGGGTACTAACACTACTACACCAAGGGCACTTTTAAGACAAAATAAATCTTTTGTCTTAAAAGGTCACTTTTTATTTTAGTTATTTTACATTAAAATTTAATATCAATTGAATATTCTTAAATATAAAATTTAAGACAAAAACAGTTTGAGACAAAAATATTTTAAGACAAAACTTTATATTTAAAACAAAAACAGTTTAAGACAAAAATATTTTAAGACAACTTTAAATTTAAGATAAACACATTTTGAGACAAAAACCATTTTAAGACAAAAATATATTAAGACAAAAAATTATATTTAAGACAAAAGCAAATTGAAACAAAAATATTTTAAGACAAAACTTTATATTTAAGACAAAAACAGTGTAAGACAAAATTATTTTAAAACAAAACTTTATTTTTAAGAAAAAAATAAGTTTAGACAAAAATATTTTAAGGAAAAACTTTATATGGGTGAAGACGTGAAGTTGGGTTACACTTTTGTGAGAAATAACCCCGAAAAATTCACAATCTCACTTTTTCAACCGCATAAAAATTTTCTTCAACTGATTTTTCTAAATTTATGCTGTCAAACTATTATACTAACTTATGGCTGAACTTTTGGTCGTTTAGACTAACACCGACCATTAAACATAATATTTTTTGGAGTTGAAAAAATCAGCGAAAAATATTTCAACCTAACTTTTTCCGAACTATTTTTTTGGTCAAATTATTTATTCGGCTTAATTATATATATATATATATATATATATATATATATATATATATATATATATCTATATATATATATATATATATATATATATATATATATATATATATATATATATATATATATATATATATATAATGGGCCATACCCTATTGTGATGTTTTATGCTCTGATAATTTGTGATTGTGGATGGTTGAGCCAAGCGGTGTTACTTCTCTGTTAATTTGTGATTATGGTTGGTTGAGCCGAGCACTGTTATTTCTCTTTTAATCTGTGATTATGGTTGGTTGAGTTGAGCATTGTTAATATGTGATTATGGTTGAGATGAGTTTTGTTAAATTGTCATTGTGGTTGAGCCAAGCCGAAGCCAAGCATTGCTGAGGTTCATATGTATTTTTTTTTTTTTTACATCACTTTTTTAATAGTCTTGTACTTATCGGAGTCTAATGAGCATATTATGAATTTTAGGACATACCACAGACTTTCATATAAATGTCTAAATTGAGATAAATTTCCTTCAATTCAGATCAATCCTCGAGATATCCCGGAGACTCAAATAATGTAGCAATGAATCCTTTTTGGAGAACTTTTCAATGATAGCTGCAGGACATGATACATTTCTCAGCAGTCCTAGTGCAAGACTTGGATCTAATAGCTTATCAGATTTTGCTGCTTTGAAGGAAGAACCAAACAATTTTTCTCGTCTTGGAGATAATAGGATAAGGGCTAAATATTCACATATCTAAAAAATGAAAATCATGATGACTCATAAGAATTTTTTTTAGATATGACAGATAGATTGATCCTCTATCTGCAATAAGCACCTGCCCAATGAGTCTCCGATAAAAGAAAAAAACAAACCTGAATACTGCTTCCTCTTAAATCCCTGCAATTGATGCTACTAGGGTCGTGGAGACTTCACTTTAGTAGCCTTTTATATTTTACTGTGAGATGGATAGTGCTTCGAAGACATGTCAGTGTGCTCAAAGATAATGTTATATATTAGACTCGGTGCTAGGCACCTATGTAGCTTCAGATGTGTCTTCATATAAAGGTGCAATAGAGAAATAATTCCAAGCGACACACCATCTCTCAAAAATAGATTCAATTCAAAGATGATTTCATAATAGAGTATTTGACCCTAAAAAAAGAAAAGTAATGAAACAAAGGGTTCATGTCTGTAGTCATGCAAATAAGGGCTTTCCAATAATTTCACAAGGAGCTCTGTCATAGAGATGCTTGAATGATGATTCCTTGATCTCATTTCCTGGGATCTACAACCTAGAATTTTTGTAGTAGGAGTTTGTAAGAGAACCTTCTTAATTCAATGTTTCAAGATGACTGGTGTTTGAAGAGAAGTGAGATTAGAATTGTCAGTAAACTTATTTGTGATTGCATTCTTCCTTGATTGGGCTTGTCCTCACCTTAGCTTTGATACCATGTTAATATTGCACGTCTCGGTTGTAATTGGCCTATCATGATTGCAAGTGGAACTATAGGTTTTATCCCCTATTTTATTGGAACATGGGTCTTATTAATTGAAGGTTCTTGTACTTGCTCTTTTCAATTAGTAGTTTCTTTTTGACATACATCTTTTCATTTCTATTTTGTTGGGTATATGACATTGAAGTTAATTAGAGTGTTGGAATTGCTTTGTCATATATTTTTGGTGTTTTGATTTTCATGTTATTGGGTTGCTAATTAGAGTGGTCACATTTCTTTGTCATCTATTTTTAGTGTTTTAATTTTAATGTTATTGGGTTGACTTGTTCTACCTTGATTTATCTCGTAGAACAACCTTGATGCTTCTTGGTAACATACTTTCCTTACTTTTGTTGTTATATGTCCATTTATGTTTCCTTTTTCATTATGTGTAATTCACTTGGCTTCCCTATTTTCTTGGAACATGGGTCTTATTAGTTTCCTAAGATGAGGCAGAATACACTTAATTGAAGGTTATTGTACTTGTTGTTTTTAAGTAGTAGTTTCTTTTTGAGATACATCTTTTTCATTTCTATTTCATTAGGTGAATGAGTTTGAAGCTAATTAGAGTGTTGGCATTTCTTTGTCATCTATTTTTTGTGTTTTAAATTTAGTTTTATTAGGTTTCTAATTAGAGTGTTGGCATTGCTTTGTCATATGTTTTTAATGTTTAATTTTAATGTTATTAGGTTGACTCGCACTACCTTGATTTATCTCTTAGAACAACCTTGATGCTTCTTGGTAACATACTTTCCTTGCTTCTGTTGTTATATGTTCATTTATGTTTCCTCTTTCATTAAGTTTAATTCACTTTGCTTCCCTATTTTATTGGAACATGGGTCTAATTAGCTTCCTAAGATGAGGTAAAATATACTTAATTGAAGGTTCTTGCACTTTCTCTTTTCAAGTAGTAGTTTCTTTTTGAGATACATCTTTTTCATTTCTATTTTGTTGGGTGCATGAGATTGAAGATAATTAGAGTGTTGGATTGATTTGTCATCTATTTTTGGTGTTTTAATTTTAATGTTATTGGGTTGACTTGTTCTACCTTGATTTATCTCATGAATTGTGGTTGACGTTTTAGATTTACCAAGGGATTTTTGAAATTTATTGATCTATCATTGACTTAACTTGGCTTTCAAATTGTCTCTCAATCCATTCTCTATGCTCATTATTTGTTCTTGATGCTTTGCTCTTGTTGTCGATACATCTTATTAGGTCTTACCAAAAAGAAAAAACTGCAGCTTGGGGACATTCAACATTATAATGTGAAACTATGTATAAATTTATTTGCATAGCATGCACACGGGATTAAGATATAAAGAACATTTTAATCACGCCCTTCACTACTGTGAGAAACTCTCATGGACTCCATCTAGTAAAGAAATTAACGTGTCATGCCTATTTCAACACAACCTGCAATGAATAAAACAAAATCACAAATTTTGAAAGTGGAGCAACTGGAATTTCATCAGTTAAGGAGACATAAGCATTATCTTCATAACAATACTAATTAAAAATAGTTACACCATTGAAATCATAATATGTTTGTAAAAATATATGAGACACATTTTGTCTATTCCTATGAATCGACATGTTAAAGCCTTCAAATCATGAACAACATGTGGTATCTATTATATATGATCTCCATGATGCTTACAAAAGTCATGATGAACTCAAAATCTTAATAGAGGCAGTAAGACAGTAAATTCAAACAATAATTTTATAAAGTTCGTAACATTGTAACAATAAACATGGTCATATATTTTCTATATAATTAATAAATTGATTTCTAGATTTAACAAATTCTTTTGGATGATATGATGTTCGATTGTTGATTAACTTGTCAATTCTATCCCTATTTGCTATTAATTTGTTATTTTTTTTTCAATTGTTTTTGAGACTTCACAATCCTATCTATAATTTGATTGGTACTATTAGCTTCAAATTTAGAATGATGAACATCAACATGATTTTTTTCATTATCACCTCCCTCCATTCCGATACTAGATGCCCTTATTCACTTATTAACTATTAGGTAGGATTTAAGCATGATGAATTTATGAAATATTTAGGTAGAATGTATAGGTTACTTGGCAAACCTATTGGGTGGGTTAAATTTAGAATGTTCTAAACATTTTAATATAACTTAATATTTTTAAAGTAAGATATGCTTTCTAGTTACTTGCATCTGACCCAACTTCTATTATTCATAATATTTTGCAAATATGCAAATATACTATGATCTATTATGCCTAATTTCATCTTTCCCTCAATCATGAATTGAAACTCACTATAATTTATACTTTTTTTTTAGTTTCTCCTCGGTCATGGATTAAAACACACTTTAATTTATACTAATGTTTTAGTATCCTTTCATCTTCAAACATTTTGTGCTTTTTACTTGTTTTATTTTACATGGAAGCTTGAAACATCATCTAGCCATTCATTTTCAGTTTTTCATTTTGTATTAATATCAACAATATCATCTCCAAAAATCAAAATTATATACCAAAAAAAAAAAAATAATAATAATAATAAAAGTTATTCAATTCCAATCCATGATACGTAGATTGAGAAAGAAAACACAAACAAATAGATATTTGGCAACCATATGCTTAGAGATGTTCATCTTCAAATCAACATTCTTAATTTAATAAAACACATAAAGAAAAACTTGAGGGAAAAAAATATTGTAATTTCATACAAATCAGCACAACACAAAATCAACCTCGAGGGTGTATGATGTGCATATTGGTAAGATGGAAGTGAATAGGAAATCATTTCACAATTTCATGAGAGCAAGGATTAAACACTCGGCAAAAAATTTTGGAACCTTGATATAAAACTATTTCTACCTAGCTGGAACCTTTGAAAACATCACATTTTGGTTGAATATGCTTCAAGTTCAGTTGAATATTCATGCTAAAATTTATATGCATTATGTAATGGAAATATTGGTATAATATAATGGATCAAGTTCACTTTTTTGGTTGGTAAAAATCGGGACTACCATTTTCAAGTTTTTTTTTTTTGTTAGCACTCATTTTTAAAGAAGCATATAAATAGATAATCTAACATAATGTATTGCAATTTTAATACTTAAATTTTAAGAAGGCAACATAGATATTAAATTTACTAGAGTAAAACTGGGTCTATCATATTTCATTCTAATTTTCCTTTTCCTTTTTCTTAAGTATATTTTTAAAGAATCATATATAAATAGACCCATTTAGGTCATATGAATAAACATGTATTATAGTTTTAGTAAGAAAATATTATAACAAGGTAATATAAATATTAAATTTACTAGAATAAAACCGGTCTATCATTTTTCATTTTTTTTCCTTTGTTAACTATAATTTTTAAAGAAACATATAAATATACCCATGTATGGCATATAAATAAACATGTATTATAGATTTAATAAACAAATTTATAAAAAGGCAGAATAAGTGTTAAATTTTCAAGAATGAAAAATAAAAATAAATTAAGAAATACTTTCAAGCATGGGTGATTTGAAGCTAAGTTGAATTAGAAATATTTGTATTTGACATGGAATGAACATTAAAATAAGTTAGTAGATACTTTCAACCTTCTGTTGAGTTTAATCTAAGTTGAATGAATTAGATATTTTTAGTTGAGTTGAATTATATATAGATCTAGTTGTTTTCTTCATGCAATTTTCCAACCATCCAACCAAGTAGAAACAACATTTCTTGCTACCTAGCCTTCCAAAAAATTTGTCTAAAGAATGATCTTTTTCACAACCTAAAAATACTTTTATAGATATATTAAATTCATATTATTGATTTTTTTTACAAGGATCATAAACCCATTAAACATGGTTGAAAAATGAAATTATGCATAGAAGTTTCTTGTTATCCCAATCTGGGACAAACATTTATTACTTATGTGCTATGAAATATTGTGACAAACAAAGTCCTCCAAAGGAAAAGGAATGTACTTGGAAGAACAACAACCAATGAAGCATATTATATTGCATTGATAGAAGGCTTAGGAGCAACTAGGGAGTATGGATCCAATGGAATTGTAGTCTTCACCAATTCTAAACTTGTGTGCAACTAGATGAAAGGCGTGTTCCAAGTTAAAAAATAGATGTTAAAACAACTACATGGAGAAGAAAAATATATTGTTAGTCAATTTCAATCATTTAGCATAAGACATTGTGAAAATGTCAATACGATGTCTAGCGATCTATTGTATGGGGCAATGCCAATTCAATATTTGTGTGTGAGAGATGAATTAGTGTTACAAAGTTCTCCATCAATATTTATTGATGAACATTGTAAGACATCTTTGACATGTGTGTGTTATTTAGTTATAAATGTGTCATTTTTAATGACCATGTGTTTTTTCAATTCTATACCAAGTGTTCCTCCACTATGTAAGTAAGCACACCTTGGTGAAATTTACATGTTTTAGAAAATTTTGTATCTAATTTCAAAATGTGCATGCTTCAACATTTGTCTTAGTATTGAGTATATTTTAAATGAAGAGCTTTAGATTGTTACATTAATTTTCTAAATTCTTTCAATGTTTTTAAATAGAAATTTTAAGATTTTAAAATGCATGATGTAATTTCAAGGGTTACATCAATTAAATGCAAATTAAATGCATGAGGTAACTTCAAGGATTATATAAATTTTCTGAATTTTCTTAATCTTTTAAATAGAAATTTCAATATTTTCAAATGCTTGAGGTAACTTCAAGGGTTACAACAATTTTATAAATTCTTGATCTCTTTACATATAAATTTCAAAAAGAATTGTAAAAGCATTTGCCACATGATCCTTTGAGGCAAGAATCAATAGAGTCTCGTGCATCTACTAATGGTGGAGGTAGAGGTCATGGATCAAAGAGAATATCAAATGAATTGGGGGAGGTCCATCATTCACATCATGGTATGTGTGTGTGTGTGTGTGTGCATTTACTTAAATGATAAATAAGTAGAATCATATGTATGTACACATATATATTGAATTGATTTTTTATTTTTTTAGAAGCTTTGTTCACTATGTCATCGCGTAATGATGGTCAACATTCTTCAGGTGGTCAACATTCTTTGGGTGGTCATCAATCTCAAGGTGGTCAACATTATCTGGGTGGTCATCAATCTCAAGGTGGTCAACATTATTCGGGTGGTCATCAATCTCAGGGTGGTCAACATTTTCCGGGTGGTCATCAATCTTAATTGGATCATCATGATCAACATCATTTTGGCAAATTATATAATAATAACAAAACATGTTAAAACAAATATGTACATGTAAATGAATTTTATGTACATATGTGTGTACATGTCTATCTTACATACACGTATGAATACATTTGTTCACGTGTTTTTATATTTATGTAATTTTATATATTGATCTAGAAGGTGAAAATGGTTGTCCAAGTAGATGTAAGTGAAGTCAGACAGTTGAAGAAGAAGTTCATACACCAACTACCACTTATCCATCTGATATTCCTGGTTAGTTTACTTGGGAGACAAACTTCTAACAATGTACATTACAAAGGTGAAAAAGTCATTATTCAAAATTGAGGAGATATCTTGGGAGTTTGGAGCTCCCTGTAGAGAGTAGACAAAGCTTAGAAATAGTTGTGCAATCTCTACGCACATCATATTTACGAGAAACTTGGGCCAACCACAAATTGCTTTATACATATGATGAGCCATATAAAGGAGGTAGTAATGGGTCGAGGTTGGTAAAAGGGTTACAAAATAAAATTCAAAATCTATGTTTACTTGCAAGGAAGGGCCAAAAAGAAATATGCTCAAGGTGCAATATTTCAAGCACCTAGATATAGCCATCCATTTGTAATATAGGTTCCTTGTAGCATATGGAAAGCGTCCATGGAATGACGGGGTTCCAATTTATTTTGCAAAATTATTTTATACAAAATTATTTTTGGGTATGAAACCTAATTATAATGCCCATCCATCTAAATATGATGGTACTAGGAGAGGTTGATTATATGATCGTAAGGGCACATTATGTGATATTGAATTGCCTCACCTTTAGCCACCTTTGATATGCCAACCTCCTCATCTGGTAACTTTGTAGTCAAAGATGGATGCCATTTCTCAAATTGGTCAGGAAGGAAGGGATTCCATTATAGAAAACATCCAGAATGTATTGACTGGAATTGATATCGATCTAAATTGATAAAGAGCACAAGCTAATGCACATACTAATTTTTTATATAAAATAGATGAGGAGATAGATAATAAAAATATTGAGGAGCTTAAAGCATATGCAAAGGCTTGTCATAATGGTTAGCAAGACCTAATTGTTCATAAAGAATAGGGGGTGGGATCGCTATGTGTTAATGGTTAGGGTGGATATTTTAATGTAATTTGTAATGTATGTGTTAATGTCAATTCACATACATTTTGTTATTTTTTCAGATATAATCTAACACAAATGTATCATATGTTCACCATTTGCAGTTAACTCGTTTGTTGAACAAATTTTTTGATAATTTCACGGTTCAAGGTTCAGGTTCCAATAAAGATATTTTGAGAGATGTTAGCTTTTTTGAAGAGTTCATGTTGATACAGTTATTATTCTACTTTTATTATATCGGTATTGTGAGGACATATTTTTAAAAGAAATAATTATGTATATATAATTAAATGTTAACAGATTCTGATTCCAACTGATGTTTTGGACATAGCACCACCCCCTTCCTCCCTATTAGGAGATGTGTCAAATATTTGATTGCCACAAGTATTGAATATTCCACTTATGTTTTGTTATAAATTTAAGTGCAAGTTTCATTGAAAAATGATATAGCTTTATCTTATATTTTTAAAATTTTGGAATTTTAGGTTTGTGGAGATGATTTCCATTCTCTAGGGACTTTAGTGATGGAGTCGACAATGGGGATAGGATCATGTAAACAGTTTGAAAAAGTTGTGTAACCATTTTTTTAATATTGCGAGTTTATGCATTTTCATGTGTGCAATTTTAAATTTTTAATATATACATACATGTATTGTATAGGGCATTTAGGAGGGCACAATGCATGGCAAAAACCACAAGGGCACAATGGAGGAGGAACACCATGAGGTATTGCATGGAATTTGAAATTTTTGATGATTACATTCTCATTTAATTTTAAAACATTAAATTTTAATTTTAAAGTGCCTAATACTATGTATATATGAAATTACACATGTTATGCAGGGCACCCATGATTCAGATGAGAGCACGAGAAGGTTGATAGATCATATATTTCAGTGAGATTCTCTAAAGTGATGTAACTTTTTATTTGACAATATTTTAATGTTATATTTACTTTTATCATGATATAAATTTTGGACATATTTAAAGTAAAACTCTTTGTTATTAATTGATGTATCCTATTATTTGACAACTTTTTATTATATATTTATTTTTATAATGATATAAATTTTGGACATATTTTAAATCTTGAACTCTTTATTATGGTTTAATACATGCTAATGCTTATGTACATTTTGCATGGTAAAATTTGCATGATGTATGGGTTGATGCTTAAAACTTGGTTTTACATATTTAAGTTCATGAATATGTAGCAATGAAAGTAAATTTTCATTTAGTTGGTATAATTTTCATTCAATCATTCCTATAATGTTAGTAGATGATTCTTAGGTTTTGATTAAAGTTGTTTTGTTAATTTATCTAAAACGAATCTAGTAAAATTGCAAATTACAAAACATGACCTACATTTTGCATTTGAATAAATCTTATAATTTGTTATAGATGTCTAAAACAATGATAGCTTGAAATTGCAGTATAAAATATAATATGTACATTTTGCATTCATTTATAGAAAGGATATTATGGATGTTAGTTGATGTTAACTTTGAATACAAAGTTGTTTGAATGCACAAACATAAGTTAGATAAAAGTGCATTACAAAACATAGCCCAAAATTTGCATGATGCATGCATGGTTTGATGCTTTTAAAGGGATTACATATAATTTAAGTTCATGAATATGTAGCAATTAAAGTAGATTTTCATTTAGTTGGTATATTTGTCATTCAAATTACAAAATATGACCTACATTTTGCATTTGAACAAATCTTATAATTTGTTGTAGATGTCTAAAACAATCTTAACTTAAAATTACATTATAAAATATGGTATGTACATTAAATTTCATTAATGTGTAGAAAGTCTAATAAATTTTTCATTCATGTAGGAAATTGTTAAAGACCAGAGAATGTATATATGTACATATAAATTACGTGTCGTGCATGTAAACATAATATTAGTAGCATCAAATCCTCAATACAGGTCTACATACTAGGTAGTATACATATAATTTTGTAGCTCAATACAAGGCCCAATCAATATCGCTTTCACATCATCATGTTCTTAAGAATGTACAACTTAAGAGTGCAAAAAAAGAAAGGATAAAAATATACTTGAACTCTAAGTTCTCAAAGATGAACCCAAGGAGAAGAAATTGTTGGTCAGTGCAATTAAAAAAATTCTAATGGAATGCCATCCTCAATGATTCGTTCATGTTCAACTTTTGACATTCTCAATTTTTTAACTTTCAACTAACTTTTTATTTAACTTCTATCAACTTTATGCGCGCTACACACACCAAGTGACTATACTGACAACTTATGACATTGGGTTGATAGTATTGGAAGTAAACATTACTCTCACTTTGATGAGTTTCTTAGAAAAATAACCTTTCACTATAAGAGACCCTATTTCATATATAAAACCGTTATCATCATAGTCTTCCAATATCTTCATCTTTTGTTCAGTGCATTAAATCAAATAATACTAGACATTTTATATGTTGTTAATGGGTGAAACTACAGCAAAAACATCTCCTATACAATCAAACAAGTTTAAATTCATGTCATAATTAACATGAAATTAACTTTATCAACATGCATTTGATTTTATTATCTATTTCTAGATCTCTATATTTTAACTATTATCTAGATACTTATACGCATTGATTTTAAAAACATTAAACACACACACACACACATATCCTTTGAAAGCAATTGAAATGTTACCTTCTCTGACTAGATCAGAAAATCGATCACCTTCGGATGATACTATAGTTTTCTCTGATTCCATCTATTCAAAGCTTGCAACTATCATTTTCCCCTTTGTATTTAGTTCTACATGTTGCTAATATTTTACATACGTATTGTTTTCACAAAAATCATTGGATTGTGTGTCCTTTACGAAAATAGGACAAAAACGAAAATATTTTATTTTATCAAATGCAAATTCATTTTGGTAATCCTTTATTTTAATTGAATGCAATTTTTGAGTCCCTTTTACCTTTTCAGGTTCATAGGTAATCAATCTATCTACATCTTGGACTCCAATATCCCAAAAAACTATAGTAAATTCAAAAACATATGTTATTTAAAATATAATATATATATATATATATATATATATATATATATATATATATATATATATATATATATATAGAGA